>OX101785.1:62090408-62146715 GCA_944452715.1 Ophion slaviceki | reverse complement strand
CCGCTCAGGCTGTCGGTTGTGGTAGAGGGGTTGGGATTCACTGGGAGTAGCGTGAACGATCACGGGATCTGTCACTTTCGCGACACCGGAAACGTCACTAATAAAATAAAATAATGTTTTATTTTGTAGTGCGGGAGCCGGTGGATTACCCACCCGAGAACTGTAAACGTAGACGAAACTTAACGCGAACGCGAACTGCACGCGAAACGTCATACGCACGGGAACGAGAGAGCACGACGACGTGCCTCTTACGCGAGACCGAGAGCGCGACGACACGGGCGCGAGAGAGACGCGACACGTCTCTCCATCGCGACGTCTGATCGACAACTCTTACTAGATAGCTCAAAAATCGGGAGCGATCGCGATTTTGGAGACAACCGTCTCACGCGAAGATTCGGTAGCAACTCTTTCACGATATCTCGAAAATCGGGAGCGATCGCGGTTTAGGAGACAACCGTCTCACGCGAAGATTCGGTAGCAACTCTTTTCCGATATCTCGAAAATCGGGAGCGATCGCGGTTTAGGAGACAACCGTCTCACGCGAAGATTCGGTAGCAACTCTTTTACGAAATCGCGAAAATCGGGAGCGATCGCGATTTAGGAGACAACCGTCTCACGCGAAGATTCGGTAGCAACTCTGTACCTCGCGCGACCAAGGCCGGCGTGCGAGGGATTATGCGAGAGCGAGACAGAGCGCCTAGACCAAAAAAATGTCAACACGCTCGCGGGATCGGACCATGCGAAATCGCCGGTTCGAGCGAGAACTTTATCTCGTATAATATCGAGAGCTGAAATATTATTTCGAGAACTGGAATATTCTGATAGAATATTCCTTTCGGAATCTATATTTTCTGCCCGAGTTACCCCGAAAACGGAACGGTAACAAATCGGGACCTTTTCTCATCGGTAACATGGAGGCTCTCGGAAATCGCATCCCCGGGTCACCGTGCGAAAGCGGGCAAAGCTTCTGTCCAGAAGCGCGGCGCGGAGATCTCCAGCCTCCGCCCGTAACCCAAACGGCCCGCTCTCCAGCATGATGCACCACTACGGTGGGGCGCCGGCGTTTCAGCCGGGCGTGCACCGATTCCCCGAGAGTCCTCACTGGGTGCATCCCTCGGTCGGGATTGCTCAGTACGTTGAGCCACACGCCGCTCGACCGAGTTCCGCACGCCAACCTAACCAAAACGGAAACACAACCTAAAACCTCAAACGTAACGAGACAAACATTCTAGAGAAAAGACCCTTAACACAAACGGATGGGTCGCAACCCGGGCATCGAGAGCCTATCTTGATCATCGGTAGCATTTTTGTGACGTGGCTCAAAAAATCACGTCACAACTCCCCACTCCTTAAGGGTGGTTACGATCAGGGAACTACGTGATCTCTGCTAAGCAAAAGCCATAGCTGAAATACACACGGTAGCAATCATTGTCCTTCCCAGTTGCAGTCGGTAGCTTAAACGGTGGGAAGGACCGAGATCTACTGCGGGGAACCAAGCACCCGCAGCGCGAGAAAGAAAGCCAGAACGCCGAACAATTGTTCGTATTCAATGGCTAAAATTCATCTCTCCCGTTACAGTCGGTAGCCTAATCGTGGGAGAGACCGAGATCTACCGTGGGCGACTAATCGCCCCACAGCGCGAGAAAATGTAATCGCAAAATAAATAAATAAATAAATATTTTTGCGTAAACGGTAGCATGGTTGTCTCTTCCAGTTACAAATCGGTAGCCTTAATATCTGGGAAGAGACCGAGACCTGCCGCGGACGGATAACCGTCCTGCGACGCGAGAAATATAGGATCAATCGAGATCCCACTTACCACCACCAGGGACGGACAAACCAATTTGAACGGACTTACCACTCCGCCGTAGCGTCCTTGTCTGGATGGTGGCTCCGGAACCTTGCGGGAACTGCTCCAACCTGACCTCACCTCTTCTGGCGAAGATGGTGCCGGGAATCTGAGTTGATCCGTGGCAACTCGCGGGAACGATGAGGCGGCGCAGCCTCCGCGGGCCAAGGCCGGGGGCCGGGCTAGCATGACGGAGATCCCTCGTCAAGCTGCCTTTTCGCATGAGAACTATGGGCCAGAGGCCCATATGGCGGGAGCTGCGAGGCATTGTTGCCTTACACGAGAACTATGGGCCAGAGGCCCACATGGCGGGAACTGTGAGGCATTGTTGCCTCACGCGAGAACTATGGGCCAGAGGCCCATATTGCGGGAACTGTGAGGCATTGTTGCCTTACACGAGAACTATGGGCCAGAGGCCCACATTGCGGGAACTATGAGGCATTATTGCCTTACGCGAGAACTAGGGGCCATACGCCCATATTGCGGGAGCTGTGGGGTGTTGCCACCTCACACGGAAATATGAGCCAGAGGCCTTTAACGGGAGCTTTTAGGGGTCAGCCACAACTGAGGGTTCTACCCGATGGGTGCCTCTACTTGCGTCCGACCCGACGTTAACTATTACGTCATCCCAAGGAAGAATTTCCTTCGGGGGAGACGTATCGGTAGCTGAGGGTGTTCCTCGTAACTGCCTTCGCCGGTTTGCGGGTTCGGTAACTGGTCGGCGTGGTGTCGCTACACGGGAGCTTGTCGAGAAAGTAGTCGTCAAGGCTTATCACGGGAGGCAGAGGAGATTTCCTCACTCGCCTCCTCGTCCGTTTCCCCAAGTGCAAAGGGGCAACGGGTCGTGGACACGCCTGACGGTCGTATCGGTAGCATAAGAGACGCCAGTAGTCCGGACATTCTCTATGCCGGTGACCCGTTTTGCCGTAATTGCAGCAGCTGGGTTCACTCGGCTTTTCGGTAGCCTCCGTGGTCTTCAGGGGACCACTCGGTAGCGGGGGCGCGGCTCTGTCCGCCTTGTCCCTCTGGAACTGGCCCATAAAGGGGCCTCGGGAATCACTGGCGTAGTGGCGCAGTCCGCGAGAGGCTGCGCTCACGTATCGCCTTTTCGGGAGCTGACGTCCGCTTGTTGCATGGTAGCAACAAGGCGTCCAATGCATCGAGAGCTTCGTGGCTGCTCTAGGCGTCACGCGTCGGCCGCCTGGGCGCGACCCGGTCGGGTCGGCTATCCCATGGTCGAACTCCGCGGGCCCAGTGCCAGGTCCGCGATCGGTAAAAACCTCGTCCGTTTTTTCGGACGAGCGTTCCGAGAGCCGTGACGGGAGCTCAGGTACCCTGTTTCCGGTCGCCATGGGGTATTCCCCCTGGGACACTCGGAACACGAGAGTGTGGCTGGCTGAATCGAGAGCGGATACACCGTATCCCATTTCGTCGAATTTGATTCGACGACCTCGAGAGCAGGAGACAGAACAGAAAAAAACAATATGTCTGTCTGTTTGGAAAAATAAAATTTTTCCAAAAGGCGGGATCGGGGGGAACTTTCCTTCCCCCGTCCGAGATCCCTGAAACAGGATCATATGCGAGAGCGAGAGAAAAAAAAATAAAAAAATAGAAAAATTCCTCTCTATCCGAAATATATTTTCGGATTTCGTGAGCTGAGGGAATATGTATTCCCTTCCGTCGAAAGAGTCCGACAGAAACGAGACCGCGAGAGAAAGAAAAAAAATAAAGCAAAAAATTCTCTCGATCCGAAAGAAATATTCGGATTTCAGGAACCGGGGGAATTTGAATTCCCTTCCGTCGAAAGAATCCGACGGAAACGCGAACGCGAGAGAAAAGAAAAAAAAAAGAATTAAAAAAAAATTCTCTCGATCCGAAAGAAATTTTCGGTTTCGGGAACTGGGAAATGTTATTCCCTCCCGTCGAGTGAATTCGACGGGACGTGAGCAAGAGAGAAAATTCATTCCAGAAAAAAAAAATAAAAAAAAAACATATTGGTATTTTCTCTCGATCCGAACTATTCATTCGGATCTACGAGAACATGGAAATTTGATTCCCTCCCGTCGAGTGGATTCGACGGGACGTGAGCGAGAGAGAAAATTAATTAAAAAAAAAAATAACAATAAAAAAAAATATAAATATTTTCTCTCGATCCGAACTATTTGTTCGGATTTACGGGAACAGGGAAGTTATATTCCCTCCTGTCGAGTGAATTCGACGGGACGTGAGCGAGAGAAAATTAATTTAAAAAAATAACAAAAAAAAAAAATATAAATATTTTCTCTCGATCCGAACTATTTGTTCGGATTTACGGGAACAGGGAAGTTATATTCCCTCCTGTCGAGTGAATTCGACGGGACGTGAGCAAGAGAGAAAATTCATTCCGGGAAAAAAAATAAAAAAAAATAATGATATTTTCTCTCGATCCGAACTATTTATTCGGATCTACGGGAACAGGGAAATTTTATTCCCTTCCGTCGAGTGAATTCGACGGGACGTGAGCGAGAGAGAAAATTAATAAAAAAAAATAATAACGAAAAATAATATTTTCTCTCGATCCGAAATGAACTTTCGGATTTTCGGGAACTGGGGGAATTTTGATTCCCCTCCGTCGAACGAATCCGACGAGTTCGAGAGCGATAGAGGAAGAAAGAAAAAAATAAAAATAAAAAAAGAATTTCTTCTCTCTATCCGGGAACGGTACAAAAACCTCAAATCGAAATAAAATTCCGATGAGACTGGAGCCAATCAGGAGAACAAATAAAATAAAATAAAATAAACAAAAATAAAAATCCTATTGGCTCTGCTCGAGATCTGTAAGGGGAAAGAAAAAAAAACAAAAAAAAATTGTTAAACCCACTTACAACGAGAACGCACAACGCATAATCAAGTTTTACTTGATTACGCGGGTTACCTCGGGGACACCCGATATATGATATTGCGCGTGCCACCTCGGGGACACCCGATGTGTGGTATCGCGCGGGTCTCGCCGCGAGGTACGGGAACGGAGCCCGAGAACGATTTTCGTCGTTCTCGAAAATTCGAGAACCGGCCAAAAAGAAAAAAAAGAATCTTTTCGACTAACGGGAGCAATTATTCGGGTCTCGAAAAGTCCTTTTCGAAACCCCGGTAGCAGATCGAAAAAAAAAACAAATAAAATACGCAAACAGAACAACAATTTTAAAAAATTACAATATTTCGATATCGAGATCGTCCGAGAAAATCTACGAAATTCTCGGGTAACGAGAGCAGAAAGATCTCGAAATAAATTTTCGAGATCCCGGGAGCGAAAAAAAGAGAAAACAAGAACAATTTCAACAAAACGAATTACACGACAAAACAAGACACGAGCACATTGGAAGGACGTAGCACATAACATAAAAAAAATTCCATATCGAGAACTCGATTTCGTTTCCGAAATCAGCGAGAGCAAGCTTGGAATTGACATTTTTTTTGTCAAATTCCCAACCACGGGAGCTAGCGTTTTTTTTGTTTTTTTTTTTTTCTTCGAAAATAAATTTTCGAAGTGCTCGGGATCACGGAAAGAAATAAAAGGAGGTTTTTTTTTTTCTTTCCCTTCGAAATAATTTTTCGAAGTCGCGAGAGCACCGGGGAGGTCGAAGAATAACTCCCCCGGTAACGAGAACGACGCAACTCAGCGGAGCCTCGCGTCGCGGAAACCACGCAGGAAAAAAAAATTGTAATTTTTTTTTTTTTTTTTGAAAATAAAATTTTCCGACTGCGTCGGGAACTCACCGGAGGATGATCAATAATCCAAATGGACGATAATCCCTGGCATCGAGAACACTTGTTTTTTTTTTTCACGAGAGCACTTTTTTTTCCATCGGGAGCACTGTTTTTTTTTTCTCGAGAGCACATTTTTATTTATTTCGAGAGCATTCGCGAACACACGAAAACGCGTAACGAGAACCATGAGAAAAAGAGAATATGTCTTTTTCTCGACGAGAGCAAGAAAGGCGGAAAGAACGAAAAAAAAAAGAATAATTAAATTATTCTTTTCCGTTTTTCCCCTTAAACTTTACCGAGAACTGCTACTCGCCGGCGTGGCCCCACGTTGGGCGCCATTTGTGACGGGCGATATTTTCTCTAACCACGAGAACGAGAACGGAACGAGAACTCAAATCGGGATCTGGTGCGAGAAACCGTCACCTTCGGCCGTCCACCCCGTGCGCGTGCATCCGCAATACCCGGGGCGCCAGAGAATTTTGTATCGCCGGATTTCTCAACCGGACTAAACTGGGGTCGGGGTGATCAAACCCGACCCGCCAGGCGGAGACTGGAGCTCTCCTTGATTTTTGGTATCCTGGAATCCTAACCGGGTTCGGAGTCTGGAGACCTCCTCGATTTTTAATCGCCGGAATCGTATAACCGGACTAAACTGGATGCACTGGCACGGGGGAGAACGGTTGCGGTACTGCACGGCCGCTCAGGCTGTCGGTTGTGGTAGAGGGGTTGGGATTCACTGGGAGTAGCGTGAACGATCACGGGATCTGTCACTTTCGCGACACCGGAAACGTCACTAATAAAATAAAATAATGTTTTATTTTGTAGTGCGGGAGCCGGTGGATTACCCACCCGAGAACTGTAAACGTAGACGAAACTTAACGCGAACGCGAACTGCACGCGAAACGTCATACGCACGGGAACGAGAGAGCACGACGACGTGCCTCTTACGCGAGACCGAGAGCGCGACGACACGGGCGCGAGAGAGACGCGACACGTCTCTCCATCGCGACGTCTGATCGACAACTCTTACTAGATAGCTCAAAAATCGGGAGCGATCGCGATTTTGGAGACAACCGTCTCACGCGAAGATTCGGTAGCAACTCTTTCACGATATCTCGAAAATCGGGAGCGATCGCGGTTTAGGAGACAACCGTCTCACGCGAAGATTCGGTAGCAACTCTTTTCCGATATCTCGAAAATCGGGAGCGATCGCGGTTTAGGAGACAACCGTCTCACGCGAAGATTCGGTAGCAACTCTTTTACGAAATCGCGAAAATCGGGAGCGATCGCGATTTAGGAGACAACCGTCTCACGCGAAGATTCGGTAGCAACTCTGTACCTCGCGCGACCAAGGCCGGCGTGCGAGGGATTATGCGAGAGCGAGACAGAGCGCCTAGACCAAAAAAATGTCAACACGCTCGCGGGATCGGACCATGCGAAATCGCCGGTTCGAGCGAGAACTTTATCTCGTATAATATCGAGAGCTGAAATATTATTTCGAGAACTGGAATATTCTGATAGAATATTCCTTTCGGAATCTATATTTTCTGCCCGAGTTACCCCGAAAACGGAACGGTAACAAATCGGGACCTTTTCTCATCGGTAACATGGAGGCTCTCGGAAATCGCATCCCCGGGTCACCGTGCGAAAGCGGGCAAAGCTTCTGTCCAGAAGCGCGGCGCGGAGATCTCCAGCCTCCGCCCGTAACCCAAACGGCCCGCTCTCCAGCATGATGCACCACTACGGTGGGGCGCCGGCGTTTCAGCCGGGCGTGCACCGATTCCCCGAGAGTCCTCACTGGGTGCATCCCTCGGTCGGGATTGCTCAGTACGTTGAGCCACACGCCGCTCGACCGAGTTCCGCACGCCAACCTAACCAAAACGGAAACACAACCTAAAACCTCAAACGTAACGAGACAAACATTCTAGAGAAAAGACCCTTAACACAAACGGATGGGTCGCAACCCGGGCATCGAGAGCCTATCTTGATCATCGGTAGCATTTTTGTGACGTGGCTCAAAAAATCACGTCACAACTCCCCACTCCTTAAGGGTGGTTACGATCAGGGAACTACGTGATCTCTGCTAAGCAAAAGCCATAGCTGAAATACACACGGTAGCAATCATTGTCCTTCCCAGTTGCAGTCGGTAGCTTAAACGGTGGGAAGGACCGAGATCTACTGCGGGGAACCAAGCACCCGCAGCGCGAGAAAGAAAGCCAGAACGCCGAACAATTGTTCGTATTCAATGGCTAAAATTCATCTCTCCCGTTACAGTCGGTAGCCTAATCGTGGGAGAGACCGAGATCTACCGTGGGCGACTAATCGCCCCACAGCGCGAGAAAATGTAATCGCAAAATAAATAAATAAATAAATATTTTTGCGTAAACGGTAGCATGGTTGTCTCTTCCAGTTACAAATCGGTAGCCTTAATATCTGGGAAGAGACCGAGACCTGCCGCGGACGGATAACCGTCCTGCGACGCGAGAAATATAGGATCAATCGAGATCCCACTTACCACCACCAGGGACGGACAAACCAATTTGAACGGACTTACCACTCCGCCGTAGCGTCCTTGTCTGGATGGTGGCTCCGGAACCTTGCGGGAACTGCTCCAACCTGACCTCACCTCTTCTGGCGAAGATGGTGCCGGGAATCTGAGTTGATCCGTGGCAACTCGCGGGAACGATGAGGCGGCGCAGCCTCCGCGGGCCAAGGCCGGGGGCCGGGCTAGCATGACGGAGATCCCTCGTCAAGCTGCCTTTTCGCATGAGAACTATGGGCCAGAGGCCCATATGGCGGGAGCTGCGAGGCATTGTTGCCTTACACGAGAACTATGGGCCAGAGGCCCACATGGCGGGAACTGTGAGGCATTGTTGCCTCACGCGAGAACTATGGGCCAGAGGCCCATATTGCGGGAACTGTGAGGCATTGTTGCCTTACACGAGAACTATGGGCCAGAGGCCCACATTGCGGGAACTATGAGGCATTATTGCCTTACGCGAGAACTAGGGGCCATACGCCCATATTGCGGGAGCTGTGGGGTGTTGCCACCTCACACGGAAATATGAGCCAGAGGCCTTTAACGGGAGCTTTTAGGGGTCAGCCACAACTGAGGGTTCTACCCGATGGGTGCCTCTACTTGCGTCCGACCCGACGTTAACTATTACGTCATCCCAAGGAAGAATTTCCTTCGGGGGAGACGTATCGGTAGCTGAGGGTGTTCCTCGTAACTGCCTTCGCCGGTTTGCGGGTTCGGTAACTGGTCGGCGTGGTGTCGCTACACGGGAGCTTGTCGAGAAAGTAGTCGTCAAGGCTTATCACGGGAGGCAGAGGAGATTTCCTCACTCGCCTCCTCGTCCGTTTCCCCAAGTGCAAAGGGGCAACGGGTCGTGGACACGCCTGACGGTCGTATCGGTAGCATAAGAGACGCCAGTAGTCCGGACATTCTCTATGCCGGTGACCCGTTTTGCCGTAATTGCAGCAGCTGGGTTCACTCGGCTTTTCGGTAGCCTCCGTGGTCTTCAGGGGACCACTCGGTAGCGGGGGCGCGGCTCTGTCCGCCTTGTCCCTCTGGAACTGGCCCATAAAGGGGCCTCGGGAATCACTGGCGTAGTGGCGCAGTCCGCGAGAGGCTGCGCTCACGTATCGCCTTTTCGGGAGCTGACGTCCGCTTGTTGCATGGTAGCAACAAGGCGTCCAATGCATCGAGAGCTTCGTGGCTGCTCTAGGCGTCACGCGTCGGCCGCCTGGGCGCGACCCGGTCGGGTCGGCTATCCCATGGTCGAACTCCGCGGGCCCAGTGCCAGGTCCGCGATCGGTAAAAACCTCGTCCGTTTTTTCGGACGAGCGTTCCGAGAGCCGTGACGGGAGCTCAGGTACCCTGTTTCCGGTCGCCATGGGGTATTCCCCCTGGGACACTCGGAACACGAGAGTGTGGCTGGCTGAATCGAGAGCGGATACACCGTATCCCATTTCGTCGAATTTGATTCGACGACCTCGAGAGCAGGAGACAGAACAGAAAAAAACAATATGTCTGTCTGTTTGGAAAAATAAAATTTTTCCAAAAGGCGGGATCGGGGGGAACTTTCCTTCCCCCGTCCGAGATCCCTGAAACAGGATCATATGCGAGAGCGAGAGAGAAAAAAAAATAAAAAAATAGAAAAATTCCTCTCTATCCGAAATATATTTTCGGATTTCGTGAGCTGAGGGAATATGTATTCCCTTCCGTCGAAAGAGTCCGACAGAAACGAGACCGCGAGAGAAAGAAAAAAAATAAAGCAAAAAATTCTCTCGATCCGAAAGAAATATTCGGATTTCAGGAACCGGGGGAATTTGAATTCCCTTCCGTCGAAAGAATCCGACGGAAACGCGAACGCGAGAGAAAAGAAAAAAAAAAAGAATTAAAAAAAAATTCTCTCGATCCGAAAGAAATTTTCGGATTTCGGGAACTGGGAAATGTTATTCCCTCCCGTCGAGTGAATTCGACGGGACGTGAGCAAGAGAGAAAATTCATTCCAGAAAAAAAAAATAAAAAAAAAACATATTGGTATTTTCTCTCGATCCGAACTATTCATTCGGATCTACGAGAACATGGAAATTTGATTCCCTCCCGTCGAGTGGATTCGACGGGACGTGAGCGAGAGAGAAAATTAATTAAAAAAAAAAATAACAATAAAAAAAAATATAAATATTTTCTCTCGATCCGAACTATTTGTTCGGATTTACGGGAACAGGGAAGTTATATTCCCTCCTGTCGAGTGAATTCGACGGGACGTGAGCGAGAGAAAATTAATTTAAAAAAATAACAAAAAAAAAAAATATAAATATTTTCTCTCGATCCGAACTATTTGTTCGGATTTACGGGAACAGGGAAGTTATATTCCCTCCTGTCGAGTGAATTCGACGGGACGTGAGCAAGAGAGAAAATTCATTCCGGGAAAAAAAATAAAAAAAAATAATGATATTTTCTCTCGATCCGAACTATTTATTCGGATCTACGGGAACAGGGAAATTTTATTCCCTTCCGTCGAGTGAATTCGACGGGACGTGAGCGAGAGAGAAAATTAATAAAAAAAAATAATAACGAAAAATAATATTTTCTCTCGATCCGAAATGAACTTTCGGATTTTCGGGAACTGGGGGAATTTTGATTCCCCTCCGTCGAACGAATCCGACGAGTTCGAGAGCGATAGAGGAAGAAAGAAAAAAATAAAAATAAAAAAAGAATTTCTTCTCTCTATCCGGGAACGGTACAAAAACCTCAAATCGAAATAAAATTCCGATGAGACTGGAGCCAATCAGGAGAACAAATAAAATAAAATAAAATAAACAAAAATAAAAATCCTATTGGCTCTGCTCGAGATCTGTAAGGGGAAAGAAAAAAAAACAAAAAAAAATTGTTAAACCCACTTACAACGAGAACGCACAACGCATAATCAAGTTTTACTTGATTACGCGGGTTACCTCGGGGACACCCGATATATGATATTGCGCGTGCCACCTCGGGGACACCCGATGTGTGGTATCGCGCGGGTCTCGCCGCGAGGTACGGGAACGGAGCCCGAGAACGATTTTCGTCGTTCTCGAAAATTCGAGAACCGGCCAAAAAGAAAAAAAAGAATCTTTTCGACTAACGGGAGCAATTATTCGGGTCTCGAAAAGTCCTTTTCGAAACCCCGGTAGCAGATCGAAAAAAAAAACAAATAAAATACGCAAACAGAACAACAATTTTAAAAAATTACAATATTTCGATATCGAGATCGTCCGAGAAAATCTACGAAATTCTCGGGTAACGAGAGCAGAAAGATCTCGAAATAAATTTTCGAGATCCCGGGAGCGAAAAAAAGAGAAAACAAGAACAATTTCAACAAAACGAATTACACGACAAAACAAGACACGAGCACATTGGAAGGACGTAGCACATAACATAAAAAAAATTCCATATCGAGAACTCGATTTCGTTTCCGAAATCAGCGAGAGCAAGCTTGGAATTGACATTTTTTTTGTCAAATTCCCAACCACGGGAGCTAGCGTTTTTTTTGTTTTTTTTTTTTTCTTCGAAAATAAATTTTCGAAGTGCTCGGGATCACGGAAAGAAATAAAAGGAGGTTTTTTTTTTTCTTTCCCTTCGAAATAATTTTTCGAAGTCGCGAGAGCACCGGGGAGGTCGAAGAATAACTCCCCCGGTAACGAGAACGACGCAACTCAGCGGAGCCTCGCGTCGCGGAAACCACGCAGGAAAAAAAAATTGTAATTTTTTTTTTTTTTTTTGAAAATAAAATTTTCCGACTGCGTCGGGAACTCACCGGAGGATGATCAATAATCCAAATGGACGATAATCCCTGGCATCGAGAACACTTGTTTTTTTTTTTCACGAGAGCACTTTTTTTTCCATCGGGAGCACTGTTTTTTTTTTCTCGAGAGCACATTTTTATTTATTTCGAGAGCATTCGCGAACACACGAAAACGCGTAACGAGAACCATGAGAAAAAGAGAATATGTCTTTTTCTCGACGAGAGCAAGAAAGGCGGAAAGAACGAAAAAAAAAAGAATAATTAAATTATTCTTTTCCGTTTTTCCCCTTAAACTTTACCGAGAACTGCTACTCGCCGGCGTGGCCCCACGTTGGGCGCCATTTGTGACGGGCGATATTTTCTCTAACCACGAGAACGAGAACGGAACGAGAACTCAAATCGGGATCTGGTGCGAGAAACCGTCACCTTCGGCCGTCCACCCCGTGCGCGTGCATCCGCAATACCCGGGGCGCCAGAGAATTTTGTATCGCCGGATTTCTCAACCGGACTAAACTGGGGTCGGGGTGATCAAACCCGACCCGCCAGGCGGAGACTGGAGCTCTCCTTGATTTTTGGTATCCTGGAATCCTAACCGGGTTCGGAGTCTGGAGACCTCCTCGATTTTTAATCGCCGGAATCGTATAACCGGACTAAACTGGATGCACTGGCACGGGGGAGAACGGTTGCGGTACTGCACGGCCGCTCAGGCTGTCGGTTGTGGTAGAGGGGTTGGGATTCACTGGGAGTAGCGTGAACGATCACGGGATCTGTCACTTTCGCGACACCGGAAACGTCACTAATAAAATAAAATAATGTTTTATTTTGTAGTGCGGGAGCCGGTGGATTACCCACCCGAGAACTGTAAACGTAGACGAAACTTAACGCGAACGCGAACTGCACGCGAAACGTCATACGCACGGGAACGAGAGAGCACGACGACGTGCCTCTTACGCGAGACCGAGAGCGCGACGACACGGGCGCGAGAGAGACGCGACACGTCTCTCCATCGCGACGTCTGATCGACAACTCTTACTAGATAGCTCAAAAATCGGGAGCGATCGCGATTTTGGAGACAACCGTCTCACGCGAAGATTCGGTAGCAACTCTTTCACGATATCTCGAAAATCGGGAGCGATCGCGGTTTAGGAGACAACCGTCTCACGCGAAGATTCGGTAGCAACTCTTTTCCGATATCTCGAAAATCGGGAGCGATCGCGGTTTAGGAGACAACCGTCTCACGCGAAGATTCGGTAGCAACTCTTTTACGAAATCGCGAAAATCGGGAGCGATCGCGATTTAGGAGACAACCGTCTCACGCGAAGATTCGGTAGCAACTCTGTACCTCGCGCGACCAAGGCCGGCGTGCGAGGGATTATGCGAGAGCGAGACAGAGCGCCTAGACCAAAAAAATGTCAACACGCTCGCGGGATCGGACCATGCGAAATCGCCGGTTCGAGCGAGAACTTTATCTCGTATAATATCGAGAGCTGAAATATTATTTCGAGAACTGGAATATTCTGATAGAATATTCCTTTCGGAATCTATATTTTCTGCCCGAGTTACCCCGAAAACGGAACGGTAACAAATCGGGACCTTTTCTCATCGGTAACATGGAGGCTCTCGGAAATCGCATCCCCGGGTCACCGTGCGAAAGCGGGCAAAGCTTCTGTCCAGAAGCGCGGCGCGGAGATCTCCAGCCTCCGCCCGTAACCCAAACGGCCCGCTCTCCAGCATGATGCACCACTACGGTGGGGCGCCGGCGTTTCAGCCGGGCGTGCACCGATTCCCCGAGAGTCCTCACTGGGTGCATCCCTCGGTCGGGATTGCTCAGTACGTTGAGCCACACGCCGCTCGACCGAGTTCCGCACGCCAACCTAACCAAAACGGAAACACAACCTAAAACCTCAAACGTAACGAGACAAACATTCTAGAGAAAAGACCCTTAACACAAACGGATGGGTCGCAACCCGGGCATCGAGAGCCTATCTTGATCATCGGTAGCATTTTTGTGACGTGGCTCAAAAAATCACGTCACAACTCCCCACTCCTTAAGGGTGGTTACGATCAGGGAACTACGTGATCTCTGCTAAGCAAAAGCCATAGCTGAAATACACACGGTAGCAATCATTGTCCTTCCCAGTTGCAGTCGGTAGCTTAAACGGTGGGAAGGACCGAGATCTACTGCGGGGAACCAAGCACCCGCAGCGCGAGAAAGAAAGCCAGAACGCCGAACAATTGTTCGTATTCAATGGCTAAAATTCATCTCTCCCGTTACAGTCGGTAGCCTAATCGTGGGAGAGACCGAGATCTACCGTGGGCGACTAATCGCCCCACAGCGCGAGAAAATGTAATCGCAAAATAAATAAATAAATAAATATTTTTGCGTAAACGGTAGCATGGTTGTCTCTTCCAGTTACAAATCGGTAGCCTTAATATCTGGGAAGAGACCGAGACCTGCCGCGGACGGATAACCGTCCTGCGACGCGAGAAATATAGGATCAATCGAGATCCCACTTACCACCACCAGGGACGGACAAACCAATTTGAACGGACTTACCACTCCGCCGTAGCGTCCTTGTCTGGATGGTGGCTCCGGAACCTTGCGGGAACTGCTCCAACCTGACCTCACCTCTTCTGGCGAAGATGGTGCCGGGAATCTGAGTTGATCCGTGGCAACTCGCGGGAACGATGAGGCGGCGCAGCCTCCGCGGGCCAAGGCCGGGGGCCGGGCTAGCATGACGGAGATCCCTCGTCAAGCTGCCTTTTCGCATGAGAACTATGGGCCAGAGGCCCATATGGCGGGAGCTGCGAGGCATTGTTGCCTTACACGAGAACTATGGGCCAGAGGCCCACATGGCGGGAACTGTGAGGCATTGTTGCCTCACGCGAGAACTATGGGCCAGAGGCCCATATTGCGGGAACTGTGAGGCATTGTTGCCTTACACGAGAACTATGGGCCAGAGGCCCACATTGCGGGAACTATGAGGCATTATTGCCTTACGCGAGAACTAGGGGCCATACGCCCATATTGCGGGAGCTGTGGGGTGTTGCCACCTCACACGGAAATATGAGCCAGAGGCCTTTAACGGGAGCTTTTAGGGGTCAGCCACAACTGAGGGTTCTACCCGATGGGTGCCTCTACTTGCGTCCGACCCGACGTTAACTATTACGTCATCCCAAGGAAGAATTTCCTTCGGGGGAGACGTATCGGTAGCTGAGGGTGTTCCTCGTAACTGCCTTCGCCGGTTTGCGGGTTCGGTAACTGGTCGGCGTGGTGTCGCTACACGGGAGCTTGTCGAGAAAGTAGTCGTCAAGGCTTATCACGGGAGGCAGAGGAGATTTCCTCACTCGCCTCCTCGTCCGTTTCCCCAAGTGCAAAGGGGCAACGGGTCGTGGACACGCCTGACGGTCGTATCGGTAGCATAAGAGACGCCAGTAGTCCGGACATTCTCTATGCCGGTGACCCGTTTTGCCGTAATTGCAGCAGCTGGGTTCACTCGGCTTTTCGGTAGCCTCCGTGGTCTTCAGGGGACCACTCGGTAGCGGGGGCGCGGCTCTGTCCGCCTTGTCCCTCTGGAACTGGCCCATAAAGGGGCCTCGGGAATCACTGGCGTAGTGGCGCAGTCCGCGAGAGGCTGCGCTCACGTATCGCCTTTTCGGGAGCTGACGTCCGCTTGTTGCATGGTAGCAACAAGGCGTCCAATGCATCGAGAGCTTCGTGGCTGCTCTAGGCGTCACGCGTCGGCCGCCTGGGCGCGACCCGGTCGGGTCGGCTATCCCATGGTCGAACTCCGCGGGCCCAGTGCCAGGTCCGCGATCGGTAAAAACCTCGTCCGTTTTTTCGGACGAGCGTTCCGAGAGCCGTGACGGGAGCTCAGGTACCCTGTTTCCGGTCGCCATGGGGTATTCCCCCTGGGACACTCGGAACACGAGAGTGTGGCTGGCTGAATCGAGAGCGGATACACCGTATCCCATTTCGTCGAATTTGATTCGACGACCTCGAGAGCAGGAGACAGAACAGAAAAAAACAATATGTCTGTCTGTTTGGAAAAATAAAATTTTTCCAAAAGGCGGGATCGGGGGGAACTTTCCTTCCCCCGTCCGAGATCCCTGAAACAGGATCATATGCGAGAGCGAGAGAGAAAAAAAAATAAAAAAATAGAAAAATTCCTCTCTATCCGAAATATATTTTCGGATTTCGTGAGCTGAGGGAATATGTATTCCCTTCCGTCGAAAGAGTCCGACAGAAACGAGACCGCGAGAGAAAGAAAAAAAATAAAGCAAAAAATTCTCTCGATCCGAAAGAAATATTCGGATTTCAGGAACCGGGGGAATTTGAATTCCCTTCCGTCGAAAGAATCCGACGGAAACGCGAACGCGAGAGAAAAGAAAAAAAAAAAGAATTAAAAAAAAATTCTCTCGATCCGAAAGAAATTTTCGGATTTCGGGAACTGGGAAATGTTATTCCCTCCCGTCGAGTGAATTCGACGGGACGTGAGCAAGAGAGAAAATTCATTCCAGAAAAAAAAAATAAAAAAAAAACATATTGGTATTTTCTCTCGATCCGAACTATTCATTCGGATCTACGAGAACATGGAAATTTGATTCCCTCCCGTCGAGTGGATTCGACGGGACGTGAGCGAGAGAGAAAATTAATTAAAAAAAAAAATAACAATAAAAAAAAATATAAATATTTTCTCTCGATCCGAACTATTTGTTCGGATTTACGGGAACAGGGAAGTTATATTCCCTCCTGTCGAGTGAATTCGACGGGACGTGAGCGAGAGAAAATTAATTTAAAAAAATAACAAAAAAAAAAAATATAAATATTTTCTCTCGATCCGAACTATTTGTTCGGATTTACGGGAACAGGGAAGTTATATTCCCTCCTGTCGAGTGAATTCGACGGGACGTGAGCAAGAGAGAAAATTCATTCCGGGAAAAAAAATAAAAAAAAATAATGATATTTTCTCTCGATCCGAACTATTTATTCGGATCTACGGGAACAGGGAAATTTTATTCCCTTCCGTCGAGTGAATTCGACGGGACGTGAGCGAGAGAGAAAATTAATAAAAAAAAATAATAACGAAAAATAATATTTTCTCTCGATCCGAAATGAACTTTCGGATTTTCGGGAACTGGGGGAATTTTGATTCCCCTCCGTCGAACGAATCCGACGAGTTCGAGAGCGATAGAGGAAGAAAGAAAAAAATAAAAATAAAAAAATAATTTCTTCTCTCTATCCGGGAACGGTACAAAAACCTCAAATCGAAATAAAATTCCGATGAGACTGGAGCCAATCAGGAGAACAAATAAAATAAAATAAAATAAACAAAAATAAAAATCCTATTGGCTCTGCTCGAGATCTGTAAGGGGAAAGAAAAAAAAACAAAAAAAAATTGTTAAACCCACTTACAACGAGAACGCACAACGCATAATCAAGTTTTACTTGATTACGCGGGTTACCTCGGGGACACCCGATATATGATATTGCGCGTGCCACCTCGGGGACACCCGATGTGTGGTATCGCGCGGGTCTCGCCGCGAGGTACGGGAACGGAGCCCGAGAACGATTTTCGTCGTTCTCGAAAATTCGAGAACCGGCCAAAAAGAAAAAAAAGAATCTTTTCGACTAACGGGAGCAATTATTCGGGTCTCGAAAAGTCCTTTTCGAAACCCCGGTAGCAGATCGAAAAAAAAAACAAATAAAATACGCAAACAGAACAACAATTTTAAAAAATTACAATATTTCGATATCGAGATCGTCCGAGAAAATCTACGAAATTCTCGGGTAACGAGAGCAGAAAGATCTCGAAATAAATTTTCGAGATCCCGGGAGCGAAAAAAAGAGAAAACAAGAACAATTTCAACAAAACGAATTACACGACAAAACAAGACACGAGCACATTGGAAGGACGTAGCACATAACATAAAAAAAATTCCATATCGAGAACTCGATTTCGTTTCCGAAATCAGCGAGAGCAAGCTTGGAATTGACATTTTTTTTGTCAAATTCCCAACCACGGGAGCTAGCGTTTTTTTTGTTTTTTTTTTTTCTTCGAAAATAAATTTTCGAAGTGCTCGGGATCACGGAAAGAAATAAAAGGAGGTTTTTTTTTTTCTTTCCCTTCGAAATAATTTTTCGAAGTCGCGAGAGCACCGGGGAGGTCGAAGAATAACTCCCCCGGTAACGAGAACGACGCAACTCAGCGGAGCCTCGCGTCGCGGAAACCACGCAGGAAAAAAAAATTGTAATTTTTTTTTTTTTTTTGAAAATAAAATTTTCCGACTGCGTCGGGAACTCACCGGAGGATGATCAATAATCCAAATGGACGATAATCCCTGGCATCGAGAACACTTGTTTTTTTTTTTCACGAGAGCACTTTTTTTTCCATCGGGAGCACTGTTTTTTTTTCTCGAGAGCACATTTTTATTTATTCCGAGAGCATTCGCGAACACACGAAAACGCGTAACGAGAACCATGAGAAAAAGAGAATATGTCTTTTTCTCGACGAGAGCAAGAAAGGCGGAAAGAACGAAAAAAAAAAGAATAATTAAATTATTCTTTTCCGTTTTTCCCCTTAAACTTTACCGAGAACTGCTACTCGCCGGCGTGGCCCCACGTTGGGCGCCATTTGTGACGGGCGATATTTTCTCTAACCACGAGAACGAGAACGGAACGAGAACTCAAATCGGGATCTGGTGCGAGAAACCGTCACCTTCGGCCGTCCACCCCGTGCGCGTGCATCCGCAATACCCGGGGCGCCAGAGAATTTTGTATCGCCGGATTTCTCAACCGGACTAAACTGGGGTCGGGGTGATCAAACCCGACCCGCCAGGCGGAGACTGGAGCTCTCCTTGATTTTTGGTATCCTGGAATCCTAACCGGGTTCGGAGTCTGGAGACCTCCTCGATTTTTAATCGCCGGAATCGTATAACCGGACTAAACTGGATGCACTGGCACGGGGGAGAACGGTTGCGGTACTGCACGGCCGCTCAGGCTGTCGGTTGTGGTAGAGGGGTTGGGATTCACTGGGAGTAGCGTGAACGATCACGGGATCTGTCACTTTCGCGACACCGGAAACGTCACTAATAAAATAAAATAATGTTTTATTTTGTAGTGCGGGAGCCGGTGGATTACCCACCCGAGAACTGTAAACGTAGACGAAACTTAACGCGAACGCGAACTGCACGCGAAACGTCATACGCACGGGAACGAGAGAGCACGACGACGTGCCTCTTACGCGAGACCGAGAGCGCGACGACACGGGCGCGAGAGAGACGCGACACGTCTCTCCATCGCGACGTCTGATCGACAACTCTTACTAGATAGCTCAAAAATCGGGAGCGATCGCGATTTTGGAGACAACCGTCTCACGCGAAGATTCGGTAGCAACTCTTTCACGATATCTCGAAAATCGGGAGCGATCGCGGTTTAGGAGACAACCGTCTCACGCGAAGATTCGGTAGCAACTCTTTTCCGATATCTCGAAAATCGGGAGCGATCGCGGTTTAGGAGACAACCGTCTCACGCGAAGATTCGGTAGCAACTCTTTTACGAAATCGCGAAAATCGGGAGCGATCGCGATTTAGGAGACAACCGTCTCACGCGAAGATTCGGTAGCAACTCTGTACCTCGCGCGACCAAGGCCGGCGTGCGAGGGATTATGCGAGAGCGAGACAGAGCGCCTAGACCAAAAAAATGTCAACACGCTCGCGGGATCGGACCATGCGAAATCGCCGGTTCGAGCGAGAACTTTATCTCGTATAATATCGAGAGCTGAAATATTATTTCGAGAACTGGAATATTCTGATAGAATATTCCTTTCGGAATCTATATTTTCTGCCCGAGTTACCCCGAAAACGGAACGGTAACAAATCGGGACCTTTTCTCATCGGTAACATGGAGGCTCTCGGAAATCGCATCCCCGGGTCACCGTGCGAAAGCGGGCAAAGCTTCTGTCCAGAAGCGCGGCGCGGAGATCTCCAGCCTCCGCCCGTAACCCAAACGGCCCGCTCTCCAGCACGATGCACCACTACGGTGGGGCGCCGGCGTTTCAGCCGGGCGTGCACCGATTCCCCGAGAGTCCTCACTGGGTGCATCCCTCGGTCGGGATTGCTCAGTACGTTGAGCCACACGCCGCTCGACCGAGTTCCGCACGCCAACCTAACCAAAACGGAAACACAACCTAAAACCTCAAACGTAACGAGACAAACATTCTAGAGAAAAGACCCTTAACACAAACGGATGGGTCGCAACCCGGGCATCGAGAGCCTATCTTGATCATCGGTAGCATTTTTGTGACGTGGCTCAAAAAATCACGTCACAGTGCATATCACTTGCCACGTGGGATGGTTTTGTTTGGGTTTATTTAATATAGTAGAAGCGCAGTACAATAGATAACTTTCAATATACGATATATGGAAAACTATTGCTAGTCGCCAATATCCTTTTAAAGGTTCTCTTAAAGTATTGAAAAGAAGGTTGGTGCAAATTTTCAGCTTCATCAGTGGGATATGCTTTTCGAAACCTTATCCCTTGTTTTTACGTGTTACATTTTAACGACCTGCATTTGCAAAACACCAAAAAACAAACCATCAATGGCTGGAATAGATCTGGCAAGCCGTTTATCCGCCTACGATACCCCAATGCTGATCGCCGCATTATCGGTGCGATAGTATTGGCCCACGAATGGCTGGCATAGATCTGGCAAGCCGTTCATCTACCTACGATACCCCAATGCTGATCGCCACATTATCGGTGCGATAGTATTGGCCCACGAATGGCTGGCATAGATCTGGCAAGCCGTTCATCCGCTACAGTACCCCAATGCTGGTCGACGAATCATTGGCCGATTATCAGCAAACCGTTTAATGGCTGAATGCTGGCATTTTTGTTACGACAGACGACCCTATATGGGATATAACCGAGTCCGCTAAACGTATCGACGCACCACGAATTTCGCGCCTTGTCGCTCGTGCTCGAAAAAGTTCATTCCGAAAGACGTAGCAATTACACGTCTCGTGATAGTTACGCAAGAGGTACATTCTCTCGTATATACCGAAATGCTTTTAATACAAAATATTTATTTAAAATAAATCAAATAATAAATAAAAATTAAATAACAAATAATAAAAGTTAATATGCATATTTGTAATATTTTGTCACCATCGAGGATATTTGACACACGCATAAATATGCTTTATATACGAAAAAAAAACGGCAATTTTTCTGACTGCAAATCAAAATGCTACCAATTTAAATACAATTTTCATTCGAAACGCCGCCGGGAAAAGGCAATCGCGATTCAGTCCGGGACGTTGTGCCAATAATAATTATCTTTATACTTATATTTATTATAATATAATAATATTGGAATAACAAGAGTAATATTACCGTAGCCGCCACCGGTGAGACATCGACAAACTAATATTATTATATTATTATTATATAATGATCATTAAATTATCATAAGAATTACAATATTATTATAATCATGCTCCTTATCTTATCGTAGAATTCTGGAGTGAATACTTAGCAAAGGAGTCTTATTTTTATTTAGAAAAATAACGTTATCCACCTTCCATTGCGAAGATAAAAATGAAGAGCTTCTTTTCAAACCCGAAAGGAGAAATAATTTATCAAACGAATCAATTTAATAATAGAAAAAGCGAATATTTATGAGAAAACGAGGGAAAAAAACTATATATTCAACTGCCAATATTACTATTATTATTTCGTATTTTTCTCTACCGTGCGCCCCGTTAGGGATCGTCGGAGATATATGTATCGATCAAAATATAGTGGAACCTACTATTCGGCATCGCGATATCGTACACGAAGCGAACCAAACGTTATCAGGGGTAATGACATTCCCTGTTCTCCGTGGTAAATTCGCCCTGAGAAGACGTACCCCCCTTCCCTCGTCGTCTGCGTCGCCAAACTTCGACGAGTAATGCCGCCACGCATGCATAGACCCAAAATCGAACTCTCACGATTGACGCAATCATAAACGGAGAAAAACCCGAAATAACTTGCAGAAAAAGTCTCGCGCGTAACTTACCTCGTACACGCGCTGTACGGAATTTCCCAAATGTGGTCTCTTTCTTTTTTTTTCTTCTTCTTTGATAATCGTTGAGCAAAGAAAAGCCAAAATTCGACCGAGTACTGTGTCATCGTAGATTATACTTAGCAAGGTGTGATAACGGTGAAAAAAAAGGTTACGTTGCTGGGGAGTACTGTGCCAGCTGATCATATACGAGAGCAAAAGTAATTTTTGTCTTTTGTCATTTGTCCTGACGTAAAATAGTTATATATATATATATATATATATAATAAATTTTATTTATTATTATTATATTATTATTATTAATTAATTAATTATATATTATTAATAAATAATAATTATTATACACACACACGCACACACACACGCATGTGTGTGTGTGGGTGTGTGTGAGGTATTCGACGTGAATACGGTGGACTTTTTCCCTGACCCCCGCCAATTCGATTGATTTTTTTATCTTATTCCATTGACTCTAAAAGGCACCCTGATTTTTTTTACATTTTTCATTAATGTTAAAAGAAATCCGAAAAAATTCAAGAACCGCTTACTTCGGGCGGATACTTATATATTTTGATGCCCACATTGAATTTTTAGACCATTTTTTAATAACCAAATCACAATCATGGACCTTCAACAATTAGCAGTCAATTTTTCGGATTTTTTTTAACATTAATCGCTCAGAAAGGACAGAAAAAATCATACTTCCACTGCGGGTGATAGCATGAACATTTTTACCTATAATCACGCATTTTTGGGATTTTTTTCACTATATGAAAGGAGAATTTTCAAATAAAACTTACTTTTCCCAGTACTTGCGAATGTGCTCTTTCAGAATCTGGGGTCGAAATTGAGTTTTATCAATTAGAATAATAAATATGGCAGCAGTGAAACTTAAAAAAATGGAGAAAATGGGGAAAAATTTCTCATTTTTATGAACCATGTGTGCACAAAATGATTGTAGTTTAACAATATATTTTTTTAATTCGTCGTCATAATAATTTTTACTTCGAAAGTGACAACTTTAACGTGAAAATCCGAGAATATCCTTATCCTTAGTTATTATTTCACGTTTAGTGAAAAATTCACAATTTATTGTGAGTGTAAATAATAATTATTCAATTCATTCATATTTTATGATAGAATATTATATTTTCAATGCGACGAATAAAAAATAGCGACTGCAGAGGCTGCGGAATCTTTGATCTTTCTATATTTTACCTTTTTTGTACAGTTTATCACTCAACATCATAATTAATACTGCTCTTCAGTCTTGGCTTGCACACATATATATTTCTATCCATGTATATTTCTGTTTATGTATGTGAGTTATATATATACATTGATTGATTTTATTCCAAAAAAAATCTAAAGATATTACACTAAATTCTACTATTTCATGGCATTGAAAATGTAATCAGACATTTCAGGTAATAATAAACAGGTACATGTAGTTGGTTTCGATTGATTTTCAAAAAATATTGATAGATTGAGGTAATGTAATTCGTAAATCCATAACAAGGTTAGAAATGGGTGGGGAGAGGGCCTTTTTTAACCGATCACAGGCATTGTATGTCGCAGCTCCCCCCACTCTACTACAACACATTGGCGGTAGAGTGGGGGTAGCCTTTGTTTCGTGTGAGATTCAGCTAATTCAACACCCTATACCCAACCTACCTCAACAAACACATAGGTACATATTTGTTCGGCTCTGTGAGCGTGAGAAGAAAGATCCATCCATCCATCTATCCATCCATCCATCCATCCATCCCATCCAGCCATCCCATCCATCCATCTCATCCATCCCATCCCATCCATCCATCCCATCCGTCCATCCCATCCATCCATCCCATCCATCCATCCCATCCATCCATCCATCCCATCCATCCCATCCATCCATCCATCCCATCCATCCATCCCATCCATCCATCCATCCATCGACAGTTCGACCATGCCCTGTCGGAAACAACATGCAGCGCTTGGTTCAGACTTCAAACGCTTCAAAAATAATTACTGATGTGTTGAAGTGGAGGCATTACTTCATGAAGACTCAATCCAGACGCTAGCTGAACTCGCAGAATCATTAGGAGTTGATCACACAACAGTTTCGAAACGTTTGAAAGCATTAGGAATGATTTTTTTAAATAAAGCATTAATTCTCACGGAAAGAACAGCGATAACTTATTCAACATCCCAATCAATAAAAAAAATTATTGTAAAATAGTAAAATATTTTGAAAAAAATTAAAAAGCAAGTTAAAAAAAATCGTTAAGGGGGGATTTTTGGGAATTTTTTTGTGAAGAAAGTATACAACGGAAAACTTGTGAAACTTGGCATATAGTTTTATTGATCTGTTTACTACCCGAGTCGAAATTTTTAGCCTCCTCTGAACCCTCGCAGGACCCATTTCTTTTGTAATACATAAGCCGCCAGCCTCCGTTGAACCTACGAAACCTCATTTGTCGAGTTCAGTGCCATGAAGAGACCTCCTCTTGGCCCAGGGTAGCCTCTGCTAGACCTCCCAAACCTTCTCTCGACCCCCAGTTTCAGTGAAACGTGCAGAGCACAGGCCTCCTTAACCTGCTTTCAATCTCAAACTGTTGCCTCGACCCCACCTAACCTGCTTTCGGCCCAAATTCGATATCTCCTCCATCATCATTCCATTGTGACCTGATCGGTAACCCGTTCGATGACGAAAATCATACGAAATTAATAAAAATACATCGTCCCCTTATCAAATTAATAGTCCAATATTAATATGCGAAAACAATCAAATTTGCTCAATATCGATTTATTATTATTTTATAGGCAATTGATAAAAGAATGCTTGTGTATACAGTCTTACTCCAATTCTATCGGATTAATAGGCATTTTCCTGTGAGAAAAAATCTCACAGGAAAATTCTTTAAAAAATGCCAGTCTATCCAGTATAAGCTTACGCGACGTTTTTCGTTCTTGACATTTCTTCTTCAGCCCTCTAGTTCTTGAGTTACATTGCATTATCTAGAATTAGTCTTTTTAGCAAAAAATGAAATAACATTGCGAAAAAAATCGTACAAATCTTTATAAAAAACGCAAATGAAGTTCCTGCTACCCCGTTTAAGTTCATCATGGATAAACATAACAATTTTTTTTTCCATAAGTCATGCGTTCAATTCTTGATGGTCGAAAAAAAGCCGAAAATCAGTCACGTATAAAAGTGCGTACCGGGTCGAAAAGAAAATGATAAAAAAATATTTCAGAAAAGCAATATACAGCTGAATTTATTCCCGTCAAAACGCCGTTCGGTAAATTTGGTTATCTTTTTTTTACGAAGCTATGTGACTTTTAGTGCAGCAAGAAATATCGACTGGTGTATCCATACATTTAAGCGACGGTATATATTATATAATACTTTATATATATATATATATATATATATATATATATATATATATATATATAATACTCGAAATATGTGGTTGCGTTAATATATTCGAATATACACTACCAGTCAAAAGTATTCGGACACTTCAGATAACTGCAAAACTTAATATCACTTTGGATCATTGCAAACTTATGGTAGAATAATTATTATTTTACGAAGATACTATAAAGCTCTGTGAAATTACTTAATCATATAGATCTTTATAGTATCTTCGTGAAATAAGAAATGAAATGAATTATATTACTCTAACATTATTTGGCAATTATCCAGTGCTCAAAAGTTTTGCGATTATGTGGAGTGTCCGAAAACTTTTAGCTGGCAGTGTATATCTAAATAACATATAATGTTGATTTCTATATGGAACGATAGGGTGTTAATTATAGTCTATTTCATGTTCTGAAGGATTGAAATTGTCGGTTTAGAATTCAACCTCATTCGATTTTTTCTTTTTGTTTTTGTTCGTTTTGTTTTTTTTGTTTATTCAATAATGAGTTGATAAATGGCGACGGCCGATTACCGTCGATTTCAAATAAGATGTTTGATTTTTCCTTGTTTTCATTTTTAGCACGTCGAAAATTAAAAAAATATTTCCACGTGTATGTATGAAGCATATTTTTATTTTTTCCCGCTACATATTATGATATTAACTAACCGCATCTATTTGATTTTTTTAAAATTTGTATTAACTAGATTTTTTATAGAACCAAATTTTTCGTATTGCATTCCATTATTAAAATGATTGATTTTAAAAATGTTTATTTATGTGTACACACACACACACACACACACGCGCGCGTGTGTGTGTGTGTGTGTGTATGTGTGTTTGAAAAATCTATAGCTTATGTGATACAACAAATAGTTGGAGGTATTCATTTGGTCTCTTATGCCATATCAGCGACCAAAATGTTATAAGCACTCGGTAGTATAGGGGCAGCGGCGCGTAGCTATGAATAGGTAGGACTAGGTTCAAATCGCATATAGGGCAAATATTTTCTTCGAAAAAAATTATTTCCAAAGGCTAGGGAATGACGAATTACGATGAAAAATCCTTGTAGCAAAGCTCTCAAATAATGCGTTCATTTTATTTTCGATTTATGAAATATTTTTTGCATATAGTACACTAAGCTTTACAGTGTACATTGTAAGCAAATGAAGATTAATTTGAATCTCATCTTTATTAACATATATAAATATCTTTGAAAGAAATATGATCGTAGTAGGCTGGGAGACAAGGAAAAAAACCTATTTTATTTAAATAGATACTATATAAATTAATTTTTTGTTTAGCAGTGTACAGTAGGCCGAAGGGGGGGCAGTAGGTTCTGCGGGAGCGCTCGAAGTAGGCCCACCTGAGGTTCGGTAGGTTCAATTGTGACCCTCCCTGATCTCCTTTGAGTCAAAAAGTCTACTTTCTGCCATGCCGGAGGTTCATCGGAGGCTCTAACGCATGCTACTTTCAAACATTGTACCCTCCTTTAGATACCCAATAATCCGCTCACGCCGATTTCTGCTCGCCTTCATTTTGTGGCTTGGACGCGACTCGAAAATTTCGACTCGGGTACATACAAAAAAATGTTTAAACAATTTCATCAAAAAATCCGCCTTCCACCCCTCTCGACGCGCGATGGTCCTTTTTTGATGGTGTGCACGATTACAGCCTTCACGTTCATACTGCATCAAAAACCCAAAAAGCATTTTACTTTAGACACATATAGATATCGTTCGATGAAGGAAAAAAAAATTGACGATTTGGTGACGTTTTGAACTTGAAGTATCGATTTTTCGAAAAAAATTGATCGATTTTTTGTTATAAACAAAAAACTATTAAACGTATTGCTTTTTTGCTTCATCAAACGATAGCTATATGTGTCTAAAGTAAAATGCTTTTTGGGTTTTTGATGCAGGATGAACGTGAAGGCTGTAATCGTGCACACCATCAAAAAAGGACCGTCGCGCGTCGAGGGGGGTGGGAGGCGGATTTTTTGATGAAATTGTTTAAAATTTTTTCGGTATGTAGTAAATAGATCAATAAAACTATATGCCAAGTTTCACAAGTTTTCCGTTGTGTACTTTCTTCACAAAAAAATTCCCAAAAAGCTTATTTTTACTTCTTGTTCCAGAATAGTTTTGCAAGGATGGACAAGATCACGCTCGTGCTATTGGTCGTTGCAGGCTTCGCAGCAGCGAGTGTTCTTCTCGAACATCCGCGACGAAAACGATATTTAGAATCAGATTGTGTAAGTGTCGCGTGGGCGATTTGCAATCACGTTAAATTTGTCAAGACAAAGAAAAAGTTAAATCATTCGAACGAATATATAAAGCTCATGTTCCCGATTATGATCATTATGATAACGATAATAGTGATAACAATAAAGATAATAAGAATATTAACATTAATAATAATAATAATTAATAATAATGTCACAGAGTTACCAACGAATTATTATTCAGAAAACGTGAATAAACAATTATTTTTTCATTGTTGCTTCATCATTTTGCAGTCCCACCATGCTCGGATCAAAGTTTACAGTACGATCGATAACGAACGCGTGGGAGCGATAGAGATTTGCCAGCTGGGCCCAGAATGGGACATTCTAACCGTTAGGGGTCGATTGTCGAATCTTCCAGGGAAAAATTAGCACGGCATTGTATACAAGGTTGCTGAAGAGAAAGCCAATGGCCCATGTCCTCCAGCGGGGCCACAGGTTTCCCGATACGAAGTGAGTACTGATCATCATTTAGCATTATTAATTATTCATCTGCATGTCTTTATCTTAAGGTATTCCTTTCGCGGAGGGCATAAGGAGGGCCCTTCTAAATAATTGGCAAATTCGAGTGGCGCTTAATAAAAATAAATCAACATCAATCATCATACCCAACGATAAACTGGAATAAATAAATTTGCGCCAATTGGGTAGATTTAGACATTTTTACATTTTCTCTGTCGGGGCTACGGAAATTCTTCTGATAGTCACATTTTTCATAAATTTTATCATTAATGTTTTCTTTTAACATTCGGGGACCCTCTGTTCTTACTATCGCTACGAAATCTTTAGATTTTTTTACATGCGTGAGCAGTTTACATCAGGCATCTATTTAGAGTTATTTAGTGTATAAATTATTAGATATAAATATGGGCAGCGTGTCATCTCCATAACGCGCCGTATAAATAAGACGATTGTTAGGGTCGTAATTTTGCGTTGAACGTTGGGTCACTTGACTTGAAATTTTACCAGTATACTGGGTTGTTTTTACTTAATTATAGACGAAAATCAGTTAATTGTTAAATATTCGGGTTCGTGAAGGGAATAACTTAAAGGGGTATTACTATTATACATCCAAATATATATATATATATATATATATATAATACTTCGTTGAAAACTCGAATAAACGTGAATATTTAATAATAATAGTAACTAATCGTGATTAACTGTTGTTATCAATTATCAATAATCGTTTATTTATTACATTTAATTATTGATATTATTTTTTATCCATGTTTATTTGAGTTCTTGATTAACTACTATTATTATTCAAGTGTATTATTAGGTAATTATCATTTATTTACTACTCAAGTAATTTTTATCTTAATGAAGTATTACTATTATAAATTAATTGAATACTTTGTTGAAAACTCAAAAAACAGTAAATATATAATAATATTTATTAGTCGTGACTAATGGTTATTAACCGTTATGAATAATCGTTTGTTTGTTATCTTCAATTATTTATGTGCGTGTTCATCGACCTTCATTTGAATTTTCAATTGAGTATTATTATTATTATGTGTTGTTATTAAGAGATTACTATTGATTTACTACCAAAGTATTACTAATGATGTAATTATCAGAACTTAAAAATCCAAACGAAATCGACAAAAAATAATATTAACTATTAATAATAATTAATGAATTACTATTCATAATTAATTATAATATAGCATCAATAATGGTTCAAAAGCTTCGGTAAATTTCGACATTTTCAACAATATCATTCTGCGCATTTTTACAATCTCATAAATGTGCTTTATCAATTTTTGTTCCAATGCGAAACAACGAAGGAGGATCTTGGACGGTGGAAAACATTGTACCTTTTCCATTCAACAGACCATAATAAAACCGAGCACACGGTTCTAACATTCAGTGCGTATTCGTCGCTGCTAGCAAATTCCACCAATAACATCATGAACCACGTCGTTTACATTTTCCCGTCGAACAACTCGGATAAACCGGAGGATTCTACAGTATCAGCTGTTGCATGTGGCGTGATGTAAGTCTCATCGCCTTTCGGTCAACTTTTTTCGTCCTTTTTTTTACGTTACAATAATTGTTCTTCATACGAAAAATTGACTGTGTACGCAGTGAACATTGAAGCGGCCCTTTTTGTTGTTGAGGGGTGCCTTTTATTAAGGCATATGGGAACTTTCGTGAAATTGAAATGAGTCCGTTGCAAAATGAATCAATATGCAGTTATGATGATTGTGTGGACTGAGAAAAAAAATCATTGATCCAATATCATTGGTGTTATTGAATGAAATTTCGTTGATTCAATTGTAAATTTGTTGGTCAAAATAATCGGATTTATTAGTCTAAACAAAACTCTATTGACTTTAATAACATGATAAAATTCAAAGTTTTTTTCCATTTAAAAGATATATTGTTAGTCGAGAACAATATATTATTGACACTGTCTAAAAAATTATCGCGAACAAATTATATACTTTTGAATGCATTTTCTGCAACGAACAAAAAAAGCGTTTCAATTCATAACATGAATATTGTTGTTTCGAGTACACAAGAAAAATTGAATTTCGCTCGTTTGATTCAGATAAAATTTCTATTGAGTAAATGTTATTTTATTTTTTTCATTATATCCGATATTGATTTTCAAGTACATTATTCGTAAAAATATTTATATTTTATTTTGTTTGAAAATATTAAGCAAATGTCGGAATTGGTTAAAAAATTATGCGAAAATAAAATTTGTTTCTTGCGCATTTGGTTGAAAAAAAAATTCAACCAAATCATGGCCGAGCACCACCGAAATTATACGTGTCAGGAAACCCGTAGTTCTCGGAGTAACCGCTGGAAGCCGCATGCGCGCTTGTTTCTCGTGAGCGCAGCGCGAACCGAAAATCTACTTAAACGCCGGCGAAACTAAAGAATATCGCTTCTTGGCCAGTGGCTAAAATCAAAGTGTAGTATCTGTTCTTATCAGTTGTATATCTGATATTCTCTCCACTATTATCGTGGATGATCATTCTGATGCTCACTTTTTATTTAAGATTTAAAACAAATTGAAAAACTCACGTTCCATGGCATATTCGTTTCGATGCAGTGAAGAAATAATTAATTCTGGTAATTATATTTTTGTACAAAATAAAAAATGTTGTAGCAACCGCTTAATTATTTCATCCATACATCTACTGATGCTATATAGAATGATTTCAATAAAATATAATTTTATTTGCGGATAATATAGATATTCAGAGAACAGAAGAGCTTTTTCAAATAAAACAATATGTTGCTTAAATCAATCACATTATCCAATATTTTATAGTATGGTAACAATCTCATATATCGGTGGCACTCCGCAGCAGCACATTTATTTCGATTAACCAATATCTTTTTTTGATTCAATTGGTTTTTTTCTCAGTGTATGTTGTATCACAATCATTGATTGCATACTAATTTCGATTTCATACTCCAATAGTACAGATGGCGCGGAGAGGAGCGGGGAGGGGGGGGGTCACCATGTTCGATTTTTTTTCATTTAATCAACAAGACTTCGAAAAATACGGAAGAAAGTTATTTGTCCAGTCCTCTCATAGAGTTTGCACAAAGTCAACCGATCGATAACTTGGTTATCCATATCCCCTGAACTTCTTAGCCGAAATAAATTTAATCGAAAGTTCCAATCGAATGCTAGTACCTAGACATTTTTTAGATTTAAAAAATCAACGACTGAAACCTAGAGGGGGGGGCACATTGCACATCACTTTGAAGCTTGATATCTTGCAAACGGGGCTTAAAAATGAAAAATGGTAAACGGAACCTCAGTCTCATTTTTTTAAATCTGTCCGATGAAACCTCAGTCGATGGGTGAGCGAAATAAAATATCACCCCCGATTTACATACAGGGAAACAATCCTAAAAATACCAATTGAATCAAGAAAATATATTGGTTGATCCAAGTAAATGTGTGAATGCGGAGTGCCACCGATATATGAAATAATACTATATGTGTTACAATACTTTAAAATATTGAAAAATGTGATTGATTTAACGGAGACTTTGTCCTTGGAGTGCCATATTTCAGGTGTTTACATTTTATTTTTTTTTAAAAGGAAACGAGTAAAGCTTTTTGAGTGCGGTTTTTTTCTTGCTTTTATTCATGATATACAGAACGTAAAAAAATTTTTTTTTTTGAAAAAAAAACCAAAATGTCGGCCGTTGCAGCTCCGCGAAAACAGGTCCTCAAATCGCGGGAGGTAAACGGCTGACATCACTGCCCCCTCTTTGTTGATCTGAAACACAAATTCAAAGCATATTATCAATCTGTGACCCTTTGGTCATGGAATGACGGATGGGATTTTCGTTTAGTACAAATTTCGGAAAATGGCGGCAATCTAAAAAAAATCGAATTTTCGCGTTTTTTTTTCGCATAAAAATATAAATAATAAATGCAAAAATGTATCTATCGAAAAAACGATCCGTCATTCCGTGAAGACATATTTTCTGAGTATGCTCTCCAAATTTCAGGTCGATATGCTAATTACAGCGGTCAGGAGAATGTCAGCCATTTTTAAAAACGTGTTTTAGAGAAAAACGCGTTTAAAGTTTTGTAATGTGTTTACACAAATGTGTTTATAATTACCACTAATCGGCCATGCCTGGTCCATAGAGGCATCCCTCCTCTTTTTCTAGCTGCTCAGGTTGAGCTCAAATTGATTTTTTGCAAATTTCAAGGACAAAGTCTCCCTTAAATAACATATTATTTTATTTGAAAATCTTTTCTGTTCTCTGAATATCTAGATTATTCTTCAAATGAAATTATATTCTATTGAAATCATTCTATATACAATCCGTAGATGTATGGATGAAATAATTAAGCGGTTGCTACAACATTTTTTATTTCGTACAACAATATAATCAATAGAATGAATTATTTCTTTACTACATCGAAACGAATATGCCATGAGACTTAAGATTTTCGTACTCCGTACAATATCAAAAATGCAATATCATGCAACTAGTATGAGATAGAGACAAGTGTATATCACGATTGAAATATCAACAATATGTATCCGAAATAATGGTATTTTTTGCCACAAAGTACAGGTGTCATCTGTACCAACGCATTTAGTCTCTGGTAGAAAAAAAATATAATGTTCGATGAAATAAATGTTTATTGCAATCAAAAGAATGTATTTGTGAATTCGAGAAATCATATTTTTAATATGATTCTATGTGCACTTGCAAACATTTCATGACTGTTGGTTTAAAAAAATGTACACTCACGAGAATTGCTAAAAATATTTGAAAAATCGCATGCAGTTCTTTGGAATAGGATAGAATTGTCACAATAAAGTGTTTGATTGAAATCGTTCTATTAAAAAAATTGAATTTTTCAATTTTTTTTCAATCTTAAATAAAAAGTGAGTATTAGAATGATCATCCACGATAATAGTAGAGAGAATATCAGATATCCAATGGAATATCCATGGAGAGAATATCAGATATTCAACTGATAAGAACAGATAATTTGATCTTGGTCACAGGCCAAGAAGCGATACTCTTTAGAGTTTCTCCGGCGTTTAAGTAGATTTTCGGTTCGTGCTACGCTTACGAGAAACGAGCGCGCGTGCGGCTTCTAGCGGTTACTCCAAGAACTACGGGTTTCCTCACACATATAATTTCGGTGGCGCTCGACCATGATTTGGTCGAATTTTTTCAACCAAATGCGCAAGAAACTAATTTTATGTTCGCACAATTTTTTATCCAATTCAGACATTTGCTTAATATTTTTTAATTAAAATAAAATATTAATATTTTAACGAATAATGTATTTGAAAATCAATATTGGATATGGTGAAAAAAATAAAATAACATATTAACCCAATACAAATTTTATCTGAATCAAACGGGCGAAATTCAATTTTTCTTGTGTACTTGAATCAACAATATTCATGTTATGAATTGAAACGCTTTTTTTGTTCGTTGCAGAAAATGCATTCGAAACTATATAATTTATTCGCGATAATTTTTGTCTATCTTTTGAATGAAAATAAAACTTTGAATTTTATCATGTTATTAAAGTCAATAGCGTTTTGTTTGGACTAATAAATCCTATTATTTACACTTACAATTTTACAATTGAATCAACGAAATTTCATTTAATAACACCCTTGATATTGGATCAATGATTTTTTTTCTCATTGTTCCTGCCGCCATTGCTCAAACGATTTTAATTTGCAGTGAGCCCGATGTACCACTGCCCGAGATTTCGAAGTCATAGGAAGATGTGCCATATACGGACCCCGGCACCAAAAAACTTCAAGCTGCAATGACCTCAATGACCTACGACCTGGCAATAAAATGTCCTTCCTTTAGTCTACTGATTATTTCATACATGTGGTAATGAATTGTGAATTTCCAAATTCTTGTCGAATCCACGAATTAAGGTTAGCAGCCTTAATAAGTGCAAAACTGTAAAATAAAACGCTCTACTATGAAAATGTATATACCGAATATGTGCAAGAAAAACAATCGGAGTTTGGTTCGAAAGTCGGAGGGGTTTCGTTTCATCTGTACAAACTCGGAAATCCACCAACTGTACAAGAGTCTCAAGTTTGCAACATTGAACCTTTACAACGAACTAGTCTTATGATTATCCCTACAACGTATTTATTCGGATTTGTATCAACTACAAAATGAGGGATTTGCAATATGCATTAATTCCACAATGTAACAACTGTACAAGAACTTTAAGTACTCAACGTTCAACTGGGCAATACTCTTGTTAACTCTACAACAGCTGATATATCAGGTATATCAATTGAATAAGAGATTCATTAGCCCATTAACGCCCAAGCGACTATGTTTGAACACTTGAAAGAAAAGGCTGTTTTTGCAGTCTACCGCAAAAATAATGTCACTCTATAAGCAAAATCGCCCGGTCTTTCGATTTATGGTATTAACTTTGACTTTTGACCCTTCCTAAGGAGCGAAAAGGGGGTTTTAACTTGAAAAGCGAGGTCAAATCCAACATTCGTGGACAAATGTATGAAACATATTTTTAATCGCTAAAAAACGTGGTATTCTTACTCATTTTGGTATATAATTTACGAATTTGGCTCATACAGCGAAATGGCAGACAATTCAACCCCTTCCCAGGGGTGAAATGGGGGTGAATTCCAGGGGTGATACAGCTGCTGCGTATCACACTTGAGTTTTAATGGGTTACTTTATATTCAAGATATATACCAAATAAAAAACAAGCACTGTCAATGCTTTTACTACCTACCCATCGCCGAAAAACCACGAATGTTTTGATTTTACCCCGATTTCAAAGTCAAAACCGTTTTTCAGCCCTTAGGAAGGGTCACAAGTCAATGATAATGCCATACATCGGAACAAGAGCCGATTTTACTTATAGGGTGACATTATTTCTGCTGTAGACTGCAAAAACATCTTTTTTCTCCCAAGTGTTCAAACATACCCGTGCGGAAAACTGATAGGGCATCCCTAATAAAAATAAGGGCCTTTCAGGGCTTCCCTAGTGCTTTCCCTAGTAGGGATTTCCACAATGGGCCCAGACTTGGCCATTGTCGAGATAAACTTGTAGGGATTTCCCATATAGGGTCGCCTGTCGTAACAAAAACGCCAGCATTCAGCCATTAAACGGTTTGCTGATAATCAGCCAATAATTCGTCGACCAGCATTGGGGTACTGTAGGCGGATGAACGACTTGCCAGATCTATGCCAGCCATTCGTGGGCCAATACTATCGCACCGATAATATGGCGATCAGCATTGGGGTATCGTAGGCGGATGAACGGCTTGCCAGATCTATGCCAGCCATTGGTGGGCCAATACCATCGCACCGACAATACGGCGATCAGCATTGGGGTATCGTAGGCGGATGAACGGCTTGTCAGATCTATTCCAACCATTGATGGTTTGTTTTTGGGCGTTTTGCAAATGCAGGTCGTTAAACTGTAACACGTAAAAACAACGGATAAGGTTTCGAAAAGCATATCGCCCTGATAAAGCTGAAATTTTACACCGACCTTCTTTTAAATATTTTAAGAGAACCTTTAAAAGGATATTGGCGTCTAGCAATAGTTTTCGATATATCGTTTATTGAAAGTTATTTATTGTACTGCGCTTCTACTATATTAAATAAACCCAAACAAACCCATCCCACATGGCAAGTGATGTGCACATACGGGCGAGCACTGTTTGCCAGGAAGCAGCGCGACCGGAGGAGTGGGAGGTATCTATCGGATATATAGATATACTCGTATGGTGTGAAATAATAAAGTTTACAAGGCGATATATCGAAAACTATTGCTAGTCGTCAAAAATCCGTTAACGGTTTCTCTTAGGATAATGAGAGGAAGTTCGGTGCAAAATTTCAGCTCGATCAGAGGAGTATGCTTTTCGGAACTTCACCCAAAACGAGAGAGGTATTTTTACAACCTAAATGGACCAAAAAAATTGTCGGTAAACTTTAATGTCACGAATAAAATTATCGGCATAAAAGTAAAGAACGAACAAACGATGGATTCTGTAAGTGTTAGAATGGCTAAGTGGGTAGGACGCTCGACACTAGAACGAAAGGCGCAGGTTCGATCCCGATGAAAGGTAAAAACTTGAACAATGCAGAAAGCGTTTTTGATGCAATTATTCTATGTACATGGACATAAGTAAAGCATAAGAAAATAAAAAAGATACTACTAGAATTTTCATATTCATAATTTGTCAAATTTTTGTTTTTCATTTCCGGCAGAAGATCTGGCAGCCGTTGCTGGGCCAATATGGGCGTATGATAGTTGACCAAGTCTTAGCAGCCATTCATGGTTTACCATTACCAACCATGCATGGTGCGGATCTGGCCCGTTTACATAGCCATTACCGCGCCATCGTTTGTTCTCTGGCAACCAGTCGTGGGCCGTTACTATGCCCATTGTAAAACCCTATTTGGGTTCCACGATAGGCCCCGACTTGGCCATTATGGGGATAAACCTGTAGGGATTTCCACAAAAGGGCCCGACTTGGCCATTATAGGGATAAACCTGTAGGGAGTTCCACAATAGGCCCAGACTTGGCCAGTATAGGGATAAACAAGTAGGAATCTCCACAATAGGCCCAGATCTGACTATTATAGCGATAAACCAGTATAAATAGCTTAGGCTACATGGTTGACGGTATTTCAATTATTCAAATCGATTATATACATCGATCGAATAATATTATCGAACGCAAATTGGGAAAAAGCGTAAGGGCATTAGCAAATAAAAAATCAACGATGAACACAAGTATGCAGACAAACATTAGACAGTATTTATTTATCAAATTAAAGAAACATTTTACATAGATACAAACAATTACTCATGATTTCACTCATACATGGAGTAATGCCAGCGCATAAGTGTGAACAGTCCCAACCGGTTTTCTCGACATTTTTATAGCAACTAATTTCCGCTCAATACTCATCATAGGGAAAATTATTTCTTCTGAAGACTTCGCTGATATTTCCCATTCATAAACTTTATCTGACTGTGTAGGATAAGTAAATAAATTCGTCTTTGTTTTCCAGATCTTTCCCCTCAATGGAAATAGATTCTACTGATTCGGTAGACCCATATATTTTTTTAATTTCTACTACACATCCATTCCTTAGAATGGATTATTTTTTGTATTAATTTTGCCATGGCAGTTTGTCAGAAAGGCTCACATGCAAATACGCAACCACATTTCTACGCGCGCACACATACATACACACGTACTCACGCCCACACCTATCCACATGAACAATTACATAAAAACAAATACAGATATACCCTGACGTATTTAACATACACGTATATCCACTGATACGGATATTTTATTGCGCTGATATGGTTATAATGAGGCGCCGTTGAGGCATTTTCAGGGCGCTAAAATGGTTTTGATGAGGCGCCATTGAGGCAACTTATAAGGCCCCGGTCGTTGCGCCTTTAATGGCCCTTGTTGACAAAGTGTGACCGGCCGCTAACGGCCCCCATGTGGCTTCCAGATTAGGGCCCGAATAAAGTTAGGGGAATATTATTGGGGCCCGATCACAGCCCCAACTCAATTTCCGCATGGGTAGTCGCTTAGGCGTTAATGGGCTAATATATATCTCTTCTTCAATTGATACGCCTGATATACCAGCTATTGTATAATTAACAAGAATATTGCCCAGTTGAACGTTGAATACTCAAAGTTGTTGTAGAGTTGATACATTGTAGAATTAATGCATATTGCAAATCCCTCATTGTGTAGTTGATACAAATCCGAATAAATACGTCGTAGGGATAATCATAAGGCTAGATCGTTGTGAGGTTCAATATGGCAAACTTGAGACTCTTGTACAGTTGGTGGATTTCCGAGTTTATACAGACGAGAGATAAGTCATTGTAAAGTTGAAAAACGGACTTGCAGCGTTGTAGAGATAAACATTGTGGAAACGAGACCCTGTCCGAAAGTCAAAGAACAATACAAAAAAAGAAGTATTCTTTTAACCTGAAACAATAACGAGGGAAGGAACACGAAGAAGTCGTTTCACTTTTGCTTCAAGTAGCACGGAGTACCTGCTGTGTATGCAGGGTGTTCAGTTATGAATGGATAATCCTGCAACTGTCGATAGGTCAGACCATGTACTACTATATGCTGAAATTTCAGTTTAGTAAACGTCGCATGGTTTTTCGAGATTTTGGGCTTTACGTTATTAAAAAAACAATCATCCCCTTTCGGTTTTTCGCGTGTCATTTCTACAAATGATACGAATCGACAATAACTAAGAAACTTTTTTAAGTAATTGTCACGATATGCGTAGTACTTTTTTTTACAGCGCGGGCTGTCAAAGTCAGATGTTCGAATTGGTTTGTATGAAAATTCTGCATAAGATCTTTTTTCACAAAGTATCGTTAATATTTGAGGTTGAAAAGAAGACTGCACTAGATAAAACAAATAACAAAGCGTATTTTTTTAAAAGCCGGGTAACAAAAAGTTATTGTTTGTAGAAACGTCATGCGAAATACCAAAAGCAGATGATTTTTATCTCGAAAACCGTGGGACTTTTACTAAACCGAAATTCCAGCATATAGTAGGAGATGATTTGACCTATCGAAAATTGCAGGATTATCCGTTCATAACACGGCACCCTGTATATGTGTGTTTATATATATGGAGGACATTAGGAGATTCCTTCCGAAGGCACAATTCCATTTCGCTTATGGATGACATTTCCAATGTCACAATCAAGGGACATCAAAGCGAGACGACGCCGGAAGCCAGGGAAATGGATGAAAGACGCATCTACATATTGTCATTTTTTTCCCGCCCTCTCAATCTGATTTAATTTTTCTAATGGACCAAAAATTTGGGTCGCTGGACACGGTCTGTAAACACTAAAAACGCTGCGTTGGATAATTGCATTCAAAACATAAATATAAATATGAAACATAATAAAGCTATAAAATACAAATAGAAAATAAAATTGTTATAATAAATTTAAAAGCGCTTTATGGTGAATATAATAACTTATACGCAATACTCTTATAATATTTTATATTCTCGGCTATTCCAAATATTACAATAATTATTCAGCCTCATGTTTTTCACTTCTCAAGTTATTGACACGCAGTTGAAATGGCGCCGCTCAGATAACGCCCTCCCGAGCGATCGCACGGCGCTGCCACCAAACGCGCAGCGTTCTTTGCTGAAGCACGCTCGCTTTCCTGCGAGTGCCTAGACCCTAAGCCGCGTAGCGACTAATTTCCAATTGGTCGTTAATTTTACAATTAGTCCGATACTAATTTCGTATATATTCCAATGCTAATTTGATAATTAGTCTAGGCCTAGTTCAATCATTAGTCAATACCCATTTGGTAATTAGTCTAGTACTGATTCAATAATCAGTCAATACTAATTTATCAAAACGACTTTGATAATCAGTCTAATAGCGATTTGAATATTAGCCTAATGCTGATGTCATAATTCGCCTAATACTGATCTACTTGACTAGTCCAGTACTGATTTGATAATTAGTCTGATACTCATTCACACAATTAGTCCATACTGATTTAATGATCAGCGTAATACTGATTGGCATACTTACTCCAATGCCGATATACATAATTAGCATATTACTGATTTACATAATTAGTCTGATACTGACTTACATAATTGGTCTAACGCCGATTCAATAATTAGTCAGATAATCAGCCTAATACTGATTCGATAGTTAGTCTCATGCTGATTTATTCAAGACGTCAAATACTGATTTACACCATTAGTCTAATACTGAGTTAATAATCAGCGTAATACTGATTGGCATACTTAGTCCATTGCCGATATACATAATTAGCATATTACTGATTTACATAATTAGTCTGATACTGACCCGCATAATTAGTCTAATACTGATTTAATTATTAACCTTATACTGACTTACATAATTAGTCTAACGCCAATTCAGTAATTAGTCTGATACTGAGTCACTCAATTAGTCCACACCGATTTGATAATCAGCCTAATACTAATTCGATAGGTAGTCTCATGCTGATTTATTCAATAAGTCAAAAACTGATTCAATAATTAATCGAATACTGATTTACACAATTAGTCTAATACTGATTTGATAATCAGCGTAATACTGATTGGCATACTTAGTCCAATGCCGATATTTATAATTGGCATATTACTGATTTGATTATTAGCCTCATACTGACTTACATAATTGGTCTAACGCCGATTCAGTAATTAGTCTGATACTGAGTCACTCAGTTAATCCATACCGATTTGATAATCAGCCTAATACTGATTCAATAGTTAGTCTAATGCTGATTTATTCAATTAGTCAAATACTGATTCAATAATTAGTCAAATACTGATTTACGGAATTAGTCTAATACCGATTCGATAATTGGTCGAAAATTTCATTTCGCGTTTCTCGTTTCGCCACAATTGTTTGTATCCGGCGACCTTCCCAATCCCTTTTCCTGTTTGTGTCTACGCCATAGTAGGATTCCTCGTCGTCTCTCGGATTGCTCTGTTTTCGATTCCCGACTTTTTTCCCTCGGTGAAAATTGGAAAGAGGAACCGCTGTCGTCCCTCGCGAATTGATTCGATCTCGACTGCCGGCTACTTCCCTCGGGAGAAGATACAGAAAAGGCTTTTCACCTCAGGCATTTCTCGAACTGTTTCGACTTCGAAAACGCAAATTGCGGGCGACCATCAACCTGATCACAGCCAATTAGCTCACACCTAGCCGATGATCCGACTCAATCTCAAGGTTTTTTCTCGCGGCTGAGCGAATGAGAAGTTCTTTTTACGCCATAATATGACCGGCCTAAGTTATTCATTTTAGAACGAGTGTGGAATGTTATTTAGGCCACTGACCAATGAGCTGCGTAGTTCATTACAATTGCAATAAACAAGCATACGAACAAACGAATAGATAAACAAAAAATTACGAATAATCAGGGTTTAGTGCCATTTTCGCGTCTTCATAATTATCGCGTCAGATAATTATTTCTAAAAAAACAAAATATATGCAGAAAAAACTACAACCGTGGACAAAAAATTATGTATAATTATTATATAAATTATAACGATGTATAAAAAATTGTAGAACCACAAGTGTAAAAACAAAAATGTTCAAATGAACAAATATTAATAATTGTGAAATAAAACAAATATTTATAATACAAAAATAAATATTAGTTAGATATAGTAAAATAAAATCATTTGTAATAAAAAAAAATAATATTCATTAAATATAATTAACAAATATTTACAGATAATAAGGCGAGTTTAACAATGAGAGTGGCGATAGAGGGAGGGAGGAGCGAGAGTTTGGTGGGAACGGATCCCATGGGGAGGACCCCTTTTCACATCAGTATCTTACGGAATGTGTTTCAAAACACCGCAGTTTCAAAATATTTTCTTTAAGCCTCCAAGTTCAGAAAATTTCAAGCAAGACGTATATGTTTCTCATCATATTCGCTAAAGAATTTTTCGTTAGTTCAAGTGTCCCTGCATACAGCTGCCTCCATCAACACAATACTCCATAATTCCCAATACGAGAACATTTTTATTTTTGACTGAGGAATAATTTTTCACCCGATAATAAGACGAAGACTGATAAGAACGGAAAAAAACTGAATTATATTCAATCATCTGAATACATATCTAGTGCAAATAGTGAATTTATTTTCGTGCGACGCCTGTATATATTAGGCCGACATTTGACGATTGGAGACATTCCTCTTCGATCGGGTTTCGCGCTAAAGACAAATTTGTTCACGTGCGACATTTTTTTTTAATCGCCTCCCTCGACTCACGCGGGTAAGTCTCCATCGTTTCGTTATACGAAAATCTTAACAATCCCATTATTAAACACGATCCAATTATCGTGCTAATTATCATCTAATTTGTTCAATGAGTTTTCGACAACTAATTAAATACAATTAAAAATTGCACACCATTTCGTCGTAATTCCACCAAAAGAATGTCTCGTTCGTACGGAAGAATGAATTTGAAAAATGCACGTACGCAGTCTTTTGCGAATAATTGGTGAATTATCTGAAATTATGCTTTTTTTTCTTTGTCGATTTCTGTTTTTGTTCATTTCTTTACTTCGTGTTTTTTGTTCCTTTTTTATTTACGTTTTGTTTTCTTTTCTTAAGGAGCTTGGACCGTTGGTCACAATCTGACATTAAATTTAAAGACATATAAATGTTATTATCAGGTCTATACTAACTGAAAAGTCTTGACGATTTTTTTTGAAATTTTTGCACTCCAAAACACGATATAAAAAAACAGTTCAATGTGTGTAATTTTACGCGCGGTTAGATAGGCAAGACGTATTGCTTTGAAAATAGAAAAATACAATTTTTTGCTCTCTTGAAGTTTTACCTCTCGTTTTAGTTTTAGTTCTCGTGTTACGGTAATTAAATCATCTGATTTTTTACCAAAAATAGGTGATTTTTTTTTATCTGAAAAAATTCTCACGTACTCAACGAAACCCGATTCAACTTTTTTCTATCTTGATATTTTCCTTCGATCCTTGTCGTTTTCGCGTTACACGTTATTTTTCAAATTGAATCGTTTTTTTTTCAAATATCTTTAGAAAAAATATCATACGAAGCTTGAAAAGAACGAAATTGAAGCTAGCCTTTATCTTTCCGATCAAAGAAATGCATGAAAAAACGTTTGTCTGTAAACGGGGTCCACCAAAAAAGGCGAAAAATGGTCGTTTTTGAAAAAGGGTACTAGTAAAAAAAATAGTAAACAAATTTAAAAAAAAACCGAATGAAGGTGAATCCCTCCCCTTCAAAATGCCGTTTTTCTAATTTACGTAATAAAAATTTAAAAATGCATCATTCTGCCCTTTAATTATATATTTGATTAAAAAATTAGCATCTACAGAATATATCTATACCTCGTATGCATTTTTATTGCAGTTCGTTCGAGAATAAAAAATTAATAAACCGTCATTTGACTCGACTGGATCGCTCCAACCTACTTAATTATTCTTTTTTTTCGAAAAGAAAACCATGGAGCGGTTCGGCCTGGTGCTTTTTGTCGTTGTGAGTTTCGTAGCTGCAGGAATTGTTCCCGAGCATAATCGGGCAGTGCAACGAAAAGAAACGGTTCGTATTGCGCAGTGGTTGCGTTCGGTACATTAGTTTAAAAAAACCTTATCGATAAATATTCCACGTGAAAGATTTACGAAGCTCATTTGCTTGAAAATGTTTAGTAAATAAACGAGTCATGTAGCGTGTAGCACAATGTGACGTATTGTTTTTATTCCTATAACAATAATAGTTATTATAATTATAATAACAATAATAGTGACTTTAATTTTATTAATATTATTATCATTATAGTATACTATTATCGATAATATTATAACTAAAATGAAATAATGATATATTATAGTTACTATGATAATGATGATTATAATAGTTGATATCATTTTCTCATTGCCATTGACAATATTATAATATGATAAGTATTTTTTTTCTTCATCATTTGTTCGATCATACGGGGTGCCCCCCTTTTTTCATGCCCACCTTATTCCATTTTTCTCCCATCAATGTCATAACCATAATATCATAGTTATATATTATAGTTGTTATAATAATAATGTTAATAGTAGTTGCTGTCATTTTATTATTATTACTATCATCGCATCCATCCATCCATCCCATCCCATCCATCCATCCATCCCATCCATCCATACCATCCATCCATCCCATCCATCCATCCATCCATCCCATCCATCCATCCCATCCATCTATCCCATCCATCCATCCCATCCATCCATCCATCCCATCCATCCCATCCATCCATCCATCCCATCCATCCATCCATCCATCCCATCCATCCATCCATCCATCCCATCCATCCCATCCATCCATCCCATCCATCCATCCCATCCATCTATCCCATCCATCCATCCCATTAATCCATCCCATTAATCCATCCCATCGATCCATCCCATCCATCCATCCCATCCATCCCATCCATCCATCCATCCCATCCATCCATCCCATCCATCCATCCCATCCATCCATCCCATCCATCCATCCCATCCATCCATCCCATCCATCCATCCCATCCATCCATCCCATCCATCCATCCATCCCATCCATCCATCCCATCCATCCATCCATCCCATCCATCCATCCCATCCATCCATCCCATCCATCCATCCCATCCATCCATCCCATCCATCCATCCCATCCATCCATCCATCCCATCCATCCATCCATCCCATCCATCCATCCCATCCATCCGTCCATCCCATCCATCTATCCCATCCATCCATCCATCCCATCTATCCATCCCATCCATCCATCCCATCCATCCATCCCATCCATCCATCCCATCCATCCATCCCATCCATCCATCCCATCCATCCATCCCATCCATCCATCCCATCCATCCATCCATCCCATCCATCCATCCATCCATCCCATCCATCCATCCATCCCATCCATCTATCCCATCCATCCATCCCATCCAACCATCCGTCCCATCCATCCATCCCATCCATCCATTCATCCCTTCTATCGATTCATCCCATCCATCCATGCATACATCCATCCATCCCATCCATCCATCCATTCCATCCATCCATCCATCCATCCATTCCATCCATCCATCAATAATAATAGCCATGACAATAATCACAATAAAGGCTATTATTATTATCTCAAAATATTATGTCGACGAATTGTTACTGGTAAAAAATACTTTGCCAAATATGAAAACGAAAACTATTCAATTATTAATGCAGTTCCTCAAAGCTGCCATCAAGCTTTATACCCCCGTCGATAATAAATTTGTCGGAGCGATCAACCTCTCGCAGTTGAGTGCAAACGTCGACGATCTTATCGTTCTCGGTCGGCTGTGGGGTCTTCCACCGGAAAAGTATTATGGCATTGTATACGAGGCTGCACCGGGCAAAGTTGACAATGCATGTGCTACGACGGGGCCCGCGGTCATGCGATATAATGTGAGCATTGATGATAATGAATTATTGCTACTTATTAATATACACTGTTTATTTATCGTTAGGTGATACAATGTGATTCACAATTAGGGTTCCTTTGGTGACCATTGCGAGCGAAACGATTTTTTTTTGTCTTGCAACAGAAATTGACGACGTCGATCAAACAATGGGAAAGGTGCAAAATTGATAGAGGACAGATCAAAAGTATACGTGCCGCGTCTAGCGTTTTAAAACCAAGGCTTTTCTAGGTACTTTAGCGTTTAAATATAAGCATTTATAGCAAAATGCATGCAGTTAAGTTTGGTTTTTCATCTATATCGGGACAAACGTTTCATAAAAGCGTAAAAGAATATGGTAAACCATTGTGCATGGCTGACTATGTCACCGATATCTAGGAGACAAAAGATATAGTACACAAAAAGTTCACATATCCTCCAAAGTTGTGGCACAAACAAAAATAAATTAAAAAATACAACGTTTAGTTATTAGTTCGAATAATTTTTGTATTATTAAGAGAAAATGATATACAGGGTGTCTATCTTATCTCTGCCACCCGAAATAACTCGGTAATTATCGACGCCACAAAAAAATGTTCCAGACAAAAGTTGTACGGTGTGAAGGGGGGCGATCAAATGCGACCAATTTTGACATGGTGCTGAAGTTTGCAACCTTGGAATGCAACGAAAAATCTTCTATATATTTTTATTTGGTCCTTTATTTACCATCAAACTCTTTTTTTCCTGACTTAGGTTGTGGATCCCTAAAAAGGACGTTCAAAAATGCTTCCATCATTTTTCTAACTTTAATGTTGTGAAAAAAAAATTGGACGGTACCATCAAAAGGCATTTCGTTGCATCCCAACGATGCAAACTTGAATATCATCTGTTGGCGTTTCTTCCACTTCCAAGAAGTCTGAAAGCTCTCCGACGAAAAAGAACGTTTTATTTTTGTTTCACCAGCTCAAACATTTTTTGCAATATTTTTGCATTTTTTTATGCAACATGTTATGTTCGACTTGATTATCTCCAAATGTATATGTACAACCCAAATGCCGAAAATTAATTCAACACATTCTCACTATAATACATGGTTATTACTTTTCTAAATGATATATACAGGGTGTCCCAGAACCGATGGTAGTCTCTGAAATGGGGGGTTGGGGGTGAAATTCAGAGTCGATTGACATAAGTATGTATGGGTCTCAGATCAACCCCTGAATTATTATTAATTTTTTAAGGCGGGCCAATTAGATGCGCCTGACGTACGCTGGCTCATCGAGGGCACGTGATTGGCGCGCCTAAAAAAATTAATGATAATTCAGGGGTTAATCTGAGACCCATACATACTTACATCAATCGACCCAGAATTTCACCCTCAACCCTCCATGTCAGGGACTACCATCAGTTCTGGGACACCCTGTAGAACTCTACATAGTTTCTTATAAACCATTTTTGGATAGCTGTACAACAATACCTTTGAACTTAATGAAAAATTCGAAAATACAACGAAATTATAACGTAGTTTGTATATTATTTGAAAATAAAACGCATTTTCAATACTTCGATTCACCTAAAAAAGCTTTCAATTTTAACCACTAGAGTCGCGACAGTCGAGTTGCACCTTCCCTATGGACTATGTAGAACGGTGTAGTTGATCACGCGCGATTGTTTTTCTTTTTCTTCAAGTATTCAATAATAAACGAAAATTATCAATTTGCAAAGCCAGTCTCCAGGCTCATTATTTTTCACGGATTGATTAACTATAGTGATTGATAATAATCCGAACAATCCTCGGTCAATTCAGTGACAGTTTTCTAATTTATCTATTTATCCTCATATTCACAATTCCGTCGATGTAACTATGTTTTTTTATTCCAATCTAAAACAAGGCGGAAGATAAGGTAAACGAAGAACTGTGCCTCTTCGATCAGTCAATCGGTGACGAAACCGAACGCACGATTGGATGGTTGGCGCTCGATACGTCGTTGTCAGAAAATTCCAGCAACAACATCGGAAATCACGTCGTCAAAATTTATGCGTATTCGGACAAGGAAGAGTCGACTGTTGGTTCGAAACCAGGAGTGGAATCACCTGTCGCCTGTGGCGTCGTGTAAGTCTCGTCCTGGTTTCATTTTAAGGGGCTATACCAGCCTGAACGCTGAAAATTTCGGTGATTTCCGGGAATTTTTTGGAAGAAAAGTACTCAATTAATTGTTTCGGAAAATTCAGAATATATTTGGCTATATTTGATCTATTCTACATAATTTTTTCATAGAAAAATATTGAGATCCAAGCGACTAATGCGCTGCCTTCGGAGCGCCAAAAAAAAGTTCCCCCACTGCTGACATGATTCCGGTCGATTGAGTAGCTGAAACCGAAAAAGGAAGAAATTTCGTTAAACTGGAAGGTATTTCTTGTACAATGACGTAGTATTTTCGAAAAATATCAAAGTCCAACAAAATGGCGTAGTTATGAAAAAAAACGTCTGTTTTCTTGCCTATAAAATGGTCGTTTTTTTCAATGCCAAATCGTCAATTTTCATCCAATAGAAAATAGCCTACGTCATTATAGAGTAAATATATTCAAGAGTACTCAGTTTACATTTAAAGTCAATCGGATAATTGCTCTTTGAGTTACAATGTAAGCAAATTTGAAAAATATCATTTCGAGAAAAACGCGTTTAAAGATTTAACTATCGATTTTTGCAAGATAAAATGATAGAGATACGGCCTTGAAATTTTTACAGGATGTTCTTGAAAGTACAAACTGTCGAAAAAGGAAGAAAAAATCGATTTTTTTTAAGTGTCCTACTGGGATAGCCCCTTAACTCGATCCGCCTACTCGTTGGTTTTTTTTATAAATTTTTTGTCAATCAGCCGGTGGAGTTTTTGGAAATTTAAGCGATGATTGGAGAAGGTGCGTTTTGGCGGTCTTGTCGCCCTTTTACATATTCTGAAATTGTTATTTTGCAGGACGGTCGGAGTTACGGTGCCTGGCCGAGCTAACATACCGGATCGGCCGTGATGAGATGTCTTACGCAAGTGCCCCTATAAAGGCTGGAGTACAGAAATCCCAACTCCATAAAGGAAGCGGTAGAAAAAACGTTCGCGAAAATAATGAAAAGTTCAGCTACAAAATTTCACCACCAGGGGGCGCGACGATAACGAGTCGCCGAGCACTATAGTAACGAGCCAGTGCACTATATTTAAACGACACTCCGATTAACCTCGAAACGGAAATTTAAAAACGCAATAAATCGACTAATTTCTTTATAAAAGTAATCCCGATTTTTTTGTAACGTAATCGCTGCGCCATACAGCAGACAGGAGCAAGAAAATCGTATTCGAAAGAAGTGAACAGATGCAAAGAATTATAATTTTAATATCTGTAAAGAATTTCAAGAATTATAGTTTAAATAATAATGATATCTATAATTTTTTTCGTTTTTTTTAATCTTACATTGACGGACTTATCCCTGGCCATTACACACCGGGTCCGTTTGGTCCGGATGGCACTTCATCAAGCCACCATCATCAACCTATCGGTCGGTTTTCATTTTCAAAAATCAAGAATCCACTACTGACACTTCTTAACACGCCTGCATCGTCGAAATTTAGAAAGTATCAATGTAAATTGTTTAAAAAAATTATTCAAAATGTTCAACGTTGGAAGAGTAAGTATTTTATTAAAAATTCGTTCGGCTCAAAATAACCCAGTGTGTCAACAGAATATTAAATCTAAAAATTCTTCAAATTTTTCAATTTTGGTAAAGAGGGCATTTTGTTCAAAATTCGTCCGGCTCCAACTAGCCTAATGTGACAACTTTTTGTAAAACGTTTTTGTATAACATACACGGAAAAAAAGAAACAGCGAAAATCACAGTATAAACCGCATGAAAAACAGGGTGCCATATTTCATTTTACAGTAAAACAAAGTAATGTAAATCCTGTCCTACAAAAATGACGAATTTTCCTGTACACACTGAGATTTTTACAGTTACACTGGATTATTTACAGTTCGGTATTGTGAATACATCAGTGTCTTCAGTAAAAATATTCAACTGTAAAATTTACATGAGATCACTGATTTTTATACTGTACGCAAAATGCAAAGGTTACAGTGTACACTGTATTGAGTACAGAGTGATTCATTAAATTTCACAGTGTGGCACGGTAGTTTTACTCTTCTTTCGACAGTTCATGACGTTATCTGTGCACACTGAGATTTCTACAGTTAGACTGGTTTATTTACAGTTTGATATTGTGAATACATCAGTGATTTCAGTAAAAATATTCAACTGTAAAATTTAAATGCGATCACTGTTTTTTATGCTGTATGCACATGAGGCACGAGGCCAGGACACAAAGGATTGCCAGTTAGTAGTGCGTGGTTGATGGGACGCGGACATCGAAATTTGTGCGACAGAATTCAAGAAATTATAAAGAAAGAGAGAATTTAAAAAAATGTACGTTCTTGTGTAATTAGGACTTGTCTCGCGCGTGGGGTGAGGCACGTGGCCAGGACACAAAGGATTGCCAGTTAGTAGTGCGTGGTCGATAGGATGCGAATGTTGAAATTTGTGCGACATAATTCAAGAAATTATAAAAAAGAGAGAATTATTTACGAAAAGGTACGTTCCTGTGTATGTGACTGATTTTTTAATATTTTCTACACAGTTTTCTCAAACTTCTTTTATGGATAAACGTTTTTTTGTGTGTCTCACTCAGTTCAGAATATTCTTGATATATATATATATATGTGTGTGTGTGTGCGTGTGTGCGCGTGCGTGCGTGCGTGCGTGCGTGCGTGCGTGTGTGTATATATTACATTGCTTACAATATACATTGTAAGCGAAGGTTTCGTCGAACTTTTTTAATTTTATGTTTATAATCAAATTTACAGTGTGACGTTGTAAACGGTATTCACTGGTCAGGACCTGTCTCGAGCGTGGCGCGACCAGGACACAAAGGACTGGCAGTTCTTTCAGCGCTTCAATTGTTCTTTCAGCGCTATCTAATGTTATTTTTACCCCTAATTTTCTATAATATACGATTTGTGGCCTTATTAAATTACGGGGTTCATCAAGTTTGAATTACAGTATTAAAACAAGAACGTTTCCCGTGTTCACACTGTAAAAAGCAACGGTTCAAAACTGAAACTATATCTGTTGCTAACCAGTTTCTAGAACAGAGGACTTCACTGTTAAAACACCTACATAAACTCTGTCGATATAACTGGCGCATTCATTGTACATAATACAGATTAACCAACTGTCAAATTACAAGTTTTGTTAAATTTATATTACAGTGTTGAACTGTCAAAATTTAATTTTGACTACACTGTATTTTGGACTGTGTGTTCCAGTAAAAGATACAGTAGAGCGGTTCGAGTCCAAAGAGGACAGTATAGGAACTGTAATAATTTACTTTGAGCACACTGTATTTTGAGCACTGTGTTTCAGGTAATATCCCTGTGCAATCGCTCGAGTCCAATGCGAACTGTGTAGCCCCTGTATTTTGTACTATTTCTTTTTTTCCGTGTACTGTATTGCCCTTGATGTTCTAAAAACTTTTTGCATTGCATTAATCAAAGTATTTTTCCTCGGACGTCACTACTTTCTCCTACATCTGGCGAAATCCCCGTTGAACGTATTCTATTAATCTTATCTTGTTTTGGCAATTTTACACACATTTTTTTCTTCCATTTGTCTATAACCGAGGTATAATAAATTTAACAATCGATCAATCTTTCTTTCCCTCTCTGCCTCTCGGGAGGTCTCAGAGGCCTCGTTCCAGGACGAAAGTAAATATTGTTTTCTTTTTTTCTCCCTCACACTCCATCGGACTGGATGTCCGTCCTGCGTAAAAAACCTTCAGTGTTACCGGCAAAATTCTCGACCTCGCGTTCACATGTGGTTGAGAACAGGCCGGTGAACTGTGTGTAGGAGTGGACAATACATGACTGACCAACATCCGGGTTTCATCAATGTTCATACGAGTCGCGTATATTAGCTGGTCTCTGCGGGGAGCCTTTCTCCCGCGTGTCATCCCCCCAGAGAGAAAAAATGTGTTGCAACTGAGAGAGCAAAAAACAAAAATGGTGGTTAGGTGGAAAGTGGTTGGAAAGGGTATCAGCCGCAATTGCACGGACAATGGTTTCCATCGCTGACGTCAACTATAATTTAAAACCCCTCGAAACACACCCCCAAACTCTCTCTCTCTCTCTCTCTCTCTCTCTCTCTCTCTCTCTCCCTCAAACCTTCGCGATGACCCTTAAAAATAGATTTCAGCCTGGTAGATTTGCAGAAACGATTGTTCGATTCAGTCGCTAATTGCTGCGGATTCGCGAAAGGCCCCGATTACAATCTGCTGGCGCAGTTGGATAACGCGAGGACGGACAAAAAGCCGTCTCCCGCAAGGTCGCAAGTTCTTACACTTGCAAGTTATACACCTTGAGATTCGTGCAAGGACTTGATGTACAAAGATTTGCACGTGTGATTTTCCATCGACGATTCGGATAGCAATTTTTAAAGATTATCGTCTAATTATACAATTTATTATATGAATGTATGAATTTTTGTATAATATTGCCGATTTCTTATGTAAACCGACCAAAAAATGATGCCAATAAAGGACCTACCCAGATAGACGTATGCACCTCATATTGGCATCATATGTACATCATCACTGCGGCATAGAAAGTCTCACAGCTGTGTGTCCCTTATGAGTGCTCCCGTTGAAGTCATATTTGCATCACATGATGATTCACACTAATACATCCAAACGAAGAAAAGTTGTTCTCACGCGAATATGCATGCAGTGAATTCATCAGACTAGCAAATTCGGCTCACGAATATCTAACAATAAGTGAGTGCATATGGGGCTCATATGGATGTCACGGCGTGAAGAAATTGTAGTGCTCATACGGAGCTCATATTAGCGGCATGGCGTGACGTAACTATGCTGTGCTCATATGGAGCTCATGTGAGTGTCATAGCGTGAAAAATGAAAAAATCCAAAAATGTTGATTAAAAAAATCTGGGAGGATTTTTATATCCATATGCTTTATTTATGTTCCTGCCTATATGATAAATGAATTAAAACGCATCCTGCGTAGTCAAATTTTGTACCTACCTACGGTTTGAACCTACGTCTTCTAATTCGAGAGCTGAGCGCGCTACCTACCTAGCCATTCTAACACTTGTGCAAACTTTCTTTGTGTCTGCCTACTTGTATCATTCTGGATTTGTATGCATATCGCCATCATATTGTGCTCGTGGGATGTATCACTGACAAAATATACATATCGCCGTCATATTGCGCTTAACGAATGTATCACTTAGAAACATGCATATCGCCGGCATAGGATGTATCACTGAGAAACACGCATATCGCCGTCATGTTGCGCCAATCGAATGTATCACTGACAACCATGCATATCGCCGTCATATTGCTTGCATGGCATGTCTACTACCAGTGCTAACCCAGTGAGTTCATCAACACAAGCCATTGGATGACATCCATATAACGTAAAATTTGCAGATATTAATTGTGGACACTTGAGTACAGCGATATGAGTTCAACGTGCTCCAAACGTACGATGCATTTGTAAACGACATATTGAGATCAAAATGCTATGTACATTCACTTGCGTCATGACATGTAGTCATTATGCTGTAAAATTTGCTTCGTCAATTGTACGCACGGCGTGATGATCACGACTGTCTATGTGGGTATGGCTTTAAACATTTATTTGCTCCCTGACATGGCAGAAACAACCCTCGGGTTAGGGCTAAAAGCCCTGATCTAGCAACACTGCATGCACATTCGTGTCTGTACATGGCGTTGGCACGATTGGTGATGTTGAATGGTCGGACATTCGCGCGACTTCCGGTTCTCTCTCTCTCTCTCTCACTCTCTTTCTCTGTCTCTCTCTTTCTCTTAGTGAAACTCATTTGAATGAGGAAGAGCAAAGATAGGCTGTTTTTAGGGTGGAACGCCAAGCGTACTTGATTCTAGCGATTTGAATTGTAAATCTATGCGGAATTTCCGCTCTTCCCCCACCACCGCGCCGTTACGTTCTCACCCTCTCTATCTTCCTTCTCCTCGTCGTTTCACCCAAGGCGCAAACGCCCTTTTGTCAGGGAAAGGGTGCCCCTTGCCGATACGATCCTAAGGGTGGAAAGAGGGATGAAGGGGAATGAAGAATGATAAGGAGAGCGAGCGAGAGAGAGAGAGAGAGAGAGAGAGAGAGAGAGAGAGAGAGAAATAATAGTGGATAGTTCGTGAAGCTAGGTTAAGAGGGTTGTGCCAGAATGTGCAGAGAAACGACCCCTTATCTTTACTATTCAATATATGACGCGTCTATGAGAGGACATCAACAACCAAAAAAGTAAAAAAAAATCGCGATGAATCATAAATTATTAGAAATTTAAAAGTAAAATACCTCCCCATGTTCTTGTATTTTCGTTCGGTACACCGAGCAAAAAGATCGCTAAAATATTCATCGATATGCGCGGTTCTATCAACCCAGAACTACGATGTTTATACGAATAATTGTTTTCTTTTATTTTTTTAAATCTTTAATCTTGCCCCACTCGACTTTTGTTCGATATTCAATGCAAGGGAATATTTACTTACAGGTAGCATAGGCGCAGTGGCTAGTCGAAAGAAATTTTCACTACGAACACACTCGATACTCCTTTTTTGTCAATGCTCAAAAAAAAGTCACACGTCATAACGTTCTGTAAAATCACAAAGAAAAATTATGTTTTTTCTTGAAAATAATTATTTTTACAAATGAAAAATGTTAGAATACATTTAAAAGTTACCATAATGTGTGCACAAATTTTTACGTTAAGGGGTTACCCCCACTTGCGATTTTGAAAAAATCGATTTTTTTATTGCATTTTTTTGAAGTATAAGTATCCGGGCCCATACTTCTGTATGGGCCCGGAATAGATGACTCTATGTAAGTTTACAAAAAAAAATATTTTCTTCGTGTAATCTGAAATTGAAACTTTAAACGCGTTTTTCTCAAAATGGCATTTCTGAAGTCGGTGACCAAGATTACTCGAACACTAATGAACCGATCTTCTTGAAATTTTGCAGGCTTATTTAATACATAAAAATGTAGTCTTCAATCGTTCGATTTTTTTCGTTAAAATCGAACCATTAACTTTGACCGTCCGCCATTTTGTGAAAAATGAATATTTTTTAAAATCCTTCGATTAAAGACTAGTTTATACTTATATTTGACTAAATCCATCCGCATTTTTTTTTTCAGATGATCCACTTCGCCGCAATGTTGGTCACCGCAAACCGTGTATATAAAAACATTATTTCATTGACGGCCATTTGCCACTAAACAATGTAATATTTTTCAATAAAAAAATTACTGAAAGTTCTTCAAGATGTGTTCTTTAAGATGGTATATTGATCGATTAAAAAATTTTTGTAGTTTTCTTTAAAAAAATTCATGAAAAAGGGCTTGCTTTTGCGCTACAAGTGGGGGTTACGCCTTAATAGATTTAAAGGTCTTCTCAAGAAGTTTTTTTGAAAAATCGATCTTTTTGGGCCTGCTGACTGTATATGACCTCTTAAGCAGTTTGAGATACGTACTTTATTTCACGTCTACGTTAAACTCACTTATACGTTATATTTGATGTATCCCTCGAACCCCTTGCAAAACGTATAACTTAAGTTTCACTGTAATGATAATATTAATAATCACTATTATCATTATATTATTAATGAGGTTCATTATTATTTTGCTTATTAATCAATATTATATAGTTAATATAGAATATTCATTATCTGAGGCTAGGAGAATTATTATTTATTACAATAAATAATGGTTTATCATTCGAGAGTAGGAGAAAAAGAACTATATATGTATGACAAAAATATAAACGAAGGAAAACAGCAACTTAATTCTCTTTATCGTGAGTCGTGGACGGTGCGACGAGGCCTTCTTATCGACCGCGACGGACTTTCTTTCTCGTGTCTGGCCAATGCTCCTAGTTTATATACAGTAATGTATCAATCGGATATGCTGGGCTATATAACTTGACCCTTGTCGGGCTTGGCTCGCCTTTGTCTCCGTCTCTTCCTGCCCACCCCCCCCCCCTCTCTAATTCCCCACATGGACAAGAGACAAGGCTCCACATCCATGAGTATAATAAATATTAACTAAAAAATCATTGCTGACAAATTTGGGAATAGAGAGTCCGCTGTGGCGGACAAACTTGATTTATTTACGATTTGTTAATATCTTGTATTTTTTTAATGTACATTTTTTTGTATCTTTCATATATATTGCGTTTACATTATGATCTGATGATTTTTCGTATCGCTGTTTCGAATAGATTGCTCATTTTCCACGATTATCGTTCTTTTTTAAATTGCGAAATGGGCCCTCTTCAAATGTCCAAATAAATACCTTTTTTTCAAACGCCCATTATAAAGCCATGTTTTTTCCTTAAACAATCATATCTCAAGAGTAACACACTACATTTTTTTAAATTGAACATTGCAAGAGTTACGATTTCTCGATCAAAAAATGGTTTCTTTCACGCAGTGACCCCGTCCTGATTTTTTTCCGCTATTTTAAACATCGATTACAATATTGTACCAAGAATGCCACATTCTAGAAGGTTCAAACTAGCACCCTGAATTTTTATAAGGCATTTGGAAGAATAGCGTCAATGTGGCAATCGTTTGAACATCCCTGGGGTCACACGGACCCCATGTGACCAACTAAGTTGCTGGCCGAAGGTATGTACCTCGAAGGGTTTATAGTTAAAGAGGATCATTATTTATCAATAATAAATTTATGCTGAAGTTGTCATCCCATTTGTATCACAAGTAATATTTTAATTCTTTAATTTTTCAGATAACGAGGCTCAAATGTTCTCCTCGACTGAATAGTCATAAAAGCGATCGTATAGATGGAGGGAAAGCTACGACGAGCGGTGAAGAGCGCAGTGGTAAAAGCCACTTTGGTCAGACGCCAGTAGTATAAGTAAAACGATTCGCAGGGAAGAGCAATGTACGTCGCCCCGTATCCGTACTATTTTCTCGACCTTTCTATGTCACCTATCGGTATTTTTCTACTCAGCTACACAAGTTGCGGAAGTTGCGAAACTCTCGCGC
>OX101785.1:61685408-62085408 GCA_944452715.1 Ophion slaviceki | reverse complement strand
TTTTCTAACGGGATAACAATAACCACCAACACGAAAAATACGCTAGGGACCCGCCACGTTCCTCCCTGCACCGCGACCCGAAACGATGCACACGCGAATGACGGAGACATTTCTTTAAATCGACGGTAACTTTTCCCTTTACGCTGGGGGCGGCCGTACTGCACAGACCGACTTGATTAGTCCCCAACAATTCATTTTACTCGTCGACCGTCTCACTCGGATTTCCGTGGTCAAGTCCTTTCCCGCGAGCGAGACGGTTGACTCGAGGTCTCCGTCTCAGCCGTTCATCCCCGCCTCTCCGTCATTCGCGTCGGCCGTTACCGCGCCAAAATTAAATTAGAACTTATTAAAATGATGGGTACGATGACGACGAGGAGTACGATGACGATGACGATAACGATGACGATGACGTTGACAATGGCGAGTACGATGACCGTTGACAGGCGACGTAGGCCCAGTCTCTGCCCGTCGATCCTACCCAGCGCATCGAGTGTCGCAGCGATTCGTGCCCACGGCGTTTATGCAACGTGCCAAGCTCGGGCGGACGCGGCGTTACCGACCGAGAGGGATCGCGGACCAGCCGGCTGCCGTAGGTTCGTTTATGATACGCCGTACGTTCGAGGCGGAGAGGGTGCCGGCTTCTTTGGTTGCCTGACGCGTCAGCCTGGACGGTTGCGTAGTCGAACGCCTGCCGATCAAATACCGCTTCCCTCCGCCGATCGTGGTGGAGGAGCGTTCCAGAACGTGGGCCGAGGAGAATCGCCTCGAACTCTCGAGCGAGGGCAAGATCGACGAGGCGCATCCCGACTGGAAGATACGAGGCCGCTGCTGTGGGAAGGATCTCGAAGTTTCCGAGACGACCGCCATTTCCCGCGCGCCATCGTACCATTTAATATCGAATGAACGAATAAAAAAGAGAACATAATTATACAATAAAATAAATAAATATATGAAGGGACAACAAGATAAATAAATAATAAACGATAACGGCACGCTCGGGCTCCCATACGAGGATAAAATCCGAGTGAGAGGGTCGCCTTCAGGTGACTTTGGGGCTCTTAAATTCTGCCACGTGACAACACCCCCACCCTACATTTTGGCCGTCCCGGCCAGCGGAACTCGGCCACAGACCCTCGGCGTGTTTAAGTAAAAAAAAAAGAATAAAACAAAATAAATTAATGGTGACCGCCCCCATAGTAGCGGATCCAAAATTTTCATTTAATCCGGTACTTATCTACCGGATACCCAAAATCAAAACCATTCTCGGTCCGTGGACGGTCTCGGGTTCAGTGCATGGGGGGGTTTTACCTGCGCCCCACGACACCCAAAACAAACACTCCACCAAATTAGAAAAATAAATAAATCATCAACCAAAACAATAAACGAAAAGCCGACACGTAAACACTTCAAGAAACGACATACGGGGAAAACCAACACGTAATCGAGTCAAGAACGACGGACGGAAATTGATAAATCGAGCGGTTCTGGGTATGGCCACTTGAGGGGTCATCCACGCCCAAGGACACCCAGAACAAACACTCAACCAACAAAGACAAAAACGAATAAATAAATGCCCAACACGAAACCAAACAGATAGCTATCTCAAAATTAAATATCGCGAAACCAACACAAAAACACATGAATGGCCAAACATAAATATCCAAGTCGCGAAACACATACACGATAAATAATCACATTGCCGAATAAATAAATAAGACGAAAACAGTACCCGATAAGTAACGATCCACGAAACAAAAGACGGGGAAAACCAACACGTCAGGAATTCGAGAATCGCACAAACGGAAGTCAAATAAATTAATAAATGTCAAATTAACGAGTCACGAATAAATAATAGAATAGAACGAGGATATAACAAGACACAATACCGATAAACAAACCATTCACAAAACGAACTACGGGGAGAACCAACGCGTAGACGATTTACGAAACGTAAGAACAAGAACAATAAGGAAGGCACAAACTCTAAATTACTGAATAAATAAATAAATAAATAAACTGTCACGGTCATAATAAATAAATAAGTATCGACGAGCCCCGAGGCTACTGCTAAGGAGGAACCTCGCCGACACGGAACGGGTCTGTTTGGACCGGCTCGGCGTCCTGCGGTCCTCGAAATGACTGCGGCATGGTGTCGGACAGCTTCATCGACCTTTAGCCATATAGGACAGATGAGTGCCCTAGTCGACCCCCACCCTTGACGATGCCTCATATCAAAATCACCGATAAATAATTGCATAAATAAATAAATATTTGAATAGATAAATAAACCATTATTGAATAAATAAATAAATCGTTAAAGTCGTCCAATTGTAAAATACTGAGCTGAGTCAATATATAAAACGTCAAGTCAAACAAAATAAAAATAAAAATAACAAAATGAAATTAATCAGAGTATTCCGTCAATAATTAAAATGGCAAACCAAAAAAAAATGTAAATAACAAAAAAAATTAAAAAAAAAGATATTCAATGACAAAAATAAAATAGATCGTCGAAATTAATTAATAAATTATCAAACGGTAAAAATGGACAAGGTAAGTGGCGAACTACCGTTGATTGTCCATAAGTAAAATAACCGTCAAATAAAATAATAGATCAAGATCGACGTTAAATAAATAATGTAATAAATTAAAAGTAACTAAAATTGGCGTCAAATAAGTAAAAGGTAAAAGATTAAATTGTAGAAGAAAAGGAAAAAAAAACAAACAAATGAACAGCTAAAATTGATAAAGTAAAACAATCAAGTTGTAAAAGGACTTGAAAGAAAAATAAGTGAATAAAATAAATTTAAAAAAGACAGTAAACTAAATAAAATGAATACTTGAAATCAATTGATAAAAAAAATACTCTGATTACAAAAAGTAGAAATTAAAAAAAATGAAATTGACTGTCCGATGTCAATAAAAATAAATGTTTAAAACAACAATAAATAAATCATAACAGTAATGTAGAATAAGCGATAAAAATAAAATAAAGTAAAAGAAATAGATAAATTCAATGAGTAAAATGATCAGATCGTAAATTGAGTAAAATAAATAAAGATGCCAAAAATCCGAAATCAATAAATTAAAACGAATAGATTGAAAAAAAAAGAAAACGTAAAATTCAATAAATAGTGAAATAAATAAGAAAACAAAAATGAATAATCAATAAACCAGTCAATAAATCTGTCACGTAACGTCAATAAATAAACAAATCGGAAAAGGAAAAAAAATAAAGAAAATATTAAATAAACAAATAAATCAACAATTCAAATAAATACTCAACAATCGAGCTTTCCCTTCTTTCCGATGAGACACCCGTTGTATGCCGAGACTTCCAATCTTTCGAATCGAACTCCGTCTATAATACCATCGAAATTTTATTTCGACGAATATCACGGAAAATCTCGCAGGTCTGTAATCCGTCCAAGGCCGCGATCGACTCAGCTGTCCGAACAATAGCCGCTCGGACTACCATAGCTGTGACTCGAGCGAGGACGTCCGAAGGAGGAAAAAAAAAAATTAGCGCTCGAGGGCAAGCAGTCCGTAACGCTCGAGAGCCGAAATTTCCGAATTACCTTGGCACAATTTAAATTGACTTACCAGACATTTATACCAAGAACAAAACATTTTAAAAAGATTTACCCATTACCCCTAAACACGGAACACAAAATACGAGACACAAAAAAACAGATAAACGCGATGAGAGGAGAAGAGCAACACACTAATTTTAATTTTAAACGTGAATAATCTTTTTAAATTTGAAATGCCCAGCCCCACGTTGGGCGCCAAATTTGTGACGGAAAATCCAAAGTTCACCCTTCGCGTCACAAAAGGTCGTCGCGCCTCCGCCCGGCGATTTTTCCCGAGGCGCCAGCCGCGTTAGCGGCTCGCCGAGCGGTAGGTCGAGACGACCGATTTGTCCGACTGGCTCAGCTCTTCTTCCGGTAGAGTGGCGGGGTCAGGGGCTAAACACTTATGCAACACAACAAAATAAATAAATAAACACTTGCAGAGAGAGAGCACACTTTATTCATTCCGAGACGTTCCTCGGCGGATGACTCGATACAAAAATTATATACAGCCGCCGGTCGGCCTATCTCTCTTCTCTCTCTCACTTTTCTAACGGGATAACAATAACCACCAACACGAAAAATACGCTAGGGACCCGCCACGTTCCTCCCTGCACCGCGACCCGAAACGATGCACACGCGAATGACGGAGACATTTCTTTAAATCGACGGTAACTTTTCCCTTTACGCTGGGGGCGGCCGTACTGCACAGACCGACTTGATTAGTCCCCAACAATTCATTTTACTCGTCGACCGTCTCACTCGGATTTCCGTGGTCAAGTCCTTTCCCGCGAGCGAGACGGTTGACTCGAGGTCTCCGTCTCAGCCGTTCATCCCCGCCTCTCCGTCATTCGCGTCGGCCGTTACCGCGCCAAAATTAAATTAGAACTTATTAAAATGATGGGTACGATGACGACGAGGAGTACGATGACGATGACGATAACGATGACGATGACGTTGACAATGGCGAGTACGATGACCGTTGACAGGCGACGTAGGCCCAGTCTCTGCCCGTCGATCCTACCCAGCGCATCGAGTGTCGCAGCGATTCGTGCCCACGGCGTTTATGCAACGTGCCAAGCTCGGGCGGACGCGGCGTTACCGACCGAGAGGGATCGCGGACCAGCCGGCTGCCGTAGGTTCGTTTATGATACGCCGTACGTTCGAGGCGGAGAGGGTGCCGGCTTCTTTGGTTGCCTGACGCGTCAGCCTGGACGGTTGCGTAGTCGAACGCCTGCCGATCAAATACCGCTTCCCTCCGCCGATCGTGGTGGAGGAGCGTTCCAGAACGTGGGCCGAGGAGAATCGCCTCGAACTCTCGAGCGAGGGCAAGATCGACGAGGCGCATCCCGACTGGAAGATACGAGGCCGCTGCTGTGGGAAGGATCTCGAAGTTTCCGAGACGACCGCCATTTCCCGCGCGCCATCGTACCATTTAATATCGAATGAACGAATAAAAAAGAGAACATAATTATACAATAAAATAAATAAATATATGAAGGGACAACAAGATAAATAAATAATAAACGATAACGGCACGCTCGGGCTCCCATACGAGGATAAAATCCGAGTGAGAGGGTCGCCTTCAGGTGACTTTGGGGCTCTTAAATTCTGCCACGTGACAATATATATATATATATATATATATATTGTAACGTTGCGTTACGAATATCGGAATATCCGAGAAAGGTGAAGTAAGCGGGCTGGCGTAGCTCAGTGGTCAGAACAGTCGACCGGCGATCGAAAGGTCCCGCGTTCGCATCCCAGCCCAGAAGCGCGCCGCATTTTTTCTCGGATAGTTTTTTTCGGGGGTTTACAATATATATATAAATATGTAATAGTAAATTATATACATATATGTATGTGTGGGTTGGTGTGTGGGAATATACAAGTTTTTCCATTTTTGTTTTAACATTACATTCATTTTTTTAATTAAATAATATGTATTTTTTATATTACATTTCTATCGCATCCGCCTAAAGATGTTTAACAAAAAAAAGAACGATATCTGTTTTTTCTGCTTCTACATTATCAATGATTTTGACATTATATCCATTATATACATGTATTTTGGGAATATATTTTAATACATGAACTTATATTTGTATTGTATTTATATTTTCAGTTATAATAATTATTGTTCATTGTATTGACACTATTGTTCCTGTTAACTATATTTATGTTATTAATTTTATATTCAAGCATATAAAAGTTCGTTTGCTAAATATGAAAATATAAAAATACCGTTTCCAAAGGCTTCGCGGTTCTTCTGTTTCCAATTTTACGTTATTTTATTTCTTCGTCCCTTTTTGTGACTCGTACAAAAATCGTACGGTCACTCGTCCCAAAAAAAATCTCACCGCATGTTTTTTTTTCGTCACGACGAGCTGAACGTCGTGCGAGTCGTTTGTACTTTTGTCTTCTTCTTAGTTTTCTCGCACCTTAACGTGAATCGTCCTGGCAAGGAAGAGCTGCGAGCACAGCAAGCGCAAAAAGTGGACACGGGAGGCTGATGAATGACGGATGATGAAAAAAAAATCACAATCAAGGGGACCGCCTGTTCGAACCAATCGGGATCTGCGGGCGAGGGGAGGGGAAGGGGAAAGACAAGTAAGCGAGAGAGCGGAGGGGAGAGAGAGTGCGAAAAGCCGGAAAAGAAAAAGTGTAATAAGGGTTGTGGTAATGTATCGATCAGTGTCTATATACAGGGTGTCCCTCTTATATCTACCACCCGAAATAACTCGGTAATTATCGACGTCACAAAAAAATGTTCCAGACAAAAGTAGTACGGTGTGAAAGGGACCATCATGTGCGACCAATTTTTTTTATTTCAGTGGAGCCGCTGACGCACAGTGAAGGTCACCTCCACTTTTTTAAATAGAATGATACTTTTTTTCAACCATCTTGTAGAGAACCTTAAACTGCCAAAAAAACATTCGGGGGTCAAAGTCGTTCAAGGTCATTCAAGGTCATTCAAGGTCAGTATCGATGATACAAATCTAAATATCTCGGATCACTGCCAAATATTTGATAGTGATACGAGATATTTAGATTTGTATTTCATTTTAATGGGTGACCTTGAATGACCTTGAACGACTTTGACCCCCTAATGTTTTTTATGCGGCTTGAGGTGCTCCGCAAGATGGATGAAAAAAAATGTGCCATTCCATTTAAAAAAGTGGAGGTGACCTTCACTGTGCGTCAGCGCCTTCACCGAAATAAGAAAAAAAATGGTCGCATTTGATGGTCCCCTTCACATCGTACATCTTTTTTCTGGAACATTTTTTTGTGACGTCGATAATTACCGAGTTATTTCGGGTGGCAGAGATAAGAGGGACACACGGTGTGTATGTATGTGTGTGTGTATGTATGTATGTATGTATGTACACACACACACACACACACACACACGCGCGCGCGCGCGCGCGCGCGCGTCGCGAGCCGGAAGAGACAAATTTCAAGCTCGAGAAAAGAACTGTCAAATGCCGATGTTGGGCGAGAGCGATAAAGAAAGATAAAGAGCATGGGGGAGGGGAAGAAAGAGCTGTCAAGCGTTCTTACCAGCTGGCAATAAATGAGTGACGTTTATATTATTAACGAGACGTCGGTACAAAATTACCGAATCACGTCACAGGGTGGGTTACATTTATTTATATCTCTTCCCAATCAATTATGCACGTCATGTTCCATTAACAATAAGGGTCCTCGCACATGTAGCGGGACGAAAATTGTTCGGTGGCCTTAATATGCACATTTATCTCTTTTTTCATATTCGTGCAATCGTACGTTCATTTCTGGGCTCGAAATTTGGATCCTTGGAATGCAACGATTTATTTGTTTAATTCCTTATTTTAGTTATTATGGAACATCATATTTCGTAGACTTTGGTTGTACAAAATATAAAAACAAAAATTTTTTTTTCTGTATTCTTTGTAAGTCAGGATTGTATGCCAGAGGACCGGGTCGTCTCGAAGCATTAAGGCCTTAGGCCACAGTAACGGGTATACAATCATGTGCGAATTTAACAATTATTTTTTCGTATGAAAAAGTGATTCACTCATAAAATTAATTACACATCTATTTAGTATGAATATCAAGCTGTTAGAATTTTTTGCTCATAAACTGCTCATGAAATGAAAAGTTTTCGATTAATCAGAAATTCCGTACGTACTTCTCTGCGAAATGCAATTAGGAACATAACTTTTAAATTTGAAGTAAATCGAGTGAAAATTGTTGAAGTTATTTGTCACGTCTATTGGAAAAAAGCTGTCTCGAGAAGTTTCGAGTAGTCGGCCATTGTTGTATATCGAAAAAAAAAAAATACGTATTTTCTAACAGCTTGATATTCATACTAAATATATGTGTAATTAATTTTATGAGTGAATTGCTTTTTCATACGAAAAAAAATTGTTACCCCTTGTCAGTCACACCTCCAGATTGTGAAGTAATAGTCATTGGGGGTGTAATCAACCCCACTCACTTCGGAGAGTGATAAATAATTGAAAAATTGAAGAAAAAAATACTACGATGCATTTTCAACCCTTGTGTGTAAGACCATGCCGATTAGTGTCAAGTCGTGTAATTTTTAATATAAACAAAAATATCGTAACAAAGAAAATTCTTGCAGGTAACGCAGGTCGAAAAACAGCTGGGGTTGATTCAACCCCCGATGACTGTTAAGGGTTAAATTCGCCCGTGATTTTATACCCGTTACTGTGGCCTAAGGCCTTAAGGCGTTACCCCCACTTGTAGCGCAAAAAAAGGCCTTTTTCATGAATTTTTTTAAACAAGACTACAAAACTTTTTTAATCGATCAACATACCATCTTAAAGAACACATCTTGAAGAACTTTCAGTAATTTTTTTATTGAAAAATATTACATTGTTTAGTGGCAAATGGCCGTCAATGAAATAATGTTTTTATATACACGGTTTGCGGTGACCAACATTGCGGCGAAGTGGATCATCTGAAAAAAAATGCGGATGGATTTAGTCAAATATAAGTATAAACTAGTCTTTAATCGAAGGATTTTAAAAAATATTCATTTTTCACAAAATGGCGGACAGTCAAAGTTAATGGTTCGATTTTAACGAAAAAAACGGCCGTTTTTTGGCTATAAAACGGCCATTTTTTTTCGAAAAAAAAAATCGAACGATCAAAGACTACATTTTTATGTATTAAATAAGCCTGCAAAATTTCAAGAAGATCGGTTCATTAGTGTTCGAGTAATCTTGGTCACCGACTTCAGAAATGCCATTTTGAGAAAAACGCGTTTAAAGTTTCAATTTCAGTTTACACGAAGTGTAAAGTTTCAGTTTATCTCAGTCAATTTTGTTCGGATCGACTTGAAATTTTCAGGACATATTCTCAGATACTTATACTTCAAAAAAATGCAATAAAAAAAATCGATTTTTTCAAAATCGCAAGTGGGGGTAACCCCTTAATATACCTGATGTAATATAATATCTCTCTCTCTATCTCCATCTCTTTTTTCTCTGTCTCTGTCATTCTTGGTATTTTTAAATATTTTATGCGTAATGTATTTTTTTATTTATTTTTTGGAAACTAGAATTGTATGCCGGCGAACGTGTTGGTCCTGTTGCATTAAAATAGTCAATCTAATATAATCTCCCCCTACCCCCCCCCCCCCCGTCTCACTCTCTCGCTATCATTGTATTTTTAGTATTTTTTCAATACTTGTTTGTATTTTTTGTATATCAGTATTGTATGTCGAAGGACGTGTTCGTATCCAATCCAGTCTCTCTCTTCCACGCCCTCTCTGTATTTTTTTATTTATTTTTTTATTTTTTGAACCATTAAATTTTTTTGTCATTGTAAATACGGATTATATGCCGAAGGAATAGTAAACCCAATTTGATTTTATATAATCTCTCCCTCTCTCTATCTCTAGCTAATTAATTTCCCTTCGTATTTTTTATCGCCTCAGCCTTTTTCAAGCCCCCCCCCCCCCCCCGGCCAAAAAACATTTTTTTCCTACACGAGAGGAGGGCGAAACGCCGGGCTAAATATCATCCACTTTGTAATAAAGATAAACAGTACGTGAAAAAAACGACTCTAAATACGCTTCTACGCGAGAGACATTTTTTTGCCGCGAGAGCTTTTTTTTTGCTCGTTGTTCGTATGTACTATCGTATTGAGGCAGAGACGCGTACGAGCGGAAAAAAACGAGCAACTCTCCCTGGACGCGATGTGCGCGCGATAGTGACCTATCCTGTGAATGAATTATGTGGTGCGACAATGGGACCCGAAAGCCGTGCATAAAAAAAAAGCTCCGAAGTCGCGCGCGGTCTATCTCTACTGTGACACATTCAATCTGGGGGAATCGGTAACGAGGGGCAGCAGGGCCGTGTCACGGAGGGCAGCTTGCAATGGCGTTCACGCGTACCGACTGCGTGCAGATGAACTTCATACACATATATATATATATATATATATATATATATATATATATATATATATATATATATATATGGGGCATTCCACGCCAAATCGACCACTTTTAGACCCGACCCCTTTCGATTTGGGTGCAATTCAAATATGTTATTGTTTCCTGTTAAAAACGCTTGTTTTTCCCATTTTTTTAATTAATAGGAAATATGTAGCAACTTTTTTGACAAAATGGACGTTTATCTTCAAGCGCTCATAACTTTCTGAAAAATTGACCAAACAAGATGTTTCTTTTTTCAACTTGTTTGTTTCGAAATGTACTGTATGAAAAAAAAATATTTGAAAAATATTTTAAGGGGCGAGATGCACTCAGAATTTTCAGAAAATCGATTTTTTTTTTACATTTTCTTGAAGTGTGATGTTTCGAAAATATTCCCTGAAAATTTCAAGTCAATCCGGTGCATAGTTTCCGGGATATCCCACAATTAGTGAAGGGGCGTCGGGTCCCCATGGCAGGTAGCGGCTGACAAACGCGCAAACGATAATACCCGGGAAGGCAGAATGCTTCGAAGACAACAACAAATTGATATTTTGAAAGCTTCCACATCGGCAGAAGCCCTATTGTATGGGCTAGGAATTGATGATTCGATGTAAGTAATTTTTTAATTAGTATTTCTATACATAAATCGAGTCCAAAATTGGAAAACTCTCTCGGAAATTTACAAAAATTTATTACTCAAAAACGATTATCTTTAGCAAAATTTTATAAAGAATACATTCGTTTTAAAATTGTCCAAAATATTTAAAGAAAAATAATTCATCCCGAAAAACTTTAATTTTTTGAAAAATTGTTTTAACAATTGGCTATAAAAAATTGAATGCTCGACTTTTCGGCAAAAAATTGTTATATTCGGATTCAGCGGATCGAAATACATAAAAAAAAGTTTAGCTTCATCCACTGAGCTCAAAATTTGACGAACATATAATACCGTATCCACATCGAAAAACTTTAAACGCGTTTTTCTCGAAATTATGTTTTTCAAGGGGACCGCTATAATTCAAAAACCACTCGATGAATTTTGGTGAAATTTGGTGTGCTTATTAATAGGATTAAAAACTAGTCCTTAATCGAAGGATTTTCATTTTTTTTATTTCTGTTTTTTTTTTTAACAATAAACGAGCGATTTTTTGGTCGAAAATCGAAAGTTATCTGTCGGAAGCCGCCATTTTGTTAATTTAAAAAAAAAGCTTCGATTGAGGACTAGATTTATTATTAAACTAATGTTTTTTTTGTTTTTTTTTTAATGTCAGATGATCCAGTAAAATTTTATGATGGTCACCGCGAAACATGCCGAAGGGGGTCCGACAAAGATGGCGATATTTTTATAAATAATCAAAAATTTTCTTTGAAAATTTGTCCAAGTGAAGTTGAAATATAACATAAAAAGTCTGTCTAACCACTTTTGTGAAACAAACTTAGTTACTATAAAAAAAAAAAAATTGAAAATGCTCGTTTTTTCACGCCTCTGACTGCAATCTCACCCCTTAACCGCGTCTAGAAAAGTACCTTCGAAAATCGGCGAAATCGCGTATATAAGGCCTTAATAGATTTAAAGGTCTTCTGAAGAAAATTTGTTGAAAAATCGATCTTTTTGGACCCCCTGACTGTATATAACCCCTTAACTCACTTTTTCCTTACCGCACAGTCTGCATAACTCTTCTTTGAACCCTTTATTTCCCTCTGGTTCATTGTTCTTTATTGTCTCCTTTTATTCTTCTCTGTTCCCAATATTATTGCATCCTTACATTGTTTATACGATTTTCATATTCTATACAGTATTTCAGGGTTTTTATTCTTCGCCAGTCTCCCTGAATCCTTTGATCATTTAGTATTTCATATCCAGTTTTGAGCTTAGCCTCTAGTCGACTCAAATCTCAACCTTTTCCTATTCTTAGCATTGACTTCCCATCTCCTACTTTTCTAAACGCATTCTCCATTTCTTTACCCCACTTGGAAGGGTTTCCATTTGCCCAGTTCCTTATTTCTTCACTTAGACCAATTCTTGGCCATCGTATTACTATTATATTTATTGATCAATTTCATATACTTATATAATACTAATTATTTAAGAGTATATGTGATAAGTTTCATTAATAATTGTATTTAATAATATTATTATTAGTATTTTTGTTTATGTATTTTCAAAATTTGTATATTATTGTCATTGTAATTGTGTATAATTATCTTATCAAATGTTTGAAATTAATTTCTTAAACTCTATTAATAATTTAATGATTGTAATATTTATTAATATTTTTTATATTAATTATTATCATGACCGCTCGGCTTATTTAAAACTTATTAACGCAGACATTACGCGATTTCTGCCTTATCGGCCGTCGATAAACCGAGCAGTTGCTGCGTTACCAGCCGTCGATAAATTGAGCAATTTCTCCGTTATCAGCCGTCGATAAACTGAGCGATTCCTGCGTGATCAGCTGTTGGTAAATGTGATCCCGCCTAATAAGCTTATCTAGTACTTATTAACGCGATTGGGGCGATTTCTGCCTTATCGACCGTCGATAAGCCGAGCAGTCGCTGCGTTATCAGCCGTCGATAAATTGAGCGATTTCTGCGTTATCAGCTGTTGGTTATTATGATCCCTCCTAATAAGCTATCCACAGATCAATCCACTGTAAATACACTTATCTACCGAGCACTTACCGAGAGACGCTAAAAGTCCCCGCCGATATCGACAGAGCAATGACCTCATCGCATTCTACCCATCACCCGTGTACACAGCCGATATAGGACTGCGGTACTAGCAAAACGACTAGAATCCTCGTCAGTGACGATCGAACCCTCGGCTCGAAGAGATTACGATCTTTCAAAGAGAATTTTTTTTACTATTTGACATTTTGGGTTTTTTGTTCACGGTTATTCGTCTATCGTGTCGTCCAGCGTGTCGTGTAATCAACGAGAGTTTTTCGCGACCATACGCCCGAATATTAATAATCAGTGGGGCACGGAAATTGACCTACATCCCTGTATTTTGTTAAAAAAATTCTCTATCGACCTAGGATCATAAATGCAGCGCGACAAAATGTAAGAATTATTCTCAATAAAATTGCGACCAGCTTGAAAATTTAATTACGACGCAAATAATTGTAATGGTTTTTGCTGACAGTTGTTGATTATTTTCACATAAAGTAATTCTACGCTTCTTTAAGAGCTCTTTAGAATGTTGCTACTGCATTATTTAATTTTTATTGACAATTTAATGTCATTATAAATAACTATTAATATTCATGAATAATTTTCTCTAAATAAAAAAGTATGAATGAAAGAAAAAAAGTTTGAAAAAATATGAATAAAATAAAATTAGAATAAAAAAAAAATATATATGAATATAAAATATAAAATTTTATATACATATAAAATGATCGATAATGAACTACTATATCTTTATAATATATATTTTTTATTTTTTATTGCCAAGAAGGACGAATAAATGTGCCAACCGTTTAATTTTCGCGATTGTTTTTCCGCAAGAAACAATTAATCTCAGCTTCATCACAGCTGTATTGTTTTCGTTGTCGCGAAGCGACTTATCTTATCGCAAATATTTCGCTATACGTGTGTGTTTGCATTTGGCATCGTGACTCCGTGCCTCTTCGTATATTTTGATTTATAAATTGCCCGAAGGTCCTCGCTTCTCTAGGGGAAAAAAAGAGACACCTCGCACCTTACGCGTTGACCGTTTCAATTATGTCGTGATTTTTGCCTCACTGCTATCGCGTTCCGCGTGTTTTCTCTCGACAAATTATTCATTTACACTCAATAATCTTTCCAAGTTTGAATTCTTTCATTGAAAAATATCGAGCACCAATAAATTTATTACTATATGATGACACTAATGCCGTACGACGTTGAAGTTTGCATCTTCGAAATGCAACGAAAAATATTTTTCGTTAATTTCACAAATTTTCTCTGGCAGATTTGAGGCACGAAAATCATTGAAACATTTTTTAGGATTCCTAATGAGCGATTTACAAGAAATTTGAAAAGTATGATTTTGGATGATTATGAAAATAAGAAGTTGGAAAGAATTTTCGTTACATTCCAACGAGGTAAACTTCAACCCCATGACGTCGTTGCTGCATGGCATTTTTTTTGTGTATGAATAAAATTTTGGTACGACCAAAGATTTTCTGGAAATTTTGTAAATTACAAAAGTGCCAAGCTGTAGAAAAAAAGATCATTTTTCAAGAAAACTGACTACATTAATCATTCTATATTAACAAATGGATGAAGATATGAAAAAAATTGTCCCGTTATGCGATAGAAAATGTTATAAACTATGCTGTGGCCGATTTCGAAGGAAATCGGACAAAAAGATTTAGAGATACGACTTATACTCTTCCATGAAGCATAGTTTCAAGAAAAAACAAAAAGGGTTAAAAGGGGGGTATTTTAGGGGAGGAAAAAATTGCTGAATTTCATGATTTTTTTTTAATGATCGATTTCTTCACCATTTTTTAGGCTTAGGGTATATTAATTTACTACTTTTGGCTGTTTCATGGTATGTTTTATTTTTTTATTAATCTTTAAAAATAGTGAAGGTACGGCGCAGTCTTCTAAACGGGTTCCAGCGGATATTGTCAGACAGCGTGACACGTAGCGTTGACGGGATTAATCTGAAAAATAACGAACGAAGCTTTTTCTTTCATTAACACTCGTACGCAGAATATGAACCAAGGAAAAGTGATAAATGTTGAAAATCAATGAAATGGTACGCTTTCAAACAAAAAGATCGAATTTTCCGCTAAAAAATGGCCACATTTTGCTGTAATTTTTTATTTAATTTATTTTCGAAAACCTTTGGGGTTTTCGAAAATATTTAGCTTTAGACAATAAGGTTCGAAAGATATAAAATATTATAAGAATCGGTCTATTCGTTTTTTAGCTATACGTCACGCCACTTTTGAATTGCAGTTTGAAGATTAGTTTTAAAAAATACCATGTAACAGCCAAAAGTAGTAAAGCGTAGTCTATAAAAAGCAAGCCTAAAAAATGGTGACGAAATCTTTTAACAAAAAATCATGAAAATCGGCAAATTTTTTTCCTCGCCTAAAAGTATTTCACCCCTTAAGACGGCTCTGCAACTCGTAGCTCTTTTCTTATCGTAACTCGTAGCCTCAATAAATAAAAACCTGACGCACGTATAGATGAAGTCATGTCGAATTACTATAACACGGACTCGGAGCACAAAAGACCAAATATACAGGGTGTCCTGTTATGAATGCACAATCCTGCAACTGTCGATAGGTCAGATCATGTCCTACTATATACTGGAATTTCAGTTTAGTAAAAGTCCCACGGTTTTCGAGATAAAAATCTGCTTTTTCGCATGCCATTTATTCAAACGATGACTTTTCTTGACCCGATTTTTCAAAAAACACTCTTGGTTATTTGTTTTATCTAGAAGTCTTCTTTTCAACCTTAAATGTTAAGGAAACATTATGAAAAAAGGTCTTGGGCAGAATTTTCATACAAACCAATTCGATCATCTGACTTTGATAGCCTGCGATGTAAAAAAAAGTACTACGCATATCGTGCAAATTACTTTAAAAAGTTGCTTTGTTATTGTCGATATCATTTGTAGAAATGGCATGCGAGAAACCAAAAGCAGATTATTTCTTTCAAAAAATAACACAATACCCAAAATCTCGAAAACCGTGGAACTTTTACTAAACTGAAATTCCAGCATACACTGCCAAAAAAAAATATTTAATTTAAATAGGATCTATTTAATTAAAATAGGTATTTTCCTTGGCTCACGGCCTACTACGATCTTACTTGTTCAAAGATATTTTTTTATTTGTTTCAGGTATTCGTTTTCAATATTGAATGTACTCAAATTGAATAAATAAATATTCGATTCAACTAAATTTCTATTTGCTTACAATGTGCACTGTAAATCTAAGTGTACATTGATAAAATATACATAAAATATTTCATAAATCCAAAATAAAATGAAATACTTAATTGAGAGTTTTACGATTTTGTATCGTAATTCGTCATTCCCTGACCTTTTGAAATGACTTTTATCGAAGAAAATATTTCACCTATATGGGAATCGAACCTACAACCTACCTACTGTTAGCTACGCACGCTGCCCCTATGCTACCGAGTGCTTGTATCATCTTAGTCGCAGATTTGGCTAAGAGACCAAATGAATTCCTATAATTATTTGCTGTATCACATTATCTATATCAATTAGTTAATGTCATTGTGATAATTAGAGAGTTTTTTCGAATAACATGCTATATATTTTTCCAACACAATATATATATATATATATATATATGTATATATATATATATATGTACAAGGCATTCCACGCCATTTCGCTCGGCCGTGACTCTAACCATTTTTAATTTTTTTGATTTTTTTTTATATAAAATAGTATGCTATGCAAGGAGTATTTTCACAAATTTTAAAATTTTTATCGCATGTATTTCAGAAGTTACAATTTTTCGAAAAATCTGGATTTGAGAAAGGTCGGAACCGTTCTAACGCCGATATCTCTTAAATTAATCGATATATCGAAAAGTGTCTATAGATTGATTTTTTTCATATTAGTTCACACTTTCATAAAAAAAAAGGAAAAAAATTTAAACCATCGTTGTCAACATTTTTCAGCGTATAAAGTGAAAACTATTTTTTAAAAAGGTGATTGTCATTTTTTTTTTTTTTTTTTTTCAAAAAATTCTCTAAAATCATATGATGAATTATATGAATTTTTACGCTAGTCCTATTGTGGGCCCATTTTTCCTTGTATTTTTTTTTATAAATTCAATTTTTTTCACGAAAATTTCGAGTGTTTTGTAAGAATATTTATCGTATTCGCAATATTTTTTCGTGTTTTTGTAGCATTTCTAAGAAAAATCACTTGGCAAGCGTACATCCCAAGGTTGAAATATTACATTGATTAAAATGTAAACATGGGACTGTTATTGTCTCCTTCTGTCGAGGAGCAAGGCTCGTGAAACCAGAGTTTTTTCGAACAGTTTGTAAAAGCAGCCAGAAGCAACAGTGTCCCTTCACCTGCTGAAAAGTGCCAAAGTAAAAGAATTATCTGCTCCAATTTATCGTTTTTTGTCATTGCTATGGCATTGAACGTACATTTTGTTCGATGTCGCAATCTATTTGACGGAAAAAATCATGCCAAAAAAAGAAAGAAAAATTAAAATCATAAAGAAAAAATTAAAATCATAAAAAAAAAATACAAGGAAAAATGGGCCCACAATGGGACTAGCGTTAAAATTCATATAATTCATCGAATTATTTTAGAGAATTAAAAAAAAATGGCAATCCTCTTTTTAAAAAATAGTTTTCACTTTACACGCTGGAAAAATGTTGACAACGATGATTCAAAAATGTTTCCTTTTTTTTTTATAAAAGTGTGAACTAATATGAAAAAAATCGATCTATAGACATTTTTCGATATATCGATTAATTTAAGAGATATCGGCGTTAGAACATTTCCGAACTTTCTGAAATCCAGATTTTTCGAAAAATGGTAACTTCTGAAATACAAGCGATAAAAATTTAAAAATTTGTGAAAATACTCCTTGCATAGCATACTATTTTGTAAAAAAAAAAATTAAAAATGCTCAGGGCCGCGACCGAGCCAACTGGCGTGGAGTGCCTCATATTTATATATATATATATATATATATATATATATATATATATATATTTATATATATATATATATATATAATTCCTCTCTCTACCCTTTCTACCCCTACACCTCTTTGATATGTGTGTTGCAATAAAGACAGCCCATTAAATCAAATAGAAAAATGGGTGAGTCGACGAAAATTCTATTCAATTTAAATTTAAAAAAATCAAAGGCATCCATTTAGTGGATTCAACTAAATGGTTTTTTGAGAAAATGAAACCGAATCACAGATTTATTGGGATTAAATAAAATATTTAGTTATTGGACGATATTGAATATATTTTGATTTGAATAAATAAATATATTTCAAGTAAATAATTTCAATAATGGAATGCAATAGTACAAAATTGATTCTACGAAAAATCTAGTTAATTCAAATAAACAAAAATCAAACAGACGCGATTAGTTCATATCAATAGAATTTTTCTGTCAGTGTATAGTAGGACATGATCTGGCCTATCGACACTTGCAGGATTATCCATCCGCAACAGGACACCCTGTATATTCCTCCAGTGAAAAACAATACACATTTTGTGGTGCTCGCATTTTTCGCCCGAGTCTATCAACAAATTGATGCGTCATCGCCGGCGTATCGTGTATTAATACTTAAGATCTGGCTGCTCGAGAGCGATAGCGATACTTTGTTCCTCGTGCTACCGGCGCCGCTGTACAGCGCTATCTGCCTCCTGCCAAAATATTTATTTTTTCAGTCGAGGCGCGATGCAAAACACTCGCCATCTCACTTCCACCCATTCGCTGGCCGTACTCTTGTATTGCAGCCCACCTATATTCGTTGTTTGTTTTTTCCATTAGGAATGACAAGCCACTGCCATCGACGTACGTCGAAGGTTTTCACGATTTGGAAGCGGTGAAAGCGATGGAGTATCGAACGTTGGGAAAGACGGGCTTACTCGTGAGCAAGTTGTCCTTCGGCGGTGGACCTTTGGGTTGTCATTATGGGTAAATGCAATGCATAATTCATCGACTCGATATTTAGCATGCGTTTGTGTCTGTGTGTATGTATGTATGTGATTTTTGGAACTTGATTTACTTAAGTACCTATGTAATTTTAGTATTTTTAGTATTTAGCATATACGCGTTTGGGTTTGTTTGTTTGGGTTTGTTTGGGTTATATTTATGGAGCATTCCATACTCATTCTACCTGGGTCTGACCCTCGACCCCTCAAATCTGGTTCCCGATTTTTCCTATCATTACTCTCACTCTATCAAGCAATTATAATTTTTTTTAGAATTTTCAGAATAAATTTGAGCGCGTCATGAATTTTTGAATTTTTTTTTGAACACCTCGATGGCCGTGATCGAAAAATCTGAAAAAAATTCCCAAAAATACAGTGTCAGATATAAAAAATATTGGTGTAAAATTCATGTCTGCGCTTTTGCTTCAACCCGTGTTTTAGCTTTTTGAGCAAAAAAAATGAAAAAAATAAGAAGCAGAGGTCAATTTACTGTAGACTGTTTCTCGAAATTTTGTATGCATAATAACAGACTAAAAAAAAAATTCTCCGATTTTTCTGAAGTGTATTTTGTAATTTTCGATTTTTTAAAATCATGGTTGACAAAAACCCTAATTAGGGGTTGAAGCAAAAGCCCAGACATTATGAATTTTACACCAAGATTTTTTATATCTGACACTGTATTTTTGGGATTTTTTTCAGATTTTGCGATTACGGCCAACGAGGTGTTAAAAAAAAATTCAAAAATTCATGACGCGCTCAAATTTATTTTGAAAAATCTAAAAAAAATTGTAATTGCTTGATAGAGTGAGAGTAATGATAGGAAAAATCGGGAACCAGATTTGAAGGTCGAGGGTCAGACCCAGGTCGAATTGGTATGGAATGCCCCATATATATATATATATATATATATATATATATATATATATATATATATATATCGAAAGTGATGAGTGTCATCACCGCGGTGTGGGATATATGTACAAGAGTTCGAGTATGAGTCAAGTATAAGCTTGAGTAAAAAAATAAGTGTAAGTTAAGTGTCAAGTTATAGTTTTAGTATAATTTTGAGTTTCGGTTAAGAAGGGTTTAAGTATAAGTTAAGTATAAGTCAATTATAAGCATCACTTAGAAAGAATTTGAGTACAAGTTAAATATAAGTTTAAGTAAAAAACTATGTATAAATTTACGTATAAGCTTAAGTATGAGTTAAGCATAATTTTCGGTATAAGTTAAGAAGCATTTGAATATAAGTTAAGAAAAGTTCAAGTACGCATCAAGTTTAAGTATAAGTTAAGTTTAAGTATAAATTAAGAAGAATTTAAGTATAACTTAGGTTTAAGTATAAACTTATGAGGGCTCGAGCACAAGTCAAAAAAAGTTCAAAGGGAAATCAAGTTCAAGTATAAGTTGAGGAAGGCTGGAGTATAAGTCAAGAAGGGTTCATGTATAGGTTAAATGTAAGCATAAGTTACAAAGGGTGTAACTATAGAAAGGGCTTGAGTTTGAGTTGACTATCAAGTTAAGAAGGCTTCAAGTATAAGTTAAGTTTAAGTATGGGTCAAGATCAAGGATAAATTAATAAGGATTTGATATTAGTTAAGCTTAAGTGTCAATTAAGAAGGGTTTGGGCATAAGTTAAACTCAAGAATAAGTTGAGTTCAAGTATAAGTTGCGAAGAATTTGAGTGTAACTTAAGTTCAAGCATGAACTCATTAGGGTTCGAGTAGAAGTGCAGTATACGCATAAATTAGGAGTGTTTAAGTACAAGAAGGATTTCAGTATGATTTAAGGGACTAAACCAGTGTGAACGCTGAAAATTTGGGTGATTTTCGGGAATTTTTTGGAAAAACAGTACTCAATTAAATGTTTCGGAAAATTAAGAATATATTTGGCTATATTCGACCTATGATACATAATTTTTTCATAGAAAAATATTGAGATCCAAGTGACTTATGCGCTGCCTTCGGAGGTGCCAAAAAAAAAGTTCCTCCACTGCTGACATGATTCCGGCTGATTGAGCGCTGAAACCGAAAAAGGAAAAAATGTCGTTAAACTGGAAGGTATTTCCTGTACAATGACGTAGGATTTTCGAAAAATATCAAAGTCTACCAAAATGGCGTAGTTATGAAAAACAAGTCAATATATTCAAGAGTACTCAGTTCAAATTTCAAGTTAATCGGATAATTGCTCTTTGAGTGACAATGTCAGCAAATTTGAAAAATCTCATTTCGAAAAAAACGCGTTTAAAGATTTAACCATCGATTTTAGTAAGATAAAATGATATTTACCATAAAAACTGCTAAGTATAAACGTAAAGTATAAAGTATAAACTGTCGAAAAAAGCAACAAAAAAATCGATTTTTTGGAAGTGTCACACTGGTATAGCCCCGTAAGTATTGAGTTAAGCTTTCAAGTACACGTTAAGTATTAAGTTAAGAAGGGTTTAAGTGTGAGTGAAATATATGTTCACGTATAGGTCAAAAAGGGTTCAAGTATAAGTAAAACCATAACAATATTAAGAATATGATACTGATTTTGGAAAAAATCAAAATATTCATATTTCAGAAATAAAACGATCATATATTTCATAATTCGAACATCGGAACAATTCAAATAATATTGACAATGCGATATTAATATTTTGAGAATAATATTTATACTCATAAATCGGTATTGACCTTCAAAGGATATTGATAAAAAAATATTCACCATATTTCAAAAATCATTTTCGTTTAAAAAAAAATCACATGAATATGTGAAAAATATGAATGCAGGAAAAAACCGATATTAATATTTACAAAATCAAATTAATCCTACGCGAAATGATATCGATATTCAGAAAATAATGTTAACATTAATGAAAATTATATTACAATTACAAATCGTATTTGGATTCTACTTATTCAAAATCACTATCCATGACAGTTGTGCTATTTTTTAAATTGTTTTTTTTTTTTTTTCATTAACGAGAGCAGAACTTTCAACGAAGCGGAGGCAATCGAGACGATACGGCATGCAATTCGCCAGGGTGTAAATTACATTGACACTGCGCCGTGGTACGGACAAGGTCGCTCCGAGGCTGTAATCGGAAAGGTAAGAATGCATCTCGCGACCGCGAGATGTGGCATCAAAATGATCAAAAATCAATGAAAATTGTTAATCGATCGAAAATACCCGAACATAATGTCATACTATAATAATAATAATAATATTATAATAAAAGTCAATATTATTATTATTAATATTATTAATATTATTAAATATTAATAATTAATAATATCAAATATAAAATATAATATTATTAAATTATTATTAATATTATTAATTATTATTAACATTAAGTCAAAATTAATGTTAATTGCAAATTAATCGCAAAATAATATTACTATTAATTATTATTAATATTTAAAGTCAATATTAATTAATAAATAAAAAATAATATGGGCTGCAGTCAAGGTGGTGTCGGAACCCTCGAGTGTCGCCCAGCGTTATTGTTCCGGTCTAGTTTAAGACCGAGCCTAACCCCCGGGGGTAGGTGAATGTTTCCTAGTGCAAACTGAGGAAGTGTGTTGCCCGGAGCAATAAAGTCTATTAAAAATTTTTTTTGAACAGTCATACTATAATAATAATAATAACAATAATAATAATTTCGCCCTAACGACTCGTCCTCGCGGCACAATCTTTCTCAAAATGCAATTTTTCTCGGCCATTTTTTCTCAAAATGCAACGGCCCCCGAGCCTGAAAATTCGCGAAAAGTCACTTTGATGAGCGATCAGCTCAACCGGAAGATCATTTTCTAACCTTTTTCAATTACCCTTCCCCTCGGCAATTTTCATTTTTTGTTTTTTTAACCAAAAAACCTGCTTTTCTCAGGCCCTTCAAGGAATACCTCGAAAAGCTTACTACATTGCGACCAAAATTGGAAGATACGAGCTCGATTTTGACAGGATGTTCGACTTCAGCGTCGAAAAGACACGAAAGAGCCTAAAAACGAGCCTGGAGCTCCTGCAACTCGACTACGTCGACGTTATACAAGTGAGTGCAGAAGTTACCTTAAAAAATGGAAATCAAATTTTATTTCTTTTTTTCCTTTTTTTTCAATTGCTGGGTTCATAAGGGAAAATAATGATTTTGTCTTTCACTGGAATTATCGAAATAGAATCGGCGAATACTCGAATCTATAATAGAGACAAAAATAACAATAAGTTATATTATTGTTGCTATTATAATGATGATAATTGTTATAATTATTATTATTTATCATCTATTATATATATATATATATAATTTATTATTATTCCTATTCTTATTATATTATTATGATCATTACTATTACAATAATAATCAGACACGTCGTTAAATTATTTTCTACTCAATAATTACTTATTGATAAAACCTTTTCATTTTAATAAAATTTTCGTAGTTTCCTTTTATTCAATAAAAATTTCCATATGTTCTTTAATATCAGTAACATTTTTTAAACTAAATTTTTTAAAAAATAAATATCATTTTTTAAATGTTACTTTTATGTTAGGAATATATATAATTGATATTAAATCAATATTGATACGATTGAGATGATTTAATAGATATTGGTATCGTTGTTTTAACATTGAATATAATTTACTAAATATCAGTATACCTTTTTTTTCTTCAAAATATGAGAATTCTTTTTTCAACAGGAAAACCTTTTTCTACCATTTTGTACATCGAAAAAAATACATATATATTTTTTCTAACAGCTTAATATTCATACTAAATAGATGTGTAATTAATTTTACGAGTGAATCACTTTTTCATACGAAAAAAAAATGTTTAAACTCGCACATGATTTTATACCCTTTACTGTGGCCGAAGGTCTAAATATTATTCATTAATCTTGTTTGGGTTTGTTTAATTATTGAAATTCAAATGAAAAGGGGATTGCCGACGTTCATTTGCCGTTTCTCACTGAAATTGTCGAAACAGGTTCACGATATCGAGTTTGCACCGTCCCTCGACATTATCGTGACGCACACCTTGCCCGAGTTGTCGAAACAAGTGAGGGACGGAAAAGCCAGATTCATCGGCATCACCGGTTATCCGGTCTCGATACTGATGGAATGCATCGAGAAGAGCAACATCACCATCAGTTGCGTACTAACGTACTCGCGGTACACTCTCATCGACGAGACTCTTCTCGATTACGTGGACTTTTTCAAGGTAAGATCGAGCTGATTGGTTATTTACTTTCCGTTTGGCCACCATTTTTGGAGACTCGGGGTACGTTTCGTTACCAATTTTGGCTGTTCCATCGTATTCTTTTAATTTGTATTAATCTTTAACGGGCTATACCAGTGTGAACGCTGGAAATTTGGGTGATTTTCGGAAATTTTTTGGAAGAAAAGTACTCAATTAAATGTTTCGGAAAATTGAGAATATATTTGGCTATATTTGACCTATATTAGATCATTTTTTCATAGAAAAATATTGAGATCCAAGCGACTTATGCACGGAGAGAATTTTTAAGTATTTTTTACGGTGAAATCTCCGTAAAAATTACATAAAAAATTTGAAACCGGTGACAAATGTGCACATAGTCAAAAATTGACACTAGCTTTTAATATTTTGCTTTCATTCATGTAAAAATTTAAGCAAGTAGCATAATTTTTTACATTTCTTTCAGTAAAAATTCTGACACATTCTCATGTAGAATTTTAACAATGGGCTGCCTCAAAAATTCCAAGTTTCTACAGTAAAAATAACCTGGACAAACTTGAAATTTCTAAAATCCCTAGCGAAGAATTAATTCCCTATGATTAAATAAATACTCTATATACTGTATTCATCGGCGTTTCTGAACATTTGTGTTCTTGATTGCTACTTATTTTAGCATATCATCTTTCCGTACCATTGTAGACGTCCTTTATCGAAGTTTCTTTTCACGTTTCTTTGTTTTCTTGCGTAGAACTGCGTAGAACACGTTAGACTGCACGAGACCACGAGGCTTTCTTGGCCCATGCTTCGTACTATAATGCGCATGCGCGGTACCGCTGTTGCTAAGCAACGCGGGTCGGCGACGTTCGTGCTCGTCATACTGCGTCATACACAAGCAAACTCTCACAGCTTGCGTTCACGTATACGCACGCTCACACAGAGCTCACGCGTACGGTCAGGCGACCTAGTCCTAACTGATTTTACTATAAAGAACGTAAAATTCCGGTGGACGCACGGAAAATTTCGGCTTCCTTTTTTAAATGTTTATGGAAAACACGCAAATTTCTCAATGTTCCACTGAAAATTTTCATTTATATTAGCACTTTTTTAACTTATTGTCGTAATCTTTACGTTTCATGAAATTTTACTATTAATTTCAGGAAAAATTCGGGAAAATATTTTAAATTTCTGTTACGCAAAAATAAATTTTGATTCATTTCCATGAAAATTTATAATTTATTTCCTAAAAACCTGAAGAATTGCACATTTGTCACCGAGTTACTGTGATTTCACAGTAAAAATTACTTAAAAATTCTCTCCGTGTGCGCTGCCTTCGGAGGCACCAAAAAAAGTTCCTCCACTGCTGACACGATTCCGGCCGATTGAGTAGCTGAAACCGAAAAAGGAAAAAATTTCGTTAAACTGGAAGGTATTTCCTGTACAATGACGTAGGATTTTCGAAAAATATCAAAATCTAACAAAATGGCGTAGTTATGAAAAAAAAGTCTGTTTTCTTGCCTATAAAATGGTCGTTTTTTTCAATGCCAAATCGTCAATTTTCATCTAATCAAAAATATCCTACGTCATTGTTGAGTAAATATATTCAAGAGTACTCAGTTCAAATTTCAAGTCATTCGGATAATTGCTCTTTGAGTTACGATGTCAGCAAATTTGAAAAATCTCATTTCGAAAAAAACGCGTTTAAAGATTCAACTGTCGATTTTTACAAGATAAAATGATTAGAGATACGGCCTTGAAATTTTTACAGGCTATTCTTGAAAGTATAAACGATCGAAAAAGCCAAAAAAAAAAACGATTTTTTAAAAGTGTCACACTGGTATAGCCCTTCAATCTGAAATAAAAAAGCGAAGATTTTTCTTTCATTAACACTCGTACGAAGAATATGAACTAAGTTAAAGTGAGAAATGTTGAAAATCGATGAAATGATACGCATTGGAACAAAAAGATTGACCTTTAAAAAAATGGCTGCATTTTGCAATAAGAAAATACTGTTTTATTTTCAAAAACATTTAGGCTCATGTTTTAGACAATAATGTTTTAAAGATTTATACCGAATTTCATCAGTTTTTTTATATACAATTCTTATATACAATTACACCTTCTATAATAACAACAATATCAACGTAAAAAAGAAGAAGAAAAGATTAAAAAAACGGATACGTGTATTTTAATGAAACGAAATTTATTTCGGTCACGTTTACGTAATTAATTCGATACATAACACGATAAAGTTTCTTTCCAAAATAAAAATCCTTTTCGTTTTCTTCTTACTACACACCCGGTGTATATTTGCCTACTCTCTAGTAGCGTAAAACTCGATAGAAAAAAAATACTTCAATGTCGTTCTAACCCGACGATATTTGCGCACCTCAACGCAATGGAATGTGTATTCGGTCTATAACTATGTTTATCGTCTATTTGATTGGCACGAGGAAAAAGTCATTGACTCGAGATCTGATTAAAGAAAAACAACGTTGGAATTATCAACGCCGCCGGAGCTTGCATGGGCCTCTTGACCAATGGTGACCCACCCGAGTGGCATCCGGCATCTGAACTAGTACGCATGGAGTGCGTCAAGGCGAGGCAATGCTGCAAGGTACACGCTACCCCTTTATTCTGCAAATTTCGAACCCAAAAATCCGAAAAGTCTAAAGACCAAAAAGGGTCGAACCGACGCACAAAAATGGTCCAACTATTTGAGAAAAAAATAGTTTTTTTTTTCTATGATCCCACCCGGTATATAGTCATACCGGGTGATCCAGTTGAATCAATCCCAACGCGAATATATCGAAAAATATAGAAGATACGAAAAAAAGTTTCGGATAAAAGTTACAGCGTTTTGCGAAAGCCACACCACAATGACCTTAAATAATTTTTCGGTTGCGCCTTTCAAGGTCATTCGAATGTCAACATCGTTATTTGAATGGAGACTTACATTTTTCTCAGCGACATATTATTTTACGTAAAAAAACACAAAACTTTTGTTCGAAAGATTTTTTCACCCGACACTTACTTTCCAAGATATACAGGATATATCATTAAACTCGTCACGTGAGAATCTCTTGAAAAACACGCACTTCACGGAATAATGTTTCGACCAAAAGTGTTTTGTTTTTTTACCTACCATAACATACCGTTAAAAAAATTATGCGTTTCCGTTTGAAAAACGGAAGTCACCTTCAAATGACCTTGAACCGTTGCACCTGAAAATCTTTCAAGGTCACCGCGTTACAAACCCCTGGAAACGATACAACTTTTGTCTGAAACTTGTTTTTCCATCTCTCGTATTTTTCGAGATATTTGCCTGGACAAAGTTGAATGGGCCACCCTGTATATGTGTGGAAAGTAATGGCCGTGGACAATACTTTGGCGCGGGGAGGCGTAAAAGATCGCAAGGCCGTACCCAAGGGACAAAAGAAAAATTAATTTAAAAAAATGTAGTGGACGAGCAAGAAAATTAATTTTTTTTTTAATCGCCCTCTTCATTCGGCAGGATCACGACCAAAATCTGGTAAGATTGGCCGTGTGGAATTCGATGCAGTGCGAGAGCGTGGCGACGAATTTAGTCGGGATGCAAAATATGAGCGACCTGACGTCCAATCTCGACGTCATGCGAAACGGCATAAGCGAGAAGGAGAAAGACTTGCTTCGCGATCTTCAAGAGAAGTGAGTTGACGTTAGAAAAAAAACCGTAAGATATTTGGGACATTTTTGTTCGCCAAATGATCTTTCGTAAACGAGCGATCAGAATTTGTCTCAAAGCGATTTTTCTGCAATTTTTCCCTCTTGGCTTGCTATGATGTCGCCACGTATACAGGGTGTCTCGTTTAACTTGTGACATCGAAGTAACTGAAGAACAGCGAGGTAAATCTAGAAATACCGAGACGCGAGTAAATTCAAACGAGGAGAAAACACGGCTGGATAACTTTTTCATTCACTATAGATTTTGTTCAAATTTTAACCAGACACTGTTCATATCATTATGCATGTTTGAGTGAAATTTCACAACAGGTCGACTACCTAGATTGGGAGATAATGGGTTCTAAAATTGCAACTTTTAACACTGCAGGGTCTGCATTGAAATTTAGGCAGAATAATTTTCCGTAAAAAATATTTGTCCCCTATAATAAAAGACATATGGCAACACCGCATCGTTCCACGTATCCAATGGCGTGAGTTCGCGCGGCATATGAGGCATTCCACGTCACTTCAGCCAGTAAAAAAAATCCACAAATAATTTTGAAAAATCGAGTCACTTTATTGAAAAATATTCACTGAAGGTCGAAATTTTTAAAAAATTTCTGACGTTTTTTCTCGTTGATTACCATTTTTTTTACATTTTTCCATTCAATTGGCTGTATCTTTGGCAGGATTTGACGTATTTACATTCGTAAAAAACGAAAATGTGCGTCTTTTTATAGCCGTCCGGAAAAAAATTAATTTAGATTTTATTGAGCAAGTCGAACATCCGTTTCAGGGCAAAATATGCAAAAATATTTTTTTCTCAAGGGACGACACTCGTTATTTTATTTTTCAAAATTTCCCCGAATTGTGAATACGAAAAACGGATTTTTGGTATTTTTTATATTATGGGACTCCTAAACACCGTGAAGTAACAGCTATTTTTATTTAAAATTTTTTTTTTATTAATATTCGATTGAAGAGTGTGGAGCACTCCAAGGCTCCAATACATATGACACATATGTCATATATTTTTCAAAAACCTGGTAAACATACAGCGAGTAAGTGGGTGAAATATCGATTTTCCGTTTTGCATCTCACAGAAAGTCAAGTTAAATAAAAGCTTGTAAAAAATCTCTTAAACGTTGAATTACTATCTAGTAAATATTTCTGGTTGAAGGTTATTTGAAGGTCATACTATGGATACGTGGTTGAAGTCGTTTGGACGCCGGCTACAATGTGGGAGAGAAAAAAAATGCCATTCCACTTTTAAAAACTTTGATGACTTTGAAAACGAGAAAAATGATATATATATATATAATTATTGTTATTATTATAGCCATGTGCGTCCTTCGAAACCATTCAAATCCCGATATGTCCATATTTTCTATTTTAAAAACCAACAGAGATATTCATGTGTTTTGTTTCTCGTGACTCACCCACGTGATGTATTTTTACCCGATTATAGAAGAAAATCGGAAATTTTGGCAATCAGGATAAAATGATTTTCGACGCGTTCCAACGCTGCAAACGTCAATGTCATACCTTGCAACCTCGAAAACGTCATCTGAATTAAAAAAAAAACGTTGCCTTGCCATTTCGCTCCTAGTTTTAATCTACTCGACACGCGTCGCAGCAATTTTCCATTTACCTCGCTGTTCAATTGCACTTCCGGTACACTCTTCGATTTGCCCCGCCATTTAAAACCTCGTATATGCTCTCTTCTATATATTTTTTTTCCTTCGGACAGTTCGCGCTATCGGAGATTCTTAAAATGTCTCCTCTGACGTGTTTCTTCGACGAAATTGTTTCCCATTCCCGCACGTAAAACGACCAATCTCTCGACCCACAATGACGATCGAAAAACACGGGAACGTCGCATCGAGAATTATCGTTAAGAACAGACGTTTTTTTTTAACGCAACGATAAAAAAAAAGAATACAAAAGAACGGTGAGTTTCTTGGGTCTCAGTGCACGAAAGCTTGCATTCTATATTGGGTTTTCTTTTGGTAACGGCGGTATAAACGACAACAAAAGAAAATAGATAATTGGTTCTATGCTGCTAGGGATAAACCTTCTAATATATTGAGATGTTGAATGAGTTCTTGCTGTTTTCCAACGGATGGCGTGCGGGTGGCTCAAGATGATAACGCATCTATGCAGAAGTACTATGTTCAAATATTCGTTCGAATAAAGCATTAATTTTCACAAAAAAGACAGCGAGAACTTATTCTACATCCCGATATTCTTGCACTACGTTTTGCACTTTTGTACGAATATCCGTAAGTCGTATATCCATGAGTCGAATATCGATAAGTGAGTTTAGAGTAGAAAAGAGGGCCAGAAATGGCGGAAAGTAGAGATAAGTGAGTTTTTGTTTCGTTTTGTTTCGTTTTGTTTGAGTTTGTATGAGTTTGTATGAGTTTGTATGAGTTTGTATGAGTTTGTATGAGTTTGTATGAGTTTGTATGAGTTTGTATGAGTTTGTATGAGTTTGTATGAGTTTGTATGAGTTTGTATGAGTTTGTATGAGTTTGTATGAGTTTGTATGAGTTTGTATGAGTTTGTATGAGTTTGTATGAGTTTGTATGAGGTTGTATGGGTTTGTATGAGTTTGTATGAGTTTGTATGAGTTTGTATGAGTTTGTATGAGTTTGTACGAGTTTGTATGAGTTTGTATGAGTTTATTTGGGTTTGTTTGGGTTTGTTTGGGTTTCTCTATGCGCACTTTTCCTCCACCTCCCGCCATTTCTGGCACTCATTTTCGACTCTACACTCACTCACGGATATTCGGTTATGTAAATTCGACTTGTGGATATTCGACTTATGGCTATTCTACCTCAATCTATTTTTCGACCAAGTTTTTCTTTTTTTAGCGTCTTAGACTCGGGTAGTTCCACTTATTCGCGACTTTTTCTTCTTCTCTTATTCGGTAAATCGATTAATCGGCAATTTTTTGTTCTTCTCTTCTTTTCAGGTACTTCGCGAAAGTGAAAGGGTGCCATTGGGAAGGTTGCGAGGTCGAGGCCTATCGGAAAGCTACGAATCGGCTGTAATACAAACGGACACGCATGCATGCGTAGAAACGCACTGGTGCACAAGACAAATTGCGCAAGGATCAATGAAAAATATGTGACGAGGTGTGCATTCGATGCGGGGTGACCCAAGCTTACGTTTTGTGACGTCGAATTGCGAGGCTTTCTATTGGCCATTCAGCATGTTTACCGAGTCATCCAGTGGCTATTAGCAACTTTGGGAACTCCGGAAATGTGGATGCGAGAAGCAAATGCGTCCAACGGAAGGGTTCACGTAACGATTACAACGACTTTTCTCCAGGTGATCTTGCTTCCCAGATACGAAGGTCACCTTCGTCTTTTTCAAATGGATCGCGAATCAAATTGCGAATTCAAATTGAGACTAATGCAACGACCAAGGTCATGCAAGGTCAAGCGAGGGCGTTCAAGGTCGAGCAAGGTCATTAATCGAGGTCGCTTTCGTTCGTAAAAGATGTTCGAAGTGGTGAGCGTCGTTAATTAAGGCAATACCGTAGTCTTTCTATCGCCGATTAACTCGCGCGGCTCATTACTTCGAACACCTTTCATAAACAAAAACGACCTCAATGACCTTGAGGGCCCTTGCTTGACCTTGCCTGTCCTTGAATGCCATTGCTTGACCTTGCTTCACTTTGAATGCCCTTGCTTCACTTTGAATGCCCTTGCTTGACCTTGAATGCCCTTGCTTGACGTTGAATGTCCTTGCTTGACCTTGGTCATTGTATTCGGCTCAACAGCCGCTATCGGATGATACACACAAAAGTGCAACGATCTATTTGAGAAAAAGCAGTGGTGACCTTCGGAGCTTGGAAGCAACGCCACCTACAAAAAAAATTGTTTTCACAATCCGATGAGCCATTCTGTGGAATGCAACTTCCGTTGGAAGCACTTTTTTCTGACATAGTTTCGAAGATATCAATCGTGCTGATACGCACTGGACTTTTCATTTAATTTTACATTCGACGATATTGAAAGATCATAACTGTTATTGTTAAATAGAATAGAAAAAAAATGAAACTTCGTTGCGAATATGTCTCGTGTTATCGAGTTGAATATACATTTTGAAAAAAAAATACAACTAAGGATTATTTCTTCGTATTTCCTAAATTAATACTGAAGGCCACGGATTTCATTAGCGCTCTGGAATGTTCTCGTCGACCTGCTGTTGAGACGAATTACCCTCTATATTGTAAAAAGTGTATCCTACGTATGTATAACGGTCTTTGGAGCGACTTTGTAGTTGATTTTTAAAACACAATTAGAAAATTCGTGGATTGATTAAGCGTGCATTTTTCTCAATGCCACAAATGACGTACGAGCGAGTTCCGTTTTTTTTTTTGAGAGTCGATTTTTAAAAATATCGAGGAGAAAAAAGGATTTTTTCGATACAAAAGGGCGACTGAAAACATCAGAAAAGTAGAAAGGATTTTTTTAGAATGTCGATTTTTTTTAAATTACCGACACTTGCATTTTTTTCGGGTAACATAAAACGAGTTTTTCGAAAAGTGTTTTCGTAAAGATTTTTCAACAGGTGCGAAAAATCTTTGGGGCTTCGCCAGCGTTGTTTCCACGTGAAAAGAAGCTTCGGTATGTTGGTTCGAATGCCGGAAAAGGATGGACAGACCACTCCTCGCCATTTTGTATGAAAAATGAGCGCAAACAAAATTAGCCTCTTTTTGTGTATGAAGGGGCAATTTTTTCTCGTGGCAGCTTGTAACAAAATACCAGAGCGTTTATTAACGTGCTAAAAAAAAACGCCAGAAAAGTACCGAGGATTTTTTGCCGATATTAATTTTTAAAGAAAATGCGAATAGTTGCGGTAGAAAAAAACAATTTTTCATTCAATTTTCACTAGAAATGGTGATGTTATTTTTTTAATTAGGAACAACTGCATAAAAAAAAATATATCCGTTCATTTTTCATCAAAAGTGTTTCGACAAGACTTTTCAACGCGTTGCACAAATATTTGGCGATACAACCATAAGAAACAAAGGCTTTTTGAATAAATATTTGAATAAATTACGAATATTTGCATTTGAAAAAAAAATAATTAGTCATTCAAGTTTCATCAAGAATAATGATTTTTTCAAAATCACGAACGGTTGCATTTTTGAAGACACAATTTAAAAAAAAAACCATTTCTCAGTTTTTTCTCCATGAAAAGTGTTCCAAAAAGATTTTTCAATACGCACAAAAATCTTTGGCGACACAAAATCCGTCGTAACCATAAGAAAAAAACGTTTATTGAAGACATTCTTCGTTTTAATTACGAATTCTTGCATTGAAAAAAAAAACAACTGTTCATTCAAGTTTCATGAATAATATTGATTTCCGAATAAATTACAAACACTTGCATTATTGAAGAAAAAACCACAAGAAGCCAATTTTCAGTTAATTTTTTATCGAAAGTGGTAAAAAAGATTTTCCAACACGTCGCAAAAATCTTCGGCACGATTTCAATTCTTAATATCCGGAAAAAGATTAAATCCTAGAAATCCTAGAAAAAGATTAAGAAACCGCCATTTAGCAACGAAAAAATGTTCATATTTTCATCTCCCGATTGCAAGCTCTTAAAAAAAAGTTGATCAATTTTTCCAAAACCAACTTCCACCGCCCCTAGCCCTCACGTCCCAACGAAAAAAAGATCCCCCGAATAAAATAAAATTCCAGCCCAGTCCTCGCCGGCGGAATGCAACGACCATGAAGTTTGCATCGTTGGAATACAACGAAATCTTGATTCTTGTCATTTCCTCACTTTTATTATTATTTAGAATCTTTTTCTGCAGCTTCCGATTATAAACTTTCCATAAAGAAATTCTCAATATAGTTTCAATGACTTACGTAGATAGCCAAAGTGTGTGGAAAAAAAAATGTCGCTGCATTCCAACGCTGCAAACTTCAATAGCGTAGAGTGAAAAATGCCTTGTCAATGTTCGTCCGGGGGTGAAAAATTGCGATAGTTTTCCATTACTTGAGCCTGACGACGGGAAAGGGTCTCTGGCAGTAGTCGTTTCCAGGCTTGATCTGATACGTCAGTTCGTACATGAGTACAGTGACGATGGGTCCGAGTACGTGCTTGTGATACATTTGTTTGAGCTCGAAGCCCTTTTTGAAGCACAACTCGCGTCCTCCCTCGGTGTACTCGGAGGCTACGACGTTAGCGCAGCTGTAGCCCTCGTCGATGGCGAACTGAACGGCGACGTTGATGAGAAACGAGGCGACTCCCTTTCTCCTGTAGCTCTCGTGGACGCATAACCTCTTGATCCAGGCGCCCTTGTCGAGCCTGTGGCTCTTGGTGAGCGCGACCGACCCGACGATCCTCTTCGACTGCGACGAGACGTCCACGTTCGACTCCCGGAATTGACGCTCCGTCATCACCGCGTAGTGTGCCTCCTTCGGATTTCTCGTCGTCATGTACGGCTCGAAAGCTTCGGCGACCCAGAAACGCGAGAACGCGTTCGCCATGTAAATCCTGATGATCGGGAGGGATAACAGAAGGCGAAGAAGTTTCGTCAATATCTGATGATTTGTGAGTCACGAGGAAAGCAAAAGCAGAGCCGTTGTTCGCCACCGTGATTGTGTCGATTCATTTTATCGACATGGTTCGCATAGTCCAATGGAAATCTTTCTATTAGGACGTCGAATAAGTTCTAGCTGTTTTCCAACAGATGGCGTTACCAGACCAGCGTGCGTGTAAGGCCACAGTAGAGGCATTCCACGTCACTTCAGCCAGTAAAAAAAAATCCACAAATAATTTTGAAATATCGAGTTACTTTGTTGAAAAATATTCACCGAATGTCGAAATTTTTTGAAAATTTCTGACGTTTTTCTCGTTGATTACAATTTTTAAATATTTTTCCATTCAAATGGCTGTATCTTTGGCAGGATTTGACGTATTTACATTCGTAAAAAAACGAAAATGTGCGTCTTTTTATAGCCTTCCGGAAAAAAATTAATTTGAATTTTATTGAGCAAGTCGAACGTCCGTTTCAGGGCAAAATATGCAAAAATATTTTTTTTCTCAAGGAACGACACTCGTTATTTTATTTTTTAAAATTTCCCCGAATTGTGAATACGAAAAACGGATTTTTGGTATTTTTTGTATTATGGGAATCCTAAACACCGTGAGGTAACAGCTATTTTTATATTTTTATATTTTTTTTATTAATATTCGATTGAAGAGTGTGGTACCCAAGGCTCCAAGGCTCCAATACATATGACATATATTTCATATGTATTTCAAAAACCTGGTAAACATAGAGCGAGTGCTCCACACTCTTCAATCGAATATTAATTTTAAAAAATAAAAATAGCTGCTACTTCACGGTGTTTATGAACCCCATGATATAAAAAATACCGAAAATCCGTTTTTCGTATTCACAATTCGGGGAAATTCTTAAAAATAAAATAACGAGTGTCTTTCCTTGAGAAAACAAATATTTTTGCATATTTTGCCCTGATACGGACGTTCGACTTGCTCATAAAATCTAAATTAATGTTTTTTTGGAAGGCTAGAAAAAGACGCACATTTTTGTTTTTTACGAATGTAAATACGTCAAATCCTGCCAAAGATAGAGCCATTTGAATGGAAAAATATTAAAAAATGGTAATCAACGAGAAAAAACGACAGGAATTTTTTTTAAATGTCGACACTCCGTGAATATTTTTCAATAAAGTAACTTGATTTTTCAAAATTATGTGTGGATTTTTTTTTACTGGCTGAAGTGACGTGGAATGCCTCATATGTAGAATGTGAGGCATTCCTCATATTCTCCATCATAGAATCTATAAAGATTACGTCGAAGTTTGTATTGTTGGAATGCAACGAAAATTAATTCTTTTTAATTACTGACATTTTTAGCCGCTTTAGGCAGTGAAAATGGCTCAAACGTTTCTACGTATTTTCAGTAGAAATTTCTGACCTCCATATGCAAAAAGAATGGTTTGGATAGTGGCCAAAATGAAGAAATGAAAAAGGAAAAAGAATCGTTGCGTTCCAACGACGCAAACTTCAACGCCATCTATAAAGAAGCACGGTTGCGAAATGTGCAATGAAAAACTAATGCATTATTCGTTACTTTTTTAATGGGTAATGAAAAAATATTTCATCACCCATTACATTACATTCAGTAATGTAAAAAAATTCCATTACTCATTACATTATATTTTGTACTGTAAACAATTTCCGTTAATCATTACGTTGGATTTCGTAATGTAAAAAATGTCCATTACTCATTACATTATATTTTGTGTTGTAAAAAATTTCCATTACAAAGTGTAAAGTTATGATTGGTAGAAATTTTTTACATTATAAAATTTAATGTAATGAGTAATCGAAATTTTTACATTACAAAATATAAGGTAGTGAGTAATGGAGATTATTTGCATTGCATTGCATTAGTAACCTGAAAAAATTCCATTACCCTTTACCTCAAATTTTGTAATGTAAAAAAATTGCATTGCTCATTGCATTACATTTTGTAATGTAAAATATTTTCATTAATCATTACATTGGACTTTGCAATGTAAAAAAATTCCATTACCCATTACATTGTAACGGGTAATGAAAATATTTCACATTACAAAATGTAAAGTAATGAGGAATGGAAAAATGTTAAATTACAAATTCCAAAGTAATGAGTAATGAAAATGGTTTGCATTACAAAATTCAATGTAATGAGTAATGGCAATTGTTTGCATTACAAAATGTAACGTAATGAGTAATGGAAATTTTTTACATTACTGAATATAATGTAATGGGTTATGAATTTTTTTTTTCATTACAAAATGTGAGGTAATGAGTAATGAAAACGCTAATGGATTACAAAAAGTAATACATTATTTGCAACCCTGTAAAGAAGTACTATGGGCAAGCTTATGCTGCTGAAGTTTGCATCGTTGGAACGCAACGAATGTTTGCTTTTATATTTTATTTTTCGTGTATTTTTATTATTGAAAAAAATGTCTTATAGATTTACATTGTGGATCGGCAAATAAATAACTTAAAAAATGGTCGAAGGTTTTTTGGAGGCATAATGTACCAAAAGAAATTAAAGGAATTCAGAAATATTAAATTTCGTTGCATGCCAACGATGCAAACTTCAACCTCATAGCAACCTTGAAATTCAGTGTATGTCATTTGGCCTGAGTGTAAACAACCTTCTTTGTTCATAGTGTCAAACACACAACAGTTTCAAAACGTTTTAAAGCATTACGAATGTTTTTTTCTTTAATAAAGAATTAATTTTCACGAGAAAACCGGGAGAACTTATTCAACATCCCAATACTGTTTATTTCCACATTGTCTTTGTACCGATCATTTTCGTGCCAATTTCGGTTGCCGAACTCCAGAGGATCGACACAAATGGTTGAGCTTCCTCCGAGATAAAATCTCCACAGAGGCAATTTGAGGAAGTGAGAAAATCATTTTCTTCACACACCAAAGATAAAAACTTCCATCTCGTGGCATTGAAGTTTGCACGGTTGGAATGCAAAGAAAATTCTTTTCAATTTCTTACTTTCATCATTATCCAAAATAATACTTTGCAAATTTGTTGCGAATCGCTCAATAAGAATCCTAAAAAAAATTTGCACGATTGTCGTAACTTGAAACCGCCAAAGAAAATTTGGAAAAAAATTCGCCTTAGCTCGAAAAAATCGATTTAGAAGCTGTGAATATTCCGTCGACCGTAGAAGACCTGCACTATGGGCCTGGGTATCGATGATTCCATGTGAGTTGACAAATTTCATGATTTATTCATTCCCAAATTTTCAAACGCGTTTTTCTCAAAACCACGTTTTTCAAATCGGTACCCAACATTTCTCGAAAACCAATGAACCGATTGCGTTGAGGTTTTTTGTGGTTATTCTATACACCATTATCTAGTACTTGTCATAGGATTTTTTTGTTCCGTCACTTAGTTTTTGTTTTATAGGCAAAATAATAAATAATTTTTGGCCCAAAAATCACTATTTATGTTCAAACGTCCGCCATTTTGTCATAAATCGATATTTTCAAAATCGTCTATGACAAGTACTAGATTATAGTATCTAATTTAATAATCTTTTTGGTTTTTTTTTTCAGATGATTTTTGAAGAAACGCCAGTGGCAACCGTATACGCAGATTTTTTTACGAAGCTCCAAGGATCATACAATATCCTTGTATATTTTTGATATTTTTAAATAAAGAAAATTAAACATATTTTTGAATGTATATACTTTTAGATAATTAAGGGGTTACCCCCACTTGCGATTTTGAATAAATCGATTTTTTTTTATTGCATTTTTTTTAAGTATAAGTATCCGGGCCCATACAGAAGTATGGGCCCGGAATAGATGACTCTATGTAAGTTTACAAAAAAAAATATTTTCTTCGTGTAAACTGAAATTGAAACTTTAAACGCGTTTTTCTCAAAATGGCATTTCTGAAGTCGGTGACCAAGATTACTCGAACACTAATGAACCGATCTTCTTGAAATTTTGCAGGCTTATTTAATACATAAAAATGTAGTCTTTAATCGTTCGATTTTTTTTTCGAAAAAAAATGGCCGTTTTATAGCCAAAAAACGGCCGTTTTTTTTCGTTAAAATCGAACCATTAACTTTGACTGTCCGTCATTTTGTGAAAAATGAATATTTTTTAAAATCCTTCGATTAAAGACTAGTTTATACTCATATTTGACTAAATCCATCCGCATTTTTTTTTCAGATGATCCACTTCGCCGCAATGTTGGTCACCGCAAACCGTGTATATAAAAACATTATTTCATTGACGGCCATTTGCCACTAAACAATGTAATATTTTTCAATAAAAAAGTTACTGTAAGTTCTTCAAGATGTGTTCTTTAAGATGGTATATTGATCGATTAAAAAAGTTTTGTAGTTTTCTTTAAAAAAATTCATGAAAAAGGCCTTTTTTGCGCTACAAGTGGGGGTAACCCGTTAAAACCCCAATCCGAAATTTGAAATAGTTTTCCTTGAAAAAATTCCCAAAAATGACCTTTTTTCCGGCTCCTAGGTGTATATCTCCCCTTAAAGGCTTACACCGCTGTAAACGTCTAAAATAAAGTGATTTTTCGCGATTTTTTTTCGGGTGGAAACACAAGTAAGAGGATAATAATATTCAAAGATGTTATTAGACATATCTTCAAGTGAACAAAAAAAACTGTATAGAAAACAGTGACGCTGGAGCTATTCTCGCGAGGCATGTTTAATCTGAGACGCTCTGCGGCACACCGTATAACCGACGCAATTTTGAATTTGGAGAAAAAATAGAAAAACTTCTGGTCATTTACACGAGTTTAATTAGAGGCATATGTAGGCGATTTTGAAAATATGCATTTTTCTGTAATTGGCAAGAATTTAAAGTGAAAACTCAATTTTCGACGGAACCAAAGGACAAGTATTTGTTAATAACTAATGTTGTTATTAAATTATGGAAAATCCCGTGCGCATTTCTCTTCGGAATGTTATTTCAAGGCCTTAGGCCACAGTAAGGGTTATAAAATCACGTGCGAATGTAACAATTTTTTTTTTCGTATGGAAAAGTGAATCACTCATAGAATTAATTACACATCTATTTAGTATGAATATCAAGCTGTTAGAAAATATGTATATTTTTCCGACTACTCGAAACTTCTCGAAACAGCTTTTTTCCAATTCTCAATTTACTTTAAATTTAAAAGTTATGTTCCCAATTGCATTTCGCAGAGAAGTACGTACGCAATTTCTGTTTAATCGAAAACTTTTCATTTTACGAGCAGTTTATGAGCGGAAAATATTAGTAGTCGGCAGAGTTGGGCGTAATTCTATTTTTAAATACGAATACGAATTTATTCACATCGTGATTTTCATGTGAATATAAATACAAATTTATTCATAGTTAATTTATTTGTATTCACATGCATGCATACAAATACAATTGTATTCACAAATATTCTGAACATACAAATAAATTCACAGAAAAAATTGTGAATATTCACAAAAAATGTGAATATTTACAAAAAATCCTGCGAATTAAAAAAAATTCACATCCAAATCTGTGAATGCAAATGTATTCACAAAAAATTGTAAATACAAAAAAATGCACAAAATAAGTTGTGAATTGTTTCGTATTTAAGACAAATTAAAATCAAATTCACACTGATTAGATTAAAATTTACACCAAAAGTGAGTTCTTACGTACTTTGAGAGAATACATTGCGTCGAGCAGAAACATTGTGTTGAGTTCAACACAATGTTTTCTCTCGAAATACGTAAGAACTCACTTGTGGTGTAAATTTAAAAATAATTGTCGTGAATTCGATTTTAATTTTCTTCAACTTGCGGAAATTCACAACTCATTTTGTGATTTTTTTCATATTTATAATGTAATATTTGAAACTCGCAACTTTTTTTGCAAATATTTCTTTGCCTCGACGCAATGTTTTCTCTCAAAATACGTAAGAACTCACTTTTGGTGTAAATTTTAATCTAATCATTGTGAATTTGATTTTAATTTGTCTTTAATACGAAAAAATTCACAACTTATTTTGTGAATTTTTTTGTATTTACAATTGTTTGTGAATACATTTGCATTCACAGATGTTGACGTGATTTTTTTTTAATTCACCGAATTTTTTGTAAATATTCACATTTTTTGTGAATATTCACAATTTTTTCTGTGAATTTATTTGTATGTTCAGAATATTTGTGAATACAATTGTATTTGCATGCATGCATGTGAATACAAATAAGTGAAGTATGAATAAATTTGTATTTATATTAACATGAGAATCATGCTGTGAATAAATTCGTATTCGTATTTATAAATAGAATTACGCCCAACTCTGCAGTAGTCGGCCATTTTGTACATCGAAGAAAAAAAAATATATATTTTCTAACTGCTTGATATTTATACTAAATAGATGTGTAATTAATTTCAGAAAGCTCAATTTTCGACAGAAAAAAAGGACAATTTGTTAATGACTAATGTTATGTGAGTATTTCTCTTCGGAATGTTATTTTAAAGATGTGCTCAAAATTTGGAATAAAAAGACTGAAAATTGTTAGTTATATTGCGTGGTATTTTGAAAAAATGTGCTCCGAGGAAATCGGTCGGCGTCTCGCACGAGAGCCAGCCACTGCCACCGCAGATCCTCACGGGCCTGCGAACCTTTGTTTCACAGGTACCAAATTTTTTTTCCCTCTTTTCTAGACGCTTCGAAGCATCTCGAGATCCAATTTTGAAAAAATCAAATTTTTGAAAATTCTACAGGGGTTTACCCCTTAAGGACTCACCTTGAAACGTTGGCAATCTCCTGGCTGATCTCCGCCGATTTCGAGACGAAGAAGAGGTACGTGGAGACGTAAGTAAGAAGGATGACGATCGGAACGACGAGCAGGCAAACGGTGAACGGCATGCCGAAAAAAATGAACATTATAGCAGCTCCGAGTATCATAAACTGGAATGTAACCTCTTTGAGTAAGTTGGCGACGAAGGCGGCGTTCACGGACGACATCGCGGCGTCCTTGATCATATCCTGACAACCGATCTCGTCGCCGGGCCTGTATTCTCGCACCACGATCACGCGACTCATCCTCGCGTGCCGCTATCTCTCTCACTTCATGGAGCACGAGGATCCTTTTCCCCAGCCCAAAAGCACCGATTTTTAGGCTACAAAACGCTTCGCGGATGCGCAGACGCGTCACGACCACGCGAACGAAATCAAATCGATTCGCGCCTTTCTTCTTCAACCGCTTGGGACTTTGGATAAAAGCAAGAAACTCACCGCGTTGTCGAGAACTTTGCGCGCTTCGGAAATCGTACGAAAAACGTCGGCGCAGGATCGGTAATGACGCCATCTTGGTTCACGACCGCATCCCGCGAGCCCGAAAATACTTCGATTTTACTTCATCAAAACATCAACGAGAAGAATAACGCGCTTTTTTTTTATCCGCAGATTTCGCAACGAGCGAAATCGATATTTTGGTAGAGAAAAAATCTTTGCGGAAATTTCGTACGCCGGCGAATTTTGGCGAATTTTTGCATCGCGGTGAAAACGGCTGCGCTCGCGGTACGCTGCCGGGTGACTGAGGCGGCGCTGCGAGCGCTTCGTACAGCGCCACTCTCATTGCCCGGCAAATCAAGTGATTGGGGGCTGTACCAGTGTGACACAAAAAAAACGATTTTTTGTGCCTTTTTCGACAGTTTATTCTTTCAAGAATATCATGTAAACATTTCAAGGCCGTATCTCTATCATTTTATCTTGCAAAAATCGATAAGTAAATCTGTAAACGCGTTTTTCTGGAAAAGAGATTTTTCAAATTTGCTGACATTGTAACTCAAAGAGCAATTTTCCGATTGACATGAAATTTGAACTGAGTACTCTTGAATATATTTACTCTACAATGACGTAGGATATTTTTGATTGGATGAAAATTGACGATTTGGCATTGAAAAAAAACGACCATTTTATAGGCAAGAAAACAGTAACTAGTCGTAACAGAAAACAGTAACTTTTCGTAACTACGCCCTTTTGTTAGATTTTGATATTATTCGAAAATCCTACGTCATTGTACAGGAAATACCTTCCAGTTTAACGACATTTTTTTCCTTTTTCGGTTTCAGCTACTCAATCGGCCGGAATCATGTCAGCAGTGGAGGTACTTTTTTTTGGCGCCTCCGAACGCAGTGCATAAGTCGCTTGGATCTCAATATTTTTCTATGAAAAAAATTATGTAATATAGGTTAAATATAGCCAAATATATTCTTCATTTTCCGAAACATTTAATTGAGTACTTTTCTTCCAAAAAATTCCCAAAAATCACCCAAATTTTTAGCAACTGAAAAACACGAGAATTTAATGTTTTTTTTCTCTGGAGTTTAAATACTTCAAAATTCGTACTCAACAACGTCCGCAATACTGTCGAAAAGAAGTTTTCCGCTCGAGCGGCGCTGGCGTAGATCGCGCCCGGTATGTTAAACATAGGCGTATGTTATTTTAACAGGAACATGAACTTCTTTTGATTTCTATATTAAGGGGTGAGATGCAATCAGAATTTTTTCAAAATTGATTTTTGTAACATTTTCTTGAAGTATGATGTTTCGAAAATATTCCTTGAAAATTTCAAGCCAATCCGATGAATAGTTTCCGAGATATCTCACAATTACTGAAGGGGCGTCGGGTCCCCATGGCAGGTAGCGGCTGACAAACGGGCAAACAATAATACCGGGGAAGGCAGAATGCTTTGAAGACAACAACAAATTGATATTTTGGAAGCTTCCACATCGGCAGAAGCCCTATTGTATGGGCCAGGAATTGATGATTCGATGTAATTTTTTAATTAGCATTTTTATACATAAATCAAGTGTAAAATTGGAAAACTCTTTCGGAAATTTTCAAAAATTTATTTCTCAAAAACTATGAACTTCAGCAAAATTTGACAAAGAATACTTTCGTTTTAAAATTGCCCAAAATATTTTTTAAAAAATAATTCATCCTGAAAAACTTTAATTTTTTGAAAAATCGTTTTAACAATTGGCTATAAACAATTGAATGCTCGACTTTTCGGCAAAAATTGTGATATTCGGATTCAGCGGATCAACATAGATAAAAAAATTTAGCTTCATCCATCGAGCTCAAAATTTGACGAACATATAATACTGTATCCACATCGAAAACCTTTAAACGCGTTTTTCTCGAAACTATGTTTTTCAAGTCGGTGACCACTATAATTCAAGAACCACTCGATGGATTTTGATGAAATTCGGTGTGCTTATTGATAGCATTTAAAACTAGTCCTTGATCGAAGGATTTTCATTTTTGTTGAAAATTTCTATTAAAACAAGAAACGAGCGATTTTTTGGTCGACAATCGAAAGTTATGTGTCGGAAGCCGTCATTTTGGTAATTTTTTTAAAAAAGCATCATTTAAGGACTAGATTTATTATTAAACCAATGATTTTTTTTTGGTTTTTTTTCATCCATACTAAATAGATGTGTAATTAATTTTATGAGTGAATCACTTTTTCATACGAAAAAAATTGTTATATTCGCACACGATTTTGATGAAAGGCCCTCCTTATGCCCCCACAAAATACGGCCCTCCGCGAAAGGAATACGTGAAGCGGTGGATCGCTTTCGCTTTGTACTCCGGCTATTACTATATTGCTCGGTCACACGTTATCGGAGCGATCCTAGTGGCGAAATTTCGTACCTGAACTTTACACATTTCGCGAACGCTTTTTCTACCGCTTCCCCTGTGGAGTTTGGACTGTTAATTTATCGAGATAAATAATCGAAAATGTTATTACCTGATCGAATCCAGACAGATGTCATTTTTTTTCTCAATTTTTCGAAAACTGGAATTGAAAATTCTGTATTAAAACGCCCAACGATACAGAGCATTTGGAATAAATCATTTGACACACATTTATTTAAAAAAACAAGTTCTATTGCAAATTTGAAATTACCGCTAGGTACACGGTGAATGGAATATCCATGATATACGTAAAAAAACGTAATGTTCCCAACGATAGCGATATGCCATGTGTCGATTATCCGTCGTTCACGTCAGCGACGAGCAACCCCTTCGTTACTTCCGAAAAACAAAATTTTCGATTTTCCTTACGATCAACTCTCGCGTTTGACAAATTCGTATCGATTTTTATAAACTTCCTTCACTAATCTACGCTACTTGATTATTTTTCTTTTGCAGCCCGTGAAAAAATATATTCGAAAGCGTATATAATACAAAAACATAACGTTATTCGTTCGGCGAGCAGTCGATCGCGGAATTTCGGTCGTCGCGTCTCTTCCGCGATCCGGCAGACAATAATAATTATTTTTTATTCTCGATTATATTTATCATCGACGATAAATGAATTGCGACGAAAGATTCACGAGATTGGGAAAAATCCGAAAGACAATTTTTCTATCCAAATATATCGACAATATTTCCAAACGAAAATTCGTATTATTTTGGAAGACACGAATGCCAAAAATGTGCATCTTTTCCATTTATAATTAGAAATTCCCGGAATTTGACAATTTTTTAAGTCGTCACACGATCGGAAAACGCTCTATTGGTCAATTTAATAATGCCGTGACGTCACGTATGCGGTTTTTTATTTGGTTCAAGTAACGTTTTAAATAAATGTCACGGTGGTTGTTTTTTTGGAAATATTACGCAAGATACGGCGCAGCGGAAATGCGACTCGTGCAAGAATGACACAACTCAGGCATTGGAAAAAAATCAACTTTTTTTATTGTTAACTATTATTCTGTTTAAACGTCTTCCAAAAAAATTCGCCAAAAAAGTTTTAAATGTATTTTAATTTTCGGAATTGGATTCACCATGGTCTGTCAAGCCATTTTTTTTATTTTCGTTTAGCCATTTTTATATTTTTATTTACCCATTTTTTTTTAATTTTTCATTTGTTCATAAAAATTTTAAGCGCACGGTTTTATGAAAAAAATTATTGTACGTCGTGATTTAATGACTTGTTATTTTTTCGTATTAAATCATTGTCTCGACACAACTGTAACTTTGTCTCACAAGAATATTCTCAAATTTTTCAGATCCATCCAGCTTCCATCAAGCCTGAGCAGCGTGCATCAACGTGAATAATTTATTGTTAAACAAATGGTCAAAAATACCATACAGTCAGTACCAATAAATAATGTACGACGGCTAGTTTTGCAGATCATTTACAATTTACTCATTGAAAATGTCCCAAAAGCGCCGATTTCCAGCTCGAGCTACGTAGCCCCTTAAGGAATCTTGGTAAGTTAGCGAATAAAATATAGACGCTCTGGTAAATAGTTCTTCAAAAAACCTCTATATTAATCCATTTTCCTTGCAAAGTTACTTCGCATTAAAATCGTTTGAAAAGTCGCTAAGTCACAGGAAAAGTATGCTCTGAACATCGTTGATAATTCTTGAAAACGAAAGTGGCGTAATTTTATTTCTCTCCCGATTGAAACCACGATTTCTCTATTTTCACCGACACTTTTACGAAAACTTTGTGACGTTTAGTTTTTTGTGCATTTAGACACGAAGGTGCAGAGCAAAAAAATTAATCGCCGATATCTTGCGTCACATTTCGCGTGCACGTTGAATCATACGCCACGTCGTCCGCTACTCTGCGTATCCGGCAATAACAAACTTTTTATCTGCTTCATTTTCTCTCATAAAGATCTAGGAAAAAGTCACTTAGTACAGTCGTGCTGTCGCTGAAAAACCCCGTAATCGGAAAAATTATAAGGCTAATTTTTTGGCAGGTGATTTTGTAAGTGCCGCGGGTGCTGAATCCAAGTTTGCCTAAAAATCGGGCTGTAGGGTTTTTTTAGGGGATGAATGAGGATGGGGGTGGATTAATGCCAAACCCCAACCTCTACGAGGTCGGCGCCGTGAGACGAAATGTGCAGAAAAATCTAGGCTTTAGTTTTGTCCACAGCGCCGAAGTCGTGGAAGTTCATTTTGGGAGTGAAAAAGTGGGGTGAAATTTAAAAATTAGTTTTAATTCAATAACTCTTTAGAAAAAATTCGTAGATTTTTTGTTCAAATGGGAACGTTGTAGCCCTTGAAAAGTCGCGTCGATCAAGTATTTGATCATCACTCTCCGATAATATCTTCGCCCTTCAAAAAATGGTTACAATACAAAAAAAATTGCTTATTGAATACCTCAAAAACAAACGATTTCTCGGGTATGGTGCAAATTTACGAAATGTAGAGAATAATTTTCTCTAAATTTTCGTTTCTATGGACCACCCTTAAATTTTGGTTTTCCAACCCCGCTCTGGGGTTGAAAATTCAAAATGAAATTCTGGGAAAACTATTGACCGTACGAATTCGGCGCTGTGGAAGAATTTGTAACTTGAACCCTCAGCTACATTTTTGTCCACAGCGCCAAACTCGTGTCTCTTTATTTTCGGTCAATAGTTGTCCCGGAATTTCAATGAATTTTTAACCTCTGAGAGGGGTTCGAAAAAGCAAAATTCAAGAGTGGTCCATAGGAACGAAAATATAGAGAAAATTATTCTCTACATTTCGTACATTTAAACCATCCCCGAAAAATCGATTGTTTTTGCGTTATTCAATAAACAATTTTTTTTTTATACTTCAACTATTCTTTTGGGGGTGAAGATATTTTCGGACAGGGTTCATCAAATACCCGATCGACGCGTCTTTTCCAGGGCTACAACGTTCCCATTTGAACAAAAATTGTATGAATTTTTCCTAAAGAGTTATCCAATAAAAACTGATTTTTCAAAATTTCACCCCACTTTTTCACCCCCAAAATGAACTTCCACGACTTCGGCGCTGTGGACAAAAATAAAGCCCGGATTTTTCTGAACATTTCGTCTCCCGGCGCCGACCTCGTGGGGGTTGTAGTTTGGCATTAATCCACTTCTATCCCCTTTCATCCCGTAAAAAAAACACTACACCCCGATTTTTAGGCAAACTTGGATTTAGCAGCCGCAGCATCTACAAAATCACCTGTCAAAAAACTAGCCTTCTTCTATTTTTTTCCGATTCCAATATACAGCACGACTGTACTAACTATAAAAATGCCGCTTTCGAACGAAGATAAAAACAGATTCTTCCCAATTCGACGTAACGAGAGTTCCATCTCTAACGATTCTTAACTCAGGACAGTGAGCAATACGAATCGTCGTGATGAAAGTGTTCTCGCAAAAGCATCGTCGCACTACGCGTATAGAAACTAAGTCCCGGTTTAGTGGCAACACACCAATTTTTTTCGTTCTCCACGGCCGGCTTGTCCGATCGACCGTGACCGCGCTCACGCGACAATATTCATGCGTTGTAAAAAAAAATCCTGTCAGGTACACGTACAGCGAAGTGTTGCCGAAAGTGAGAAACGATTACACTTTTTCGTCCCTTCTACGCACGTTCGTCTCTCGTTGAATCGGATCGAGAGAGAGAGAGAGAGAGAGAGAGAGAGATGGGACGAGAAGACGACCAGACGAGAGGTCAGTGATGATGACTGGTGGTGAGGACAGCCGGCACGATCGCTCCTATCACCAGCGCAAGGATCTCCTTGAACTTGAGACCCGAACTCGTCGTTGCAACGCTCTCGACCGTTGGCAAATGGGAATACGAATTGTTGGTGCTCCGTGTCATCAGCTCCGGCAATACGTGAACCGTAGCCACGTAAAGAAACGTACCGGCGCTGAAGAGCATCGCTATACCGGTCGCGTTCGCGTTGCTCAGCGTCTCTTTGCCCTCCTGAAACAGACGGAACGAGACCCGAGCCATTTTTCTAAACGCACTTGCGTCCTGAGGTAACGTCGAACGCCTGTGCAGGTTGCGAGAAAGTATCAGTTGGTTGCATATGAACCCCTTTTTTAAGCGAAGGGGAATATGGTGGTTCGGTAGGAACGCGACCAAACTGATTTATTCCAAGTAACGCCCATTGGAACGGACGATTAGAGGGTCAGGCTTCCAGCCGCATGAGATTGAGCAATAACAGGTCTGTGATGTCCTTAGATGGGCCACACGCACGCTACACTGAAGGGGAGGGTAGGGGGTTTCAGCGTGAAAAAACAACTTTTTTACGAATTTTTTTCATCGTTATGGATAGAGTAAATTTATTGAAACCTTTTGTACATTGTTAAGTGTCATTTCAAGAACATTCCGTGAAATTTGTTCGCGAAAATATCCACAAACAAGCCGGTGCCGCGTTTTTCTCGAAACCACTTTTTCAAAGTCCGTCTTCACTGCCATTTGAAAACTACATGACCGATTTATTTCAAACTTGGTACACACTTTCTACATATAAAATACCTCCCCCCAACGGCTAGTTCGAGATTTTTTTTACATTGAGGGGGTTTTCCAGCCCCAAAATGGCGGAATTTTTCGTGAAAAATAGCACTTTTCACTTTACATGACCATCAAAAATTTAGAAATGAAAATAAAAATTATCAAAGACCGTTGGGGGGAGGATTTGATGATACTTTGACTAGATTTTAATGGTACTTGATTTCAGATAATTTCTAGCTGAGATACAGTGAACTCCGCAAATCGTGGTTTTCCAAAGGCGTTCTTGAAAAAGCTTTGTCACCGGCTTGTTTGTGGATATTTTCGCGTACAAATTTCACGGAATGTTCTTGAAGTGACACTTAACAAGGTACAAAAGGTTTCAATAAATTTACTCTATCCAGATAGATGAAAAAAATCGCAAAAACGTGTTTTTTCTCACGCTGAAACTCCTACCCTCCCGTGAAGGCATTAGCGCGTCTTCCCTGGCCGAGTGGCCTCGGTGACCCGCTGAACCTCGTTCGTGCTAGGGATTGGAGCTTGCAATTATTTTCCATTGAGGGGTCAGTCCACTTTGAAAATGTCAAAAAATCGAAAGCAAGCAAGACTCGAAGAAATCGACGATGATGAGCAATCAGAAAGGATTTTGTACGGTGCAGGAATTGCCGATTGAGTTTAGGTAAGGGTTTTTCATAGTATAAACTTCAAACGCGTTTTTCTCGAAACAACGTTTTCAAAATCTAGCTCCATCGTATCTCTAAAACTAATAAACCGATTCTCTTGAAATTTGAACCACATATTGTAAACATGATTCGCAACAAGATTACCCTCGATGGTTTTAAAATTTTGATTTTTACTCTTTTTTTTTTGCGAAAAACTGCGAAAAAACGCGTTTTTATACTTTTTTCGTTTTTCAACTGCCATTTTTTTATTTTTTTGATAAAACTTTATATCCGAGGGTCATTTTGTAGCTGGTGTCATGCTGAATCTAATGGACTTTGATTTTTTTGTTTCAGACAAGCCGTTGCCGAGTTATGATGGAGCTACCTAGCCCACCTATTTTTGAGGCGTTACGTTAAACTATAGTTTTTGTACTTAAAAATGAATAAAAATGAATTAAATTTTTTTAAATGTATTTCAAGACTTTATTTATAAAGCCCAACAGCTGTTATATTGATATCTTTTATAAAAACTTCAACAAAAAAAATCGCGAAAATATACTTTTTTGGTGGCTCCAAAGTGGACTGGCCCCTTAACGAGGAATTCCCAGTGAGCGCAAGTCATAAACTCGCGTTGATTACTGCAGTTTGTACACACCGCCAGTCGCTACTACGGATTTAATGATTCAGTGAGGTCTTCCGACCAACCTAGTTCCATTTTTCGACGTCTTTGGAGAATTCGGCTTCTTTAGAGGCAATTCAGTCATTCGACCTTTCTCTGCTCGTTCGTGGAAGGTGAAGCACTGAGCTGTAAGGGCTGACTGCATCGACCGGTACGAATGGTAACCGGATGGAGCGATGTCTGGGGAATATTGCCGGTGGGCTAGGATTTTCCAGTTCACTCCTTGCAAGTGCTTCTCCTGGCGTTGTCGTGCTGTTAAGGGGTTACCCCCACTTGCGATTTTGAAAAAATCGATTTTTTTTATTGCATTTTTTTGAAGTATAAGTATCCGGGCCCATACTTCTGTATGGGCCCGGAATAGATGACTCTATGTAAGTTTACAAAAAAAAATATTTTCTTCGTGTAAACTAAAATTGAAACTTTAAACGCGTTTTTCTCAAAATAGCATTTCTGAAGTCGGTGACCAAGATTACTCGAACACTAATGAACCGATCTTCCTGAAATTTTGCAGGCTTATTTAATACATAAAAATGTAGTCTTTAATCGTTCGATTTTTTTTTCGAAAAAAAATGGCCGTTTTATAGCCAAAAACGGCCGTTTTTTTTTCGTTAAAATCGAACCATCAACTTTGACTGTCCGCCATTTTGTGAAAAATGAATATTTTTAGAAATCCTTCGATTAAAGACTAGTTTATACTTATATTTGACTAAATCCATCCGCATTTTTTTTTAAGATGATCCACTTCGCCGCAATGTTGGTCACCGCAAACCGTGGATATAAAAACATTATTTCATTGACGGCCATTTGCCACTAAACAATGTAATATTTTTGAATAAAAAAAATTACTGAAAGTTCTTCAAGATGTGTTCTTTAAGAAGTTATATTGATCGATTAAAAAAGTTTCGTAGTTTTCTTTTAAAAAATTCATGAAAAAGGCCTTTTTTGCGCTACAAGTGGGGGTAACGCCTTAAGGAGAGATATAAACCTAGATGGTCGAGGTCGAGGATTTAGAAGCTATGAACATTCCGTCGACCGTAGAAGACGTACACTATAGGCCTGGTATCGATGTTTCCATGTAAGTTGACAAATTTCATGATTTATTCATTCCCAAATTTTCAAACGCGTTTTTCTCAAAACCACGTTTTTCAAATCGGTACCCAAAATTTCTCGAAAACCAATGAACCGATTGCCTTGAGGTTTTTTTCGTGGTTATTCCAGTACCGTCATCTAGTACTTGTCATAGGACTTTTTTCCGTTACTTAGTTTTTGTTTTATAGGCAAAATAATAACTAATTTTTGGCCCAAAAATCACTATTTATGTTCAAACGTCCGCCATTTTGTCATAAATCGATATTTTCAAAATCGGCTATGACAAGTACTAGATTATAGTATCCAATTTAATAATCTTTTTGGTTTTTTTTTTCAGATGAATTTTGAAAAAACGCCAGTGAGTATACGCAGATTTTTCTACGACGCTCCAAGGATCATACAATATCCTTGTATATTTTTGATATTTTAAAATAAAGAAAATTAAATATATTTTTGAATGCATATACTTTTAGATATTTAAAACCCCAATCCGAAATTTCAAATATTTTTCCTTGAAAAAATGCACAAAAATGACCTTTTTCCGGCTCCTAGGTGTATATCTCCCCTTAAATCAACTTCTCACTGCGGTTCTCCCATTCCGACCTCCTCTCGTGCAGAGCTCGCTTCAAACGCATCAGTTGCAGTCGACAACGTTCCCCAGTGATGCTTTCCGACGCTTTCACCACCCCGTAATACACGACAGCCCTTTTTTGCTTGGTTTTCCGTGGTTCTCGTTGTCCATAGAGAAACCACGAATTTGGGAGCGGCATAAGCACTCTGCACTTTGTACTCGATGGAGAATCTTCGGCATACACTTTCTCTAGCAGCGATACGTTTCCGCGACCGATTTCTTTGCCAGGAAATAATGGAGCGTAGCTTGCCGCAAGTGTGTCTTATTCGCAACGAAACTTGTCATTGCAAAGTGATAGACGACACAACGCGGCCGGCAAATGTCACTTATCGCGTTTTAGCGGGACTCTTGCTGTCATCTTGCCAACTTGTAATTTGGAATAATGTAGAGGTTCCGTGTGGTGATGATGATGACCGGTGGCTCTCGACTTCCGTATTTATTTAACGTGTCCAGGTTCTGCAAGGTCGGTAAAGTAGGAGGCAGGAAAAGGTTTCGTTTCGTCTCGGGCACAGTGACAGACTCATCAGTAGGGCTGTGCCAGTGTAGCCTGCCCTGGACGCGCTGGGTGTTAGGATCTAGGGGAAGACGGTTGTATATATTGTGACGCATGCCTCTGCTTCTGAGGAGTTCTGGAACGATGGTAGCCTGGTGGCCGCGTAGCGGCAAGATTGTGAACTTGTGCGAACGCCAGAAAAATAGTGTACCTAACGCCATCTATTGCTAGCAGGCGGTTTCGTATGCAGCCAACTGGTGTTCAAGCCGGTACCGTCATTTGCGTACGGACTCGGTTAATACGAACCTTTCCGATACAAAAATACGTGAGAAGCGCAAGAACCGGGGCGGATAGAGAAAACACCAACAAATGCCTCGTTATCCTTTTTCTGTCGACGCCCTCGTGAAGCAGGAACGATACCAATCCGAATGCCGCGGGAGCCTGAAAACACGCGCAACATCGTGAGACCAGCAGGTTTAGAATCGAACTCGACGAAATTTTACAATTACTGATGGTATGTTTATAGGAGTATATTAACACGGATCTTCGAGTTGAGACGAAAAAAGCTTCAATATTTTGTTTAGAATTTTATGTTCTGAGGATAGACAAATACGCAACATACAGTAGCGCAAAAGTTTCGGGCCACCCTACTTTGCGTGGATATTGCATAGAAATTCAATGGTACGGAAAATACAAACGAGTGATGACACTTATAATTGGCGTCGAAATGCTTGATATTTAAACAAAAATGTGGTATAAACAGTAACATCACTCTTCAACAATTAATTATCCAACAGTTTTTATTTGATGACTGTGCAAAAGTATTGGGCCATAGACTATTGCGTATGAAAACAAAAAACAAAATATTATAAAAATAACATAACATGGTTTAGTTTTCTCTCTAGTCAATACTTCGTGGCCATGTCTTTAGCAGCGATTACAGCAGCACGTCGTTGGAGTATAGACGCAATTAATTCCGAGATGCGATCTTGTGGCATCTTTTCCCACTTATATTGCAAATAATCCCATAATTCCGTCTTGTTGGGGCGATTATTCGTTCCGACGCGAACCTTGAGCTCTTGCCACGAATGTTCAATCGGATTTAAATCCGGTGACTGCGAGGGCCAGTCGAGAAGGCGCACTTTTTGGCTTTCAAGGAAATTCTTCACAAGCCGCGAAGCATGTTTGGTATCATTGTCGTGTTGAAATATCCACCCATTCGGCATATTTTTCTTTGCAAATGGGCGCATATGGTCTTGCAATATATTTCGATACATTATAGCGTCCATATTGCCTTGGATTTCTATTAGCGGACCAATACCGTTATCGGAAAATGCTCCCCAAACTTTAACATTTCCGCCACTGTGTTTTACAGTTGGAATTTGATATCGTACATCGTATCTGGTACCTGCTGGACGTCTTACGTACTTGCGACCATCACTTCCGAACAATTGAAATTTGGATTCGTCGGAAAAAAAGAACTTTCCGCCAATTCGATACTGTCCAATGTTGATATTTTTGGCAATATTCAATCTAGCCTTCTTATTCTTTGTGCTAACGAGTGGTTTCTTTACACCGACGCGCCCAATCAATCCCACAGCCTTCAGACGTCGGGATACCGTACTCCGACTGATTTGAGCAAGATTCTCACTGCGTAATTCTCGCGAAATTATTGCTGCAGTTTTTCGCGGATCTATGACGCACTTTCTTTTAATGATTTTATCCACGCGTTTTCAAGTTTTTCGTCGTCTACCGCTTCGACTTTTATCACACGACGAATTTGTTGATTTATATTTCGCAATAATACGGTTTACTGTGCTGTTCCCAATAGATAGAGTATTTGCAATATCACGAGAACTCTTTCCTTTTTCAAATAGTTTTAACACAACTTCGTGGACCTCAATTGTGTGTTTCGCCATTGCGGCAGAAATAGAACTGATTTTTTCATGGTTCTTTATGTTTCGAACTAACGCGAAAGAAAGCGCGGAAGAAAACGTAACCAAACCGTGTGGCTGGAGAAGGTGAGACAGCGGCCCAATATTTTTGCACACTGACCGAACGCGTTCGACGCTGTACGCAAACCATACACTATACAAACAAAATAATATACCACGCTATTATGCATATCACAGCTCCCTCAAATATTTGAAATGATGGAGAGGTTTAGGCATTAAATATTTTATCGAATAACTGAGAAAAAAGGTTGGCCCGAAACGTTTGCACGCCACTGTATATGTGTATACCGCGTGGTCCAGTAACTAATTAGCATCTTTAACACCTTCGGAACAAATTTTTTCTGTCACCCATGGTTTCGAAGATATTCAAGATGCCGATAGTCACTGGACCACCTGGTATATACATATATGTCCGAGTTTCCATTTACAAACAAAAAAAAATACAAAGTTGACTTTGAAAGCACCTTGACGACGTACTTCAAATGACAAAACGAATCGTGCCATTTTACTCGCCCCTCGAATCCGTTCCTTCGCGTGTTTCAACTGTTCTTGTTAATCTTCCTTGTTCTCGAGTTATTTCGATGTCTCAATATAAAGGGGCCACCCTGTACGCGCGCAAATCGCGTAGCCATCCTTGACTTTGCAGTCGAGGCGTCTTTCGAACTCACTTTGTGCAGCATTATAGCCAAGAAGACGATGGCTTCGACGTCGGCCTGGGACGTAGTGGCGGCAGCGCCGAGGGCCACGCCGTCGGCCGCCGCGTGAACTACCAAGCCCAGGGTCGCGGTCATGCTCTTTTCCTTGCCGCCGCTTCGCTTCGCCGAGCACTGATCCACCAACAGCATAAAGACGAATCCCAATACGAGACTTATGCCGATCACGGCGTGGAGATCGGCTGCGATGAACGAGAAAAACGTTTTTCATTTAAATTTTTTATTTTTATTTTTTTGCATTCGTTCATTGGCGCGGAAACAATTCCAAATATTTCCGGCAACCCAAACAACCACGTATAATATTTCCAGTAATTGAAACAAAACTTTCCAGCAATCGGAGCTTTAAGGGGTTAGGCCACAGTAACGGGTATAAAATCATGTGCGAATTTAACAATTTATTTTCGTATGAAAAAGTGATTCACTCATGAAATTAATTACACATCTATTTACTATCAATATCAAGCTGTTGGAATTTTTTTTTTCGATGCCCAAAATGGCCGACTACTTATATTTTCTTTATATCTAATCGGTTGGATATTCGACATAAACGGGATGTAGGGTTTTTTTAGGGGATGAAAGGGGATGGAGTGGATTAATGCCAAACAACAACCTCTACGAGGTCGGCGCCGTGAGACGAAATGTGCGGAAAAATCCAGGCTTTTTGTCCACAGCGCCGAAGTCGTGGACGTTCATTTTGGGAGTGAAAAGATGGGGTGAAATTTTGAAAAATCAGTTTTAATTCAATAACTCTTTAGAAAAAATGCATACATTTTTTGTTCAAATGGGGACGTTGTAGCCCTTGAAAAGACGCGTCGATGAAGTATTTGATCATCACTCTCCGATAATATCTTCACCCTTTAAAAGATGGTTGAAATACCAAAAAAAATTGTTTATTCAATAACTCAAAAACAATCGATTTTTCGGGTATGGTGCAAATTTACGAAATGTAGAGAATAATTTTCTCTATATTTTCGTTTCTATGGACCACCCTTGAATTATGATTTTCCAACCCCCCTCGGGGGTTGAAAATTCAAAATGAAATTCTGGGAAAACTATCGACCGTACAAATTCGGCACTGTGGAAGAATTTGTAGCTTGAACCCTCGGCTACATTTTTCTCCGCAGCGCCAAACTCGTGTCTCTTTATTTTCGGTCAATAATTGTCCCGGAATTTCATTTTGAATTTTCAACCTCTGAGAGGGGTTCGAAAAAGCAAAATTCAAGAGTGGTCCATAGGAACGAAAATATAGAGAAAATTATTCTCTACATTTCGTGCATTTAAACCATCCCCGAAAAATCGATTGTTTTTGAGTTATTCAATAAACAATTTTTTTTATACTTCAACTATTCTTTCGGGGGTGAAGATATTTTCGGAGAGGGTTGATCAAATACCCGATCGACGCGTCTTTTCAAGGGCTACAACGTTCTCATTCGAACAAAAATCGTATGAATTTTTCCTAAAGAGTTATCCAATAAAAACTGATTTTTCAAAATTTCACCCCACTTTTTCACCCCCAAAATGAACTTTCACGACTTTGGCGCTGTGGACAAAAATAAAGCCCGGATTTTTCTGAGCATTTTGTCTCCCAGCGCCGACCTCGTGAGAGGTTGTAGTTTGGCATTAATCCACTTCCATCCCCTAAAAAAACCCTACACCCCGATTTTTAGGCAAACTTGGATTTAGCACCCGCGGCACCCAGAAAATCACCTGTCAAAAAACTAGCCTTCTAATTCTTTCCGACTCCAATATACAGCACGACTGTACTAAAAAGCACTGCCGGTCCAGGAGAGAAATGGCCGAAATTATGAGCGCACCATCCGAGAACTTACTGTGCACGGCGCCTGGTTGTGCTTGGGCAGCTCCGCCGAACAGAGCTCTGACACCCTCGGGAATAATAACGGCCAGGGCCGTTCCGACCAAAAGACCCGCGCCCAGAGCCGAAACCCATTGCAGCTTGTCCTGGGAAGAGAAATAAAAATACACCACTGACAAGTGTTCAAAAAACGAGAGCCTTCGGCAGGGACTGCTTAGCCGCTTAATACGATATATAAAAATGAAGATACGTTTGAAAAACAGGGGGGAGAACGTCCGGGAGAATAACGGGAACTTCGGGCAAAGATTTATGTGAATTCACGCAGCACTTACCTCGGACAAGTTCATAATGAGTGGCAAATACCCGGCGGCGTAAGAGCCCACCAACATAACCACCGCCAGCATCCAAAGTACCAGTGTCTCCTCCATATTTGTCCGCGGACTTTTCACCGTCTGTTGCGAACACGAGCCTTCGTGCGAGAAGATTAGAAAGTTGCTCCTCGGTGAGCGGATATCGCGTTAAACGTGGTGAGAGCAGGAACAAAAAAAACAAACAAACTCGCGATAAGATTTCATGAAGCCGACGAAATATTCGCTCGCGAATTACTGCAAAGTTTCACTGCATGTCGCGCGAATAGTGTTTTTCTTTCTCCGCCACCTCGGCGCGTTACATTGTTCCGGATTCTAGGATTTTGGCTACGTAGACATTTTCGCGGCGAAGGTGGAACACTCCCGCGCGCCCGCGGGGAAACTCACAACGACGGTGTTGACGGTGAGCGGGGGTGTGGAGAGACGTTTGACACTTGTCAGCTGAATTCTTCAGGTCGTTGGAACGCCGAGGAGGCGCGCTCGTTTGTCGGCGTTAGCTCGCCGTGTTACCGACAGAGCTGAGAACCCGGCTCGAAGAAGAGAAAATCTCACTCACCGACTGGGAAAACTTCACCGTTTCATAAAGACCGAAAACGAAGAAGGCACTCCGTGGACAAATGATCGCTGTTTTATCGACAGAGCGTTTTATACCCACACGAGGCGACGCGTTTCTCCCAAACCGCCTGACTCTGTTTTACCGACTCCGTGTCGGTAAAACGCCGGTGCACTGTCCCGTAGAGTTCGCTCTGTTTGGCCAACAGTGTTTTCCATCCGTCCCAAGCGATGCCATACGCCATTGCAACGTGGCGGTCTGTTTTACCGACCGAGCGTTACGCCTCTGTTTTACCAGCCGAGTGTCTCCTCCAGGGATGAGTTTTTCGTAAATCCTGCGCTCTGTTTTATCGGCAGAGCGTTCTCTCTCGCCCAAAGCGATTCCCTACACAGTTTTAACCGGCGCTGTTTTACCGACTGAGCGTTCGGCACTCTGTTTTATCGACGCAGTACTCTCCGCGCCGAGCGATGTTAAGACGGAATGACACCTCATCGCGGTCGGTATGGTAGAACAATTATAGATTCCCAAAAATCTCTGAAACGGCTCTTCAGATCCCGTCGAAACTTTGCCAAACGACGTCAAATAGATAGACGAATAGCTTCTAGCCCCTCAAATTTTCTGAATTTGAGGGGCTAGAAGCTATTCGTCTATCTATTTGACGTCGTTTGGCAAAGTTTCGACGGGATCTGAAGAGCCGTTTCAGAGATTTTTGGGTATCTACAATTGCTCTACCATACCGACCGCGATGAGGTGTCATTCCGTCTTTAGCCCTTGTAAAACATCTGGATATGTTTTACCTACCGAGCGTCTCCGCCCACAGAGATGAGATTCCCAGTTAACCAAGCGTACCTTTAGTACAGCGTATCGCAAATGTGGAGTACGCCGTACCCCACAGTACCGGTAATGTACGGGTACAGGATACCAGCGTAGTCGTACCTCCACGGTATCGCTATCGTGGAGTTACACCGTACTGCAGTGCACGGTGGCTCCACGGTGGCGATCCTGTACCGGTACCGTATTAGCACATTGGCGGTACAGCGAACCGTACGGCGTACCGGTCATGTACCAGTACCGTGCGCACGTACGAGGTGGCAACAGTAGCGGTACGGCGCTCTCCACATGAGCGGTACATTTCCGATACTTGGTTAGCTGGGTTTCTGTAAAAAAAACCCTGTGCTCTGTTTTATCGACAGAGCATTTTCCCTCTCCGAAAGCGATGCCCTACGACGCTAAAACTCGGCGCTCTGGCTTACCGACCGAGTGTTCGCGTGCCAGTGCGTTCAGCACCCTGTTTTACCGACACAGTACTTTTCGCGCAGAGCGATGTCGAACCGTCGTAGAACATCTGGCTCTGTTTTACCGGCCGAGTGTCTCCGCCAACACAGATAAGATTTCTGTAAAATAAAACCCTGTGCTCTGTTTTATCGACAGAGCATTTTCTCTCCCTGAAAGCGATGCCCCGCGACGCTAAAACTCGGCGCTCTGTCTTACCGACCGAGCGTTCGCGTGCCAGCGCGTTCAGCACCCTGTTTTACCGACACAGTACTCTCCACGCAGAGTGATGTCGAGCCCTCGTAAAACATCTGGCTCTGTTTTACCGACCGAGTGTCTCCGCCTACAAAGATGGGATTTCGGTTTAAAAACCACTGTGCTCTGTTTTATCAACAGAGCATTTTCTCTCTCCGAAAGAGACGTCCTACGCCGTTAAAGCGCTGCGCTCTGTTTTACCGACCGAGCGTTTTTCTCCCTTACCGACAGAGTGGCGCCTTCCAACTCAGTTCCAACTTTCACCGCCCGGTGGCGAGCCCATCGCCCATCGGCGCAGCGCGGGGTGGGGAAGGAATGTTTCGCTCCGGCTGCATCGTGCATGTATCGAGGCGTTCGAAAGCGTGCGTGGCACAGCGATAGGGGCGGGGGGGGGGGTGAGAAGTTATACTCGTGTTGAGCCGATCACGTGACGTTCGGAGTTTCGTCGGAGTTTCCGAAGTGCGCTAGTCGCGCGGCCGTGCGGTTTGTGCCCCGTTTACCCACAGCCATTTTGGATTAGTTTAATATGGCGTCGGGGGATATTAATATGGCGTCCTCGAACCTAATAACCGAAGTTGAGATCCAGCCGGACATACAGGAGGTCGAGATCGAGAGTATCCCGGTTGAGATACCGTGCGAGACCGTCGAGACGACGATCGCCGACGAGGACGGACAGCCGATGATAACGCTCCAACCACTCCCAGAGCCCGGACGCGAGGAAATAATACTGCAGACCCAGGAGGAAATCGTCGGCGGTGATCCCCTCAGCGTTTACGATCAGATACCCGTGCCGGACAACGATATTTATGTCGAGTCGAGCCCCGGGCCCTCGAGGAAGACTACGAAGAAGGCGCGTAAGGGCGGCAACTCGAGATTTCGGACCCCCGATCACACGATTTTCGGTGACATGGGATCCGAGACGAAAGCGAGAAAGTGGGAACAGAAGCAGGTGCAGATTAAGACCCTCGAGGGAGAATTCTCGGTTACTATGTGGGCCTCGGGTACCGACGACGGTGAGTTCGCTATCCTTATCGCAACCAAGCAACCCTCCCCCCCTTCGCAATATCTTCTCGCGAGTTTCCGTTGCTCTCTGTCGGTCGCGCGTCTATTGCGCCTTTTGGATTTTTCCTCGTACGACACACAACACGCACTTCCGGCCGCCCTGATCGATACTTCGTGAGCGTCAAACACGTGGCTCACGTTCCGCGTTTCTACGACTATTGGGCACGAGCGAGCCATCCTCGAGGCGAAACGCGCCAGGCCGACTTGACAGTCGTGCCGTTTGTTTGTTTTGATCCGGACCGAACGGCCATTACGATGTCGGCAAGGGGGCAGCCATATTTTGAAAATGGCTTCTTTTACGTCGCCGCGGACGTAAACCGCTGGAAGACATTTTGCCATCATGGCGGAACGTCGACGAACAAAGGCGACGCTCGTACACCCCACACCCCCCGGCTCGCACTGTTGGAGAGTCGCTTTTCACGGACTCGCAGGGCGCCCTACGACCGCGATGTACTCGTTCTGGGGAGTTTTTAAATCGCGAGATCGGATTCTTCGTGGATTTTGGGTTTTTTTTGTAGGTTTTTGACGATGCGACAGGGGGAAAAGGGTATTTCCGTGAAACGGGCGGACGCCGAAGCTTACCCAGAGTGCCGTGCGACCTCCCCTCGCCCGCCGAGGCGGTCGGACGAGTCGGGCTACCGCAGCGCCATCTGGCGTGGCGGTAAATTCGAAAGTGGATGATACAAATACGCATGGAGCAGTTTAAGCCGGGATATACATTTAGACGGGAACAAAATAAGCAGTATCGAGGGATTTTTTAAACTAAGAAATAATTATTCTACAATTATCAGACTTTAGGTATACTCTAATAGTATATTTAAGTATACGAAACAATCTTTTTAAATTAATTCATCATCAAAATGACGGAGCTGTGGCAGAGTGTTACAGCAAGGTCGCCGCGGGAGTTGCGAATCGGCGTGCAGTCTAGCTTCCCGTAAACTTTGATTTGCAAAAAAGTTCAAACGTTTTTTCAGTTAGAACATGTATAGTTTCTATGTGACGGTAATTAAAATGAAGAAAATGCAAATTTAAGAAAATGGCACGCATTCACAAAAAAAATCAACATTTCTGTAAAATGTGGATTCAAAAAGTTGTTCTTTTTTTCATTTTTTCATAAACAATTCTCGTCAAGTAGAAGGTACCAATATTATCAATATTTCTACCAAGTTTCAACTCAATCGGCGCAATAGTTTTTGAGCAATCCTGCACGCTATTTTCGATAATGCAGTTTTGAGAAAAACGCGTTTGAAGTTCACGCCCGCTCCGAATCCGAGCGGTGAGGCACAGCGTTGACGGGCTGTAACGTTTGAAGTTTTTCGAATATCGCTTTGAAACTTTGGGAAAATATTCTACATACATAGTTCTATCGTTTAAAGGGAAAAAAAGAAATAAATTTTTTGATCGTTGTAAATGTATATCCCGCCTTAAGGTGTAATCCGCTGTGTCCTTTGGCGCGTCCTCAACGTCGTTGTCGATTTGCGGGAATTGTGCAGCTCGCAATTCGCATCTGAAATGATCCAACAAATTTTGATACATTCTTGAGATGTTTTTCATAAACATGAACCTAAATTTTGAACAAAAAAATCGAGAATTGAATGTTGGAACGTGTTTGAAAAAAATGATCGATTTTTAGCATTTTTTCCCCGGCATTTTGCAATAATAAATATGTTTTGAACAATCTAATCTTTCCAACTTTGGGTTCATGTTTTAATAAATTATATTATGTAAACGTGTTCGAAATTTGAAGATGATCCATCAATTAGTTTTTGATTTATGACTCCCGCAAATTGAAAAAATGTCGTTTCGAGAAAAACGCGATTGAAAGTTTTGGTATATGTAAATCGTTGCGCGACCTGTTCTCACTAAATCGTCTGCCACTTGGTCACTTTTCAATATTTGAACTTGAATTTTTTTTTACATTTTCTCGAATATGTTCACTCTGAGAAAAAGCAACGTAAAATCGAATGTTTTGACCCGCCACAGTGGTTGGGAGTCGAGCGGAGAGTCTTTATCATTTATATACACACCGTTAGAAGGAATCCGAATATCGTTTTGAAATTTTCAGGGTGTGTTAAGATATTTTCGAATATCGCTTTGAAACTTTAGAAAAATATTCTACATATATAGTTCTATCGTTTAAAGAAGAACAAAAAAGAAAACGATTTTTTGATCGTTAATGTATATCTCGCCTTAATGTCTTGCTTATTGATCTCCTGAATCTCCAAATATTCTGGATCGGATTTCACGCAGGGAGAATTCGTCTTCTTTAGAGGCAATTCAGTCCGTCTAGCATTTTTTTTACTCACATCCACTAAGCAAAGTGTCTAACCGTCTTGAAGTTTACATCGTTGGAACTCAACGAAAATTAATTCTTTTTCATTGATAAAATTTCTTCTTGACCGTTTTAGGCTGTGAAAATCATTCGAACGTTCTTTCGTATTTTTATTGCGGATTAACGACCTCGAGCTGCAAAAAAACAGTTTTGAGTAATAATAAAAATGAAGAAATAAAAAAGATTTTCTCAACTGGTCGAGCAATATGCGCCCTGGCGTCCATTTATTATTTATTTTTATTCACATGCATGCATACAAATACAATTGTATTTACAAATATTCTGAACATACAAATAAATTCACAGAAATAATGGTGAATATTCACAAAAAATCCTGTGAATTAAAAAAAAATCACATAAAAATTTGTGACTGCAAATGTATTCACAAAAAATTGTAAATACGAAAAAATTCACAAAATACGTTGTGAATTTTTTCGTATTTAAGACAAATTAAAATCAAATTCACAGGGATTGGATGAAAATTTACACCAAAGTGAGTTCTTGTTGAGTTCAACACAATGTTTTCTCTCAAAATACGTAAGGACTCACTTGTGGTGTAAATTTTAATATTATTGTCGTGAATTCGATTTTAATTTTCTTCAACTTGAGGAAATTCACAACTCATTTTGTGAATTTTTTTATATTTATAATGTAATATATGAAACTCACAAGTTTTTTTGCAAAGATTTCTTTGCCTCGACGCAATGTTTTCTCTCAAAATACGTAAGAACTCACTTTAGGTGTAAATTTTAATCTAATCATTGTGAATTTGATTTTAATTTGTCTTAAATACGAAAAAAATCAACTTATTTTGTGAATTTTTTTGTATTTACAATTTTTGTGAATACATTTGCATTCACAGATTTTGATGTGAATTTTTTTTAATTCGCAGGATTTTTTGTAAATATTCACATTTTTTGTGAATATTCACAATTTTTTCTGTGAATTTATTTGTATGTTCAGAATATTTGTGAATACAATTGTATTTGTATGCATGCATGTGAATACAAATAAGTAAAGTATAAATACATTTGTATTTATATTGACATGAAAATCACGATGTGAATAAATTCGTATTCGTATTTATAAATAGAATTACGCCCAACTCTGGTCTTTACGAATTTTTTAAACTTTTTTCACCACCAAACACCAGAGATAACAAATAGTTTAATGTATGTAATTTAACGTGCGGTTAGATGGGCAAGACTTTCACACTAAAGGTCATGTAATTTTTTTTTAATTTACCACCAATATAAGCCATTTCTAACAACGGATTAACGCAAACTAAACCTTTGTAAACATTTAGAAAAAAAAATCCTCATCTTGCCCATCGTAAACCATGGGTCAATAATCTCGTGACGTAAATATAAATAGGCATAATTAAAAATTACTCAAAATTTTATTGTAAATTGCATAAAACATTCGTTGTCGTAGTTTTTTTCATAATAATCATCGATAATGTTATACTTTTTCAAGTTGGTAGTAACACAAAAGTTTTTCTACTTCACGTAATAAAAACATAAAAATGCATAATTTTGCCCTTTAATTATATATTTAAAAAATTAGCAGATACAGAATAAATATGTACCTCGTAAGAATTTTTTTAAGGTGCATTGAAAAAAAAATGAATAAACCGTCATTTGACTTAACTGAATCGCTCTAATCTCCTTAAATGTATAAATCCGAGGTGAACATACAAAAGCGAGGTATTAAATATATAAATCTAGCCTTTAGTGGGAGAAACATAAATTTGAAACGTGACAAAACTGGACTATAGTTGACAAATCATAGTTGTGTACTTTTGAGGTACTACATTTGACTGTTACATGGTTTTTTTTAAATTAATCTTTCGGCAGGATTAATCTAAAAAGATACCAGCTAAGATTTTTCTTTCATTACCACTCTTATGCAAAAAGGGAACTAAGCAAAAGTGAGAAATGTTGAAAATAGAAAAAACGGTATGCTTTGAAACAAAAAGTTTGAATTTTTCGAATAAAAAATGGCTACCTTATGCAATAAAATTTTTTTTTTTTTATTTAAAAAACACAGGGTTATGTTCTAGAAAGTAAGGTTAGAACGATTTATACAAAGTTTCCTCAGAATCGGTCGATTAGTTCTTTAGGTATACGTCACGCCGGTTGTGAAAATGCAGTTTAGAAGACCGTGCCATGCCTCCGGCATTTTTAAAGATCGAGATAAGAAGAAAAATACCATGTAACAGGCAAAAGTAGTAATAAAACGTACCCTAAGTCTCACAAATGGTGAAGAAATCTTTCCTCTTAAAAGAAAATCATGAAAATTAGCAAATCCAAAGGTATCTTCCCCCTTAACGCGTTGCACACCTATGGCGTTTCAATGGGACCCTATAAACCTATCATCCTGTGTATCTTCAACTTTTTATTCAACGGTGTTGAAGCTTCCATCGTTGGAATGCAACGAACGATCTTTTTTAAACTTTGTTTCTTCCCTTTTATCATTATAGGTAATCTTTTTTCATAAGATTGCTGAATAAAGATCTTAAATATAGTTGAGAGTTTTTCGTTGGCAAAATCTGCCAGATTAAAGGAATTCAGAAATATTACTTATCATTGCATTCCAACGATGCAAGCCTCATTTAGTTCGAGAAAATGAAGTATCCAACGCCATCTATTGCCAGCACAGAAACATTATTTTCAACAGAAAAAGGAACATCAGATATTAACGGCAGGCACAAGGTCAACATAACCTCACAAAATTTACAACTAAGTTTTTCAGGAAAAACAAACGCATTAGGCTCTGGAGAATTTCCTGACGCAGACCTTGACCATTTTCTTTTGCCCTAAATATTAGTCATCTCTGAAAAATCTCTGTTCGAAGGTTTCAGCTATCTCTCTCGCACTCTTATGTCACGTGGTAGTTGTGGCCACTGTAACGGGTATAAAATCATGTGCGAATTTAACCATTTTTTTCGTATGAAAAAGTGATTCACTCATAAAATTTATGACACTTCTATTTAGTACCAATATCAAGCTGTTAGAAAATATATATATATTTTTTTCGATGTACAAAATGGCCGACTACTCGAAACTTCTCGAAACAGCTTTTTTCCAATTGGCGTGACAAATAACTTAAAAAAATTTCACTCGATTTACTTCAAATTTAAAAGTTATGTTCCTAATTGCATTTCGCAGAGAAGTACGTACGGAATTTCTGATTAATCGAAAACTTTTCATTTTATGAGCAGCCATAACGGAATTTTTCACTGAAAATTGATTTCTTAAGCTCAAATACCTACAACTTTTGAATAAAACAATATTTTTTAAATTCCGTACGTACTTCTCTCGGTATTCTACAAGGTGCGCAACTAAGTTCCCGGGTTTCACACATGGATGGCGCCAACGACACATGCCCACTCGTAATATAAACAAATATCGCAACACAACGACCTTTTTTCGACCCTCGAAAATGTCAAAGTTTCTGCCAAATAAACAGCATTGCTTTTCTGCTTCAACCTAAAAAAAACAGCAGCTGTAGCACGTCGGTTACTAGAGGAGGCCTACGGCGAACATATACCATCAAAAACAGCATGTGAAGATTGGTTCAAGCGGTCCAGAAGTGGCGATTTTGAGACTGGGGACAAGGAGCGCTCGGGAAGACCGCAAACATTTGCGGACGCCGATCTGTAAGCGTTATTGGATGAAGATGACACTCAAACAGAAGATCAACTTGCCGAGGCATTAAATGTGACTCGGCAATGTATTTCGAAACGTTTGCACGCCATGAGAAAAATTCATAAGGAAGGAAAGTGGGTGCAGCATGAGTTGACTGAGAGACAAATGGAAAATCGAAGAGCCACTTCCGAAATGTTGCTTTTGCGGCAGAACAGAAAGAGTTTCCTGCATCGAATTGTTACTGGCGATGAAAAATGGATATATTTCGAGAATCCCAAACGCAGAAAATCGTGGCTTTCACTTGGCGAAGCGTCAACATCGACGGCACGGCCAAATCGCTTCGGAAAAAAGACAATGCTCTGCGTTTGGTGGGACCAGAAAGGAATCGTGTACTATGAGCTGCTGAAACCGGGCGAAACTGTCAATGGGCATCGCTACCGACAACAACCAATCAATTTGAACCACGCATTGCTCGAAAAACGGCCAGAATGGGACACGAGACACGAACGTGTGATATTGCAGCACGACAACGCTCCGTGCCATCGCAGCTCCATCGTCCAGGACACCATAAAAACACTGAAATGGGATCTGCTACCGCACCCGCCGTATTCGCCAGACCTGGCCCCTTCAGACTATCACTTGTTCCGGTCGATGGCGCATGGCTTGGGTGGGCTACACGTGGCCAATTACGATGCAGCACAACATTGGTTGGACGAATGGTTTCAGTCCAAAGACGCGTCTTTTTATCGTCGCGGTATTTATGTATTGCCAGAGAGATGGCAAAAATGTGTAAATAGCGAGGGACAATACTTCGAATGAACCATTTTTTGTATTTGTCCTGAAATTTTCGAATTCTTATTGGTAAAAAAAACCCGGAAACTTAGTTGCGCACCTAGTAATGTAGATTGACGAGAATTTTTGTTTTTTGTTCTAGGTAAAAAATTGTGGAAGCTAAATGTCATGCCGGGGAGAGCCTAAAAAAATAAAAGAAAATATTAGTCGGCCATTTTGAACATCGAAAAAAATATATATATTTTTTAACAGCCTGATATTCATACTAAATAGATGTGTAATTAATTTTATGAGTGAATCACTTTTTCGTACGGAAAAAAATTTGATAAATTCGCACACGATTTTATACCCGTTGCTGTGGCCTAACGCCTTAAATTAAATCAGAGCGGAGAGAAAAAAAAACAACACAGCCTGCTAATCGCCCGATACGTTGGTTTCGTTTACAGACGAGGGTTCGAATCCGGAGCCCGATCCCGATTACACGGAATACATGACCGGCAAATCATCGGCAAAGTTCAATCACTCGGGTAGTTCGGTCTCGGACGGTATGCCGGGCCTGGATCTCTCGGATCCGAAGCAACTGGCGGAATTCGCGAGGCCCGGACACAAGCTCAAAGTCCGAAAGCCACCGGTAATGGACGGTGTCGAGCGCACGATAGCATGTCCTCACAAGGGCTGCACGAAGATGTTCCGCGACAACAGCGCAATGCGCAAACACCTGCACACCCACGGTCCCCGTGTTCACGTGTGCGCCGAGTGCGGCAAGGCCTTCGTCGAAAGTTCGAAGCTGAAGAGGCATCAGCTCGTGCATACCGGTGAAAAGCCCTTTCAGTGTACCTTCGAGGGTTGCGGCAAGCGTTTTAGCCTCGACTTTAATCTAAGAACTCACGTGAGAATTCACACCGGCGATCGGCCCTACGTTTGTCCATTCGACGGGTGTAGCAAAAAGTTCGCCCAGTCGACGAACCTCAAGTCCCACATATTGACACACGCGAAGGCAAAGTAAGCATCAGCGATCATCTAGCGTTATTCGATACATCGACCAATCAGTGTTATTCGATACTTTCCGCCACGTCGCCAAGATATTATTCCATGGTGAACGAATATGAGGCATTCCACGTCACTTCAGCGAGTAAAAAAAAATCCACAAATAATTTTGAAAAATCGAGTTACTTTGTTGAAAATTATTCACCTAGTGTGGAAATTAAAAAAAAAATTCTGACGTTTTTTCTTGTTGATTATCATTTTTTAACATTTTTCCATTCAAATGGCTGTATCTTTGGCAGAATTTGACGTATTTACATTCGTAAAAAACGAAAATGTGCGTCTTTTTCTAGTCTTCCAGAAAAAAATTAATTTAGATTTCATTGAGCAAGTCGAACGTCCGTTTCAGGGCAAAATATGCAAAAATATTTTTTTTCTCAAGGAACGACACTCGTTATTTTATTTTTTAAAATTTCCCCGAATTGTGAATACGAAAAAGGGATTTTTGGAATTTTTTATATTATGGGATTCCTAAACACCGTGAAGTAACAGCTATTTTTATTTTGAAATTTTTTAAATTTATATTCGGTTGAAGAGTGTGGAGCACTCCAAGGCTCCAATACATATGACATATATGTCATGTGTATTTCAAAAACCTGGTAAACATACAGCGAGTGCTCCACACTCTTCAATCGAATATTAATAAAAATAAATAAAAAAAAAATATATATATATAGCTGTTACTTCACGGTGTTTAGGAATCCCATAATATAAAAAATACCATAAATCCGTTTTTCGTATTCACAATTCGGGGAAATTCTTAAAAATAAAATAACGAGTGTCTTTCCTTGAGAAAAAAAATATTTTTGCATATTTTGCCCTGAAACGGACGTTCGACTTGCTCTATAAAATCTAAATTAATTTTTTTCTGGAAGGCTAGAAAAAGACGCACATTTTCGTTTTTTACGAATGTAAATACGTCAAGTCCTGCCAAAGATACAGCCATTTGAATGGAAAAATGTTAAAAAATGATAATCAACGAGAAAAAACGTCAGAAATTAAAAAAAAATTCGACACTTGGTGAATATTTTTCACTAAAGTAACTCGATTTTTCAAAATTATTTGTCGATTTTTTTTACTGGCTGAAGTGACGTGGAATGCCTCATATATCGACGCTGTTCGCGAAAAGTAGCACGGTTCAAAGTTCTTACGAAAACTAGCATGATTATACCTTCGCCACGGAAACTAGCATGTTTCGGCTGTCACCGCGAAAACTAGCTTGTTTGATTTTCACTGTGAAAATTAGTGTAAAAGAAGTAGGTTTAAAACCTTAAAGACCTCATCGCTCGTACAATCTAACCAAAGAGAGTTTTGGTGAGAATTTAAAGTCCTTCGTGCTCAGGTAAAAATCTGGAAAAATAAACCAATAGTATTTTTTTTTAATAAGACAATTTTCTGCGTAATGACATTTTAATTTTACACTCGTTGCTTTTATTAACATTTTCATAATAATTATCAACTAAAATCGATAATAGTAATTTTTATTAAAAAAAAATATAATATTTTTAAATATAATAAAATATTTAGGTGATTTTTTATTTAAAAAATTACGTTATTGAAAATATTCAACAAATTTACCGTAATCTTACAGATGGTTATCGTCGAGGTTTGAAAAATCTTGCTGATGTTCGATTGGAATTAAACCTCTGTCATGGCCTGTAAATCTCTTTTGTTTGGTGCAAGAGGCAATTTTTTATCTGACGTCTGTTTTAATTGAAACATTCGAACATTGTCCATGTTTTTTTTTTTTTTTTTTTTTAAGATTTTCTCTCTCCTTCTTGGTTAAATCATATTTAGCGTGGATTGTATCGACGTAAGGTTGAATGGATATTTCCCGAATACTTGCAATTTTAATTGAAGTCCAATTAAATTTTTTTGAGAGGTCTAAAAAATCGTCAATTTCCGATTGCGGTTAAAGGAATTGGAGTAAAAAAATAGAGGCAAGGCGTAAAAAAGCATGGAAGAAAAGTCGGAAACAATTCCAGTGTTACTGAAACATGTTAATTTTCCCGCTGAATATCGAAATCTGCTTATTTTCGCGGTGAAAGCCGAAACGTGCTAGTTTTCGCGTTAAATATCGAAAGGTGCCAGTTTTCGTGGCGAAAACCGAAACTTGCTACTTTTCGTGTTGGAAGCCGAAACATGCTACTTTTAGCGGTGATATCAAACGTGCTTGTTTTCGTAAGAATCCTGAAACATGCTACTTTTCGCAAGCAGCGACGATATTTTCATGGCTGCTACGCATATGGAAAATCGGGAAAAGTCAGGGAATTCCTTTCCCCTTGGAATAATCATGGAATTTTTAAAATTCTCTGGAATTTCTCCAGAATTTACTTTTTGCAAGAATTACGAAAAATCAAACCAACTTGAAAAAAAAAACCGAAAGATAAAAAAATAAATATTTTTGTATATTTTTAATATTTATATTATTCTTAACTACATGCAAAACAAGTTGTCAGTGCCGAACATTGAAAATTTCAAGACAAAAAGTTCATTTGCTCTAAAGCTCTATACATTTGAATTCGATTTATCGAAACACAACCACACAATTATTATTGTAGACAAGTGTCAACCTTTTTTTATCTATTGGCACCGACATAAAAAAATTCTGTTTATAATGAAGAACTGGTTTTATATTTGCTTTGAATGTATTTTTTCTTACGTTAGAGTCAAATTATTTTTCGAAATTCAGTTTTTTTAATTTTATTTTCAATATTTAGCATTGTCATATATTTGATCGTAAAAAAATGATGTTCTTTATTTGTTTCCAATCTCCCTGGAATATTGGCAAAACTTTTGTGGAAAACCCGAAAAGGTCATGGCATTCCCGAGTTCATAATGCGTAACAACCATGATTTCGACGTTTTGCATTCCTCGACGACGAGGTTGGAAAGTTTGCGTCATTGGATCGCGATGGAAGACAATTTTTTGCCTCGAAACGTGCCATTTTTCGTTTTTCTCGGCTGTGAAAGTCGTTGGAACGATTTTTTTTTAAGATCCTCGGCAGACATCCACAAGCTAAATATGCTGAAAAATATTTTGGATAATGGTGCGAGTAGACTAAAAATTGAAAGAAGCAAAAAATAATTCTCGTCGTGATCCGGCGATGCGCTCTCCGGCATCGTTACGTTCCATATACCTGGCGAGGCAACGACTATTAGCAGGAAATATTTTTTTCTAACTTGGGAGAAAACGCTCGCTACAAGTGGTGGCTACGAGGATATCGAGATAATCCCCATTTTTTAAAAAGGGACCACTATTTTTTTAACGCTTCTATCGAGGAACTAAAAATGAGTTTACAGACCAAATTTCAAGATGACCACGATTTAGTATTAAAAAATTGATGAAAAGGCAATTTCGCTGTTCTTAGCTTAGAATCGATTAAGGCGGGATATACATTTACACAGGAAAAAATAAGCAATATTGAGGAATTTTTTAAACTAAGAAATAATTATTCTACAATTATCAAACTTTAGGTATACTCTAATAATATATTTAAGTATACAAAACAATTTTTTCAAATTAATTCATCATCAAAATGACGGATCTGTGGCAGAGTATTAAAGCAAGGTCTCCGCGGGAGTTGCGAATCGGCGTGCAGTCTAGCTTCCCGTAGACTTTGATTTGCAAAAAAGTTCAAACATTTTTTCAGTTAGAACATGTTTAGTTTCTATGTGACGGTAATTAAAATGAAGAAAATGCAAATTTAAGAAAATGGCACGCATTTACAAAAAAATCAACATTTCACGCAACATTTCTGTAAAATGTGGGTGAAAAAAGTCGTTTTTTTGCCAATTTTTCAAAAACAATTCTCGTCAAGTAGAAGGTACCAATATTATCAACATTTCTTTCAAGTTTCAACTCAATCGGCTCAATAGTTTTTGAGTAATCCTGCACGCTATTTTCGATAATGCAGTTTTGAGAAAAACGCGTTTGAAGCTCACGCTCGCTCCGAATCCGAGCGGCGAGGCACAGCGTTGACGGGCTGTAACGTTTAAAGTTTTTCGAATTTCGCTTTCAAACTTTGGGAAAATATTCTACACGTATAATTCTATCGTTTAAAGGGAAAAAAAAGAAATCGATTTTGTGATCGTTGTAAATGTATATCCCGCCTTAAGGTGTAATCCGCTGTGTCCTTTGGCGCGTCCTCAACGTCGTTGTCGATTTGCGGGAATTGTGCAGCTCGCAATTCGCATCTGAAATGATCCAACAAATTTTGATACATTCTTGAGATGTTTTTCATAAACATGAACCTAAATTTTGAACAAAAAAATTGAGAATCAAATGTTGGAACGTGTTTGAAAAAAATGATCGATTTTTAGCATTTTTCCCCCGGCATTTTGCAATAATAAATATGTTTTAAACAATCTAATCTTTCCAGCTTTGGGTTCATGTTTCGATAAATTATATCATGTAAACGTGGTCCAAATTTGAAGATGATCCATCAATTAGTTTTTGATTTATGACTCCCGCCAATTGAAAAAATGTCGTTTCGAGAAAAACGCGATTGAAAGTTTTGGTATATGTAAATCGTTGCGCTACCTGTTCTCACTAAATCGTCCGCCACTTGGTCACTTTTCAATATTTCAACTTGAATTTTTTTTTTACATTTTCTCGAATATGTTCACTCTGAGAAAAAGCAACGTAAAATCGAATGTTTTGACCCGCCACAGTGGTTGGGAGTCGAGCGGAGAGTCTTTATCATTTATATACACACCATGAAGGAATCCGAATATCGTTTCGAAATTTTCATGGTGTATTAAGATATTTTCGAATTTCGCTTTGAAACTTTAGAAAAATATTCTACATATATAGTTTTTTCGTTTGAAGAGAAAAAAAAGAAAACGATTTTTCGATCGTTGTAAATGTATATCCCGCCTTAATGAGACAATACAATCAACGCGAATCAGATTGCAAGCGTGCAGTGAAAGCAGTGGCCATCACTTTGACAACCTTTTAGAGCATCGAGTCTTTGCACCGTTTTTTTTTTCAATCTATTTCAGGCTGAAAACATTGGAATTTCTTTTTTATCGATTCCTCATGCTAAATGTTGATCAATCATCTTGAAATTTGGTGTGAGAAGTTATTTTTATTTTCTTCATAAAATTCTTTAACGAAAACAAATAGTGGTCCTTTTTTTAAAAATGGCGGAGACTGAAATCTGTGAAGTGCCTTCGCCTGGTTGAACCTCGTAGCCACCACTCTATGAGCCCCTCCGAACTATGCAACTTTTGTAGGACAAGTTTTCTTCTAAGTCTGATAGGTTAGAAAGTATTCCTATGTTAATAATTATTGTGTCATCCGGTATATATTGGAGGAGAAAAAGACAATTGTTTAGAAGATTGTTTATTCCATGCCCTGGTAAGAACCATGGGGCAAATTCAGACATACACGAGGAAAATACAATTCATTATAAAATTTAGAATACAAATAATGATAAAAATTTTAATACAAATACAGTAATAGTAATAATACTCGAACAGTAAATATTTAACAATTATCAATATTAAGAAAGACAGAAAGAAAACGCAACGTTTCTTAAGTGTGCCTTATCGAAGCGTAACGAAAAAATGTTTGGAAAAAAACGCTTATTTAAATTCTATAAAATGGTTGAAATTTTTGGGCAACTCGAAAAATATTTGGTCTCATCTCCACATTTGCGCATAGATGCAATACGGATACGTAGAATTGAAACAAAATATTTTTCGAATCGTCGAAAAAGTACGACCACTTTCTAGAACAAAGAAAGTTTTTCGTCTTCACTTTTTTGTTACGTTCCAATTGTGCCCATCCAAGCATGATGACGGTCTATATATAATTGCTACAATTTACTCAACTGCATATATAAAATACAGTAACGCAAAATTTTAGTAAATCAATAGGATTTTTTTAACTGACGTAAAAAATTCACCGCTTTCTGAAATTAGAAGAAAAAAACGTTTGCTTTTCTTTACTTCTTACGTTCCTATAATGCAGACTCCAACATCGCTACATTGTACATATAAATGCACGGGGGAAGTAGGACAAAAGATTTAAAAAAATTATTTAAAAAAGTTTGATCACTTTCTAGAATGCAAAAATAAGGTTTCTTTTCTTTTTGCTATTAAATTTACGAGCACCGATCATATTTTACCAAAAATATAAACTTGTGCACGCGATCGTACACGTTTTTGGTAAAATATTTAGCAAAAAGATCAGGTAAAATTCGATCGGTATCCGTAGATTTAAAAAAAAAAATGTTTTTCACTTCTAGAAAGCGACAGAATTTATTCTAATCCAAAAATGTTATTTTGTCCTTAATTTTTCACGTTAATATATATATATATATATATATATATATATATATATATATATAATGTAACAATATTGAAGTCTGCATCATTGGAACGTAGATTCTAAAAAGCGGTCGATCTTTCGGGCAATTCGAAAAATACTATTTTTTTGCTTAAACGTACGTATAGGCAGGGTGTCCTGTTACAAATGAATAATACTGCAACTGTCGATAGGTCAAATCATGTCCTACTATATGCTGGGATTTCAGTTTAGTAAAAGTCCCACGGTATTTTAGAAAAAATTATCTGCTTTTGGTTTTTCGCATGCCATTTCTACAAATGATAACTTTTTTTGACCCGGTTTTTGTCTAAATAATCTCGATTATTTGTTTTATCTAGAAAAGTCTTCCTTTTAACTTGAAATGTTAAGACCTTAGGCCACAGTAACGGGTATAAAATCATGTGCGAATTTAACAATTTTTTTTCGTATGAAAAAGTGATTCACTCATAAAATTAATTACACATCTATTTAGTATGAATATCGAGCTGTTAGAAAATAAATATATTTTTTTTCGATGTGCAAAATGGCCGACTACTAATATTTTCTTTTGTTATCTTTTTTTAGGCGCTCCGCAGCGTGACATTTAGCATCCACAATTTTTTACCTAGAACAAAAAACAAAAATTCTCGTCAATCTACATTAGAATGCCTAGAGGAGTACGTACGGAATTTAAAAAATATTGTTTTATTCAAAAGTTGTAGGTATTTGAACTTAAGAAATGAATTTTCAGTGAAAAATTTCGTTATAACTGCTCATAAAATGAAAAGTTTTCGATTAATCAGAAATTCCGTACGTACTTCTCTGCGAAATCCAATTAGGAAAATAATTTTTCAATTTGAAATAAATCGAGTGAAAATTGTTGAAGTTATTTGTCACGCCAATCGGAAAAAAGCTGTTTCGAGAAGTTTCGAGTAGTCGGCCATTTTGCACATCGAAAAAAAAAATATATATATATATATATTTTTTTAACAGCTTTACATTCATACTAAATAGATGTGTAATTGATTTTATGAGGGAATCACTTTTTCATAGGAAAAAAAATTGTTAAATTCGCACATGATTTTATACCCGTTATTGTGACCTAAGGCCTTGAGGAAACTATGAAAAAAGATCTTATGCAGAATTTTCATACAAACCAATTCGAACATCTGACTTTTATAGCCTGGGGTGTAAAAAAATGTACTACGCATATCGTGCCAATTACTGGAAAAAAGTTTCTTAGTTATTGTCGATTCATATCATTTGTAGAAATGTCATACGAAAACTAAAAGCAGATGATTTATTTTAAAAAGATAACAAAGCCCAAAATCTCGAAAACCGTGGGACTTTAACTAAACTGAAATTCCAGCATATAGTGGGACGTGATCGGACCTATCGACAGTTGCAGGATTACCCTTCATAACACAAAATTATACATGCACGTGACGTTGAAACAAAAAAAGTATTTTTCGAATTACCTTTTTTCAATTCTAGAATTCTTTTTCTATTATATTATTCTAAAATAATTGTTTTGTTTTATTCTAGAAAGAGGTGGTTTTTTTCCGACAATTTAAAAAATATTAGGCGTAGTAAAAAGCAATCCATTATTTCTGCATGAATTTGAAGGCAAAAATAATGTATTTCTTTTTACAACACTATTTTATCCACTTTTACACACTTTTTACTATACTTTTTTTGCTTTGTGAAAAGAATCCACGACTCTCTAGAATAAAAATGCACAGACATGTACGCAGATTTACTACATTGAGGCCTTAGGGTATAAGCCACCGTAACGGGTATAAAATCATGTGCGAATTTAACAATTTTTTTTCGTCTGAAAAAGTGATTCACTCATAAAATTAATGACACATCTATTTAGTATGAATATCAAGCTGTTATAAAATAAATAATTTTTTTTTTTCGATGTACAAAATGGCCGACTACTCGAAACTTCTCGAAACAGCTTTTTTCCAATTGGCGTGACAAATAACTTCAACAATTTTCACTCGACTTACTTCAAATTTAAAAGTTATGTTCCTAATTGCATTTCGCAGAGAAGTACGTACGCAATTTCCGATTAATCGAAAACTTTTCGTTCAATGAGCAGTTTATGAGCTGTTGTAACGAAATTTTTCACTGAAAATTCATTTCGTAAGTTCAAATACCTACAACATTTGATGGTATTGAAGTTTGCAACGTTGGGATGCAACGAAATGACATTTTTCCGTACTGCCCAATTTTTTTTCACGACATTAAAGCTACAAAAATCATTGAAACATTTTTGAACGGCTTTCTTAGGGACCCGCAACCTAAATCAGGAAAAAAAGATTACGAAATAAAAAAATACTGATGAATTTTCGTTGCATTCCAACGTTGCAAACTTCAGCATCATCAACATTTGAATAAAACAATATTTTTTAAATTCCGTACGTACTTCTCTAGGTATTCTAATGTGGATTGACGAGAATTTTGGTTTTTTGTTCTAGGTAAAAAATTGTAGATGCTAAATGTCACGCCGCGGAGCGCCTAAAAAAAACATAAAAGAAAATATTAGTAGTCGGCCATTTTGTACAAAAAGAAATATATATTTTTTCTAACAGCTTGATATTCATACTAAATAGATGTGTCATTAATTTTAGGAGTGATTTTATGATTGATTTTATACCCTTCACTATGGCCTAAGGCCTTAAATTATACATATAATTGCTATACCATATTATCCCGTTACATCCAATTCAAAAGGCGGGTTATATACCAGGTGTGTAAGTATGAAACCGGAATTTTTGTACAGAAAAAACACGTTTATTGTAATGATATGATACAAAGTAACTTATTCAAAGTATTGTCCGTCGCTATCTATACATTTTTCCCATCTTTCTGGCAATTTGTGGATTCCGCGCCAAAAGAACTGTTGCTCTTTTGAGGCAAACCAGTCATCGAGCTATTTTCGTACATCTTCGTAAGAAGTAAAGCGCTGCTCAGCAAGTGCGTGTCCCATCGATGCAAACAAGTAGTAATCGGATGGGGCAAGGTCCGGTGAGTAAGGCGCGTGCTGAAGAATCTCCCAACGGAACGACTCTATCGTTTCCTGGACCTGTTTTGCTTTGTGTGCTGGTGCATTTTCATGCAGCAAAATCACCTTGTGTTGTCTTTGTTGGTATTCTGGTCGTTTTTCACGCAAAACTCGATCCAAATCGGTCATTTGTTGTCGGTAGCGTTGAGTATTGATAGTTTCCCCAGGTTTCAGCAGCTCGTAGTAGATTACGCCCTTCTGATCCCACCAAACATACAGCATTGTATTTCGTCCGTAGCGGTTTGGTCTTGACGTCGATGTTGATGGTTCATCCGGAGTAACCCATGACTTTTTGCGCTTAGGATTCTCGAAATATATCCACTTTTCATCGCCAGTCACAATTCGATGGAGAAATGACTTTCTTTTGAACCTGGCGAGCAGCATTTCGCATGATGTTTTGCGGTTTTCCTGCTGTCTTTCGTTGAGTTCATGTGGAACCCATTTCCCCACCTTTTGTATCTTTCCCATGGCTTTCAACCGAAGGGAGATGGCTTCTCGGGTCACCTTTAACTGATCCGCCAGTTGTTGTTGTGTTTGAGCGTCGTCTTCGTCCAACAAGGCTTGCAGGTCAGCGTCTTCAAACTTTTTCGGTGGTCTTCCACGTTCTTCGTTCCTCACGTCAAAATCGCCACTTTTGAACCGTTTGGACCACTCGAAACACTGTGTTTTACCGAGAGCATGCTCACCAAACGCCTCCACAAGCATTCGATGCGATTCGGCTGCGGTTTTCTTCAGATGAAAACAGAAAAGTAGTGCTGTCCGCAAATCGTAATTTGTTGGCACAAAACTCGACATATTTATCTCTAATAAACTAATGCTACTGAACGAAACTCGTGTTATTGTGAGTTGGAAATCTTTGTCGGATATCAATACAATAACAAGACACCGCTGACGTGATGTGTCGGTAACTGCATCGACATTTAGCGCCACCTATGGGCAAATTCCGGTTTCATACTTACACACCTGGTATATATAATAGAGTTTTATTTGCACAACTTGTTATAAAGTTTTTTACAAAGTCTCTTTTCTTACAATCAATCTCATTCACGAACTTACACCTAACAACTTACGTCTAAAATTCTAACCTATATCCTAACCACTACTGATCGCTGTCGCTCTCATCTTTTTCCTCTTTTTTCATTTTTGCACATAATGCCTCTATTTCTTTGAAGTAGCGGCAAATTCCCACATTTATTTTCCCGCTTAACATATTAATGATCTCCCCCTTTATCGCAACCTCGTCAACTCCTTGTATCCACTCCTCCGCTTCTTTTCTTGCCTCTTTTGGCATCATTTCCCAGCCTTTTTTGCAAATTAGGAGGTGCTCCACCGTCTCAAATTTCTCCTCACAAATCCTGCATCGCCAATTTTTCTCCCCCTTCTTTCCCGCCCTCCATACATTTCCACATCTTATTCTTGCCCACAATTCTTTCTCCCTACCCTTCACTCCTTCTTCCTTCCAGTATTTCCATGGGCTTTCTTCGTTCTCCACCAAGTACTTGTATAAACTATTGTATGATGATTTTTGTACTCTTTCTTCTTCCTCCTCCAGTATTTTTTTCTTTAGGTTTTCTAATCAAAAGGCGGGTTATATTTTCTTTACCTCGAAAAAAATGCCCCTTTCCAGAATTCGGGAAAAAATGTCCTTATTTGTTTTATTATTAATTTTTAGCAATATACCAAATGTCACTCGAGTTCTGAAAATACAATCTCGATCCGTTTAAATCGGAAGTAACTGTCCCTACACCATAAACATTGGAAAATCGTTGTGCAAAATATTTCAAATAATATCGCGTCTAACCAACAATATATTCCCTCAACAGTTGTCAATTAAAATCTCGCCGAATCGCTAAAAGATGGCGTAATAATTTATGAAATTCGTTCGCAGATCGCGCAACGCAATCGGAAGGCAGGTCTCGCAGATACAGCTTCAACAGCCCCAATTCGTACAAGTGGAGGTCGCCGACGTGGACAACCAGCAGTTCATCGTCTACGCGGATTAGCCCCCTTGAGCCCGCCCCACTGATCTCCATCGTCCTTTAACGAGCCCATTATTAAGTAACGTAACCATTAATTATTATTAATCCACAAAGAAAGGAAGAAAAAAGAAACACAAATGGAAAAACAAAACGAAAACAGTGTACATATTTACAAAGCGAAGTTGCGCGTGGTAAAACGAGATAGTAAATGAGGTGTACGAAGTAAGGGGGAGGGGGGGGGGAGGACAATGAAGAGAGCGAGAGAAAGAGAGGCCGAAAGAAAACAAAATACGTGAACGTAATTTTTGTTGTAACGATTTTCGAGTTGATTGACCGATTGGTAATTCCGCGCTGGGGGCCGGAAAACGCGACGGATAATTTAATTAAGAAAAAAGGGGGGTTGGCGAGAGAGAGAGAGAGAGAGAGAGAGAGAGAGAGAGAGAGAGAGAGAGAGAGAGAGAGAAATGGATGTAAATGTTGAACACGCAAACGACGTGTAAAATCGGGCCCGACCACTAGTACACTTGGAAAGAAAAATAGTGCAGATCTACAAAAAAAAAACCCACGAGACACGCGGCAGAACTGCCGGCGCACTGCTCAACGTTTGCATCGATCCCGCGTCGGCGTAAACGAGTGCGTTCAATCGTCGAAACATGACTGTATATATCTATAAGTAAAGTTAAATATTGTATACAGTATATTTTGGGAAAAGAAAAAACAAAAGAAACGAAACAGAAAAGCGAGGAAGATTTGGATGTGAATAAAACGTGAAAATGGAACGCGCGAGTTTTATCTGTGAAGCACTTGGCGCTCCGGAGCTTGTTTTTTTTCTTCTTTCTTTGGTTTGAGATTTTATTTTGGCACGATTGTCAAGCTTATTCGCTGCCGAACTTTCTCTTCTCGCGCGCCCGAGAGCTAGTACAGTCGTGCTGTATATTGGAATCGGAAAAAATTTGAAGGCTAGTTTTTTGACAGGTGATTTTGCAGGTACTAAACACAAGTTTGCCTAAAAATCGACGTGTAGGGTTCTTTTTAGGGGATGAAAGCGGATGGGGGTGGATTAATGGCAAACTACAACCCCCACGAGGTCGGCGCCGGGAGACAAAATGTTGAGAAAAATCCGGGCTTTATTTTTGTCCATAGCGCCGAAGTCGTGGAAGTTCACTTTGGGGGTGAAAAAGTGGGGTGAAATTTTGAAAAATCAGTTTTCATTGGATAACTCTTTAGGAAAAGTTCATACAATTTTTGTTCAAATGGGAACGTTGTAGCCCTCGAAAAGACGCGTCGATCGAGTATTTTATCATTCCCCTCCGATATTATCTTCAGCCCCAAAAGAATTGTTGAAGTAAAAAAAAAATGGTTTATTGAATAACTCAAAAACAATCGATTTTTCGGGGATGGTTTAAATGTACGAAATGTAGAGAATAATTTTCTCTATATTTTCGTTCCTATGGACCACCCTTGAATTTTGCTTTTTCGAAGCCCTCTCAGGGGTTGAAAATTCAAAATGAAATTCCGGGAAAACTATTGACCGAAAATAAAGAGATACGAGTTTGGCGCTCAGGACAAAAATGTAGCTGAGGGTTCAAGCTACAAATTCTTCCACGGCGGCGATTTCGTGCGGTCGATAGTTTTCCCAGAATTTCGTTTTGAACTTTCAACCCCCGAGAGGGGTTGGAAAATCAAAATTCAAGGGTGGTCCATAGAAACGAAAATATAGAGAAAATTATTCTCTACATTTCGTACATTTGAACCATACCCGAAAAATCGATTGTTTTTGAGTTATTCGATAAACCATTTTTTTTTGTATTTTAAACATTTTTTGGGGGTGAAGATATTATCGGAGAGTGATGATCGAATACTCGACCAACGCGTCTTTTCAAAGGCTACAACGTTCCCATTTGAACAAAAAGTGTACGAATTTTTTCTAAAGCGTTATTGAATTAAAACTGATTTTTCAAAATTTCACCCCCAAAATGAACTTCCACGACTTCGGCGCTGTGGACAAAACCAAAGCCCGGATTTTTCTGCACATTTTGTCTCACGGCGCCGACCTCGTAGGGGCTGTAGTTCGGCATTAATCCACCCCCATCCCCTTTCATCCCCCAAAAAAACCCTACAGCCCAATTTTTAGGAAAACTTGGATTCAGCAGCCGCGGCACCTACAAAATCACCTGTCAAAAAACTAGCCTTCCCATTTTGTTCCGATTACGGGGTTTTTTGCAGCGACAGCACGACTGTACTAAGCATGATTTTATGCTTATTTGTTGCGAAACGGAAGCTGTGAGATCGTCGAGCGGGAGTTCGGACGATTGAAGGGTGGTGGATTTTTAGAGCGAGAGAGAGAGAGTGTATAGAATGGGGAAAAAAACGTTGAAATCTTGAAAATTCGTGAAGGGTTGGATGTACACTCAACACGATGTTAACGAATTGTGTGTGTGTGAGAGAGAGAGAGAGAGAGAGAGAGAGAGAGAGAGAGAGAGAGAGAGAGGAGCTGTAAATTTCGCACAAGCAAGAATGGCGAGAATTTTTCATTCGACTTTCAGTCAGCGGTTCTTCGTCGTCAGTCGACTGCATTGGCACAGGGTGTCCCGTTTACATCGACATACTCGAATTTCCCCGAAATTTTCGACGATGCTAAAACGCGTCTGGTGGCTGCGAGTTTTTGCGTATGGACGTGCAGAGGACGTAGGACGATGGACTTTGTACTTTATGAATGGAATCACGCTCGTTCGAGGCGCCAGTCCATTGGGAAGCATTGGAAGTGCGTCCGAAGCATATTCTCGTACAATCGGAAGGTTCGAATCAATTGCAGCTCATTGGAATGAGAAAAAAAATCCCACGACACGTGACAAGTCGATTCAAACGCGGACCAAAATCGCCAGATTTTTTTTCACTCGACGTTTTCAATTACAAGGTCAACTTAAAAAAAATTGGGAACGTAAACTTTTCACAGCGGCGTTTTATTCTACGTGAGAACACATATGTTACTTTTGTCCAAACATTTTTCCATCTGGCCATTATTCACGTAAAAAATGACGAAGGTTGTTGAAAACGATGGCCTTCCACTTTCACACGTAAATAATTAAGGGGTTGGGCCACTCTAAAGGCCGAAAAAATAGGCTTTTTGGGGAATTTTTTTTTTAGAAAAACTACAAAATAAATCGAGATTACAAAAAAGGGGGTTTATCATACATATCAGTGACTGTATACGATAATTTTTTTTAAGCGATTGATTTCAAAATGGCGGCTGTGCAGCGTTTATCTCGAAACTGCATTTTTTATGTTGGCCGGAAACATAACTCGGACAATTTTCAACCGATTTAGTCGAAATGTTGAATATGTATTGAAAAATACATTGTCTATGGGAGTACGTAGGATTTTTTTTATATTGCATAGTTCATTTTTTATTAACATTTATCTGACGATAATTTTTCACTCTCCAAAAATTTGCCTACAAAATCGTCAGATAATTGTTAATAACAAATGAACTATGCGATAAAAAAAATCCTACGTACTTCCATAGACAATGTATTTTTCAAGATATATTCAATATTTCAAGTGAATCGGTTGAAAATTGTCTGAATTATGTTTCCGGCCAACTTAAAAAATGCAGTTTTGAGATAAACGCTGCACAGCCGCCATTTTGAAATTAATCGCTTCAAAATAATTATTCTATACAGTCACTGATATGTATGATAAACTTCCTTTTTTGTAATCTCGATTTATTTTGTAGTTTTTCTGAAAAGAAATCCCCAAAAAGCCTATTTTTTCGGCCTCTAGAGTGGCCTAAGGCCTCAACTATTTAAAAAGAGCCTCGGTACTGATACTGAGACAAGTATTTCGAATAACAGTGCCCGTTTGTTAAAAAAAACTTTTCTAAAAATGTCCGATAATAATAACCGGATAAAAAAACATGTTTCTCGCAAAAGTAACCGGTTTTTCTTTACCTGGAATAAGAAGCCGCTATAAAAATGTAGATTTCAATTTTTTTAAGTTGATCCTGCAACCTCGTCAACTAAATAAAAAAGTTATCTTGTCGTATCGCTCCTCGTTTGAGTCTACTCGATGCGTGGCTCGCAATTTTTTTTCGATTCAAATGCCGTTTTCGACACTCCAGAGGCCGAAAAAATTGGCTTTTTGGGGATTTTTTTTCAGAAAAACTTCAAAATAAATCGAGATTACAAAAAAGGGTGTTTATCATAAATATCAGTGACTGTATATGATAATTTTTTTGAAACGATTAATTTCAAGATGGCGGCTGCGCAGCGTTTATCTCGAAACTGCATTTTTTAAGTTGGCCGCAAACATAACTCGGACAATTTTCAACCGATTCACTTGAAATGTTGAATATGTCTTGAAAAATACATTTTCTATGGAAGTACGTAGGATTATTTTTTTATATTGCATCGTTCGTTTGTTATTAACAATTATCTGACGATTTTTTAGGCAATTTTTTGGAAAGTGAAAAATTTCGTCAGATAATTGTTAACAACAAATGAACTATGCAATGTAAAAAAAAATCCTACGTACTTTCATAGACAATGTATTTTTCAAGATATACTGAACATTTCAAGTTGAAAATTGTCTGAGTTACGTTTTCGGCCAACTTAACCCTCAATCCGTGAAGGGTTTTTCGGCACACTCAATCCATGGACGGGGGTCATTTTCGTCTGCGCGCTACCATACCCAGAATTATTGATGAAAAAATCTGTAAAAATTCATGGTTCATTCTTAGAATGTACTTTTGAAGGACGAACAGGATTTTTTCGGATATTGTTATTTTAAATATATATTTGTTTAAACAGATATCAAGCAATGCGCGGAAAAATTACGTTTTTCTATTTTTTGCCCGGACAGATTTGACCCCCCTTCATGGATTGAGGGTTAAAAAATGCAGTTTTGAGATAAACGCTGCACAGCGGCCATTTTGAAATCAATCGCTTTAAAAAAATTATTGTATACAGTCACTGATATGTGAGGCATTCCACGTCACATCAGCCAGTAAAAAAAAATCCACAAATAATTTTGAAAAATCGAGTTACTTTATTGAAAAATATCCACCGAGTGTCGACATTTAAAAAAAACTTCTGTCGTTTTTTCTCGTTGATTACCATTTTTTAAATATTTTTCCATTCAAATGCCTGTATCTTTGGCAGGATTTGACGTATTTACATTCGTAAAAAACGAAAATGTGCGTCTTTTTCCAGCCTTCCAGAAAAAAATTAATTTAGATTTCATTGAGCAAGTCGAACGTCCGTTTCAGGACAAATATGCAAAAATATTTTTTTTCTCAAGGAAAGACACTCGTTATTTTATTTTTAAGAATTTCCCCGAATTGTAAATACGAAAAACGGATTTTTGGCATTTTTTATATTATGGGATTCCTAAATACCGTGAATTAACAGCTATTTTTATTAAAATTTTTTTTTTATTAATATTCGATTGAAGAGTGCGGAGCACTCGCTGTATGTTTATCAGGTTTTTGAAATACATGTATATACAGGGTGTCCCAGAACTCAACGTCAAGCCGAAACGGGGTGACAGGATTGATTTCAACCATCATGAGAAAAATCAGAAAAAAAATCTATCCCATGCAGTTTGAAAATTATGGGCATTTAAGAAAAACCTAGAAATTTGGTCAAACTGTAACCATTTTTCGGTTATTGTGGTTAATTGTTATTATTTTTGTTCATTTAAACTTTGGAACCATGACCCTAAATATCATTTCTAGAATCACAGTCAAAAATAATGACACAATTGCCCCAAGTTTCCTAGAATTAAGACTATTTGTTAAACTATGAATTTAAAATTTTCAAAATTTGTCGACTTTGAAAGGCCCTCGTTTAAAAAAAAGGTACTAGAGTGCCTTGGCAAGAGCCATTAAAAGTTGGCGCATTTAATCAGGATTGTAAAATGGTACAATACTTCTTAGTTTCATACTAAAAAAAAACGAGTAAAAAAATTAAAACCTCAAGTAACCCGATTTTTGCTAACCCATTTTACTCAGTTAAAATATTTTAAACGGCACTATCCATCTATCCATCTCTCTCATCATTTTGCCGTAAAATTAAGAACCTACCAAGAGCTTGTGCGAATAAAAAACATTTTAACTGAGTAAAATGGGTTAGCAAAAATCGGGTTACTTGAGGTTTTAATTTTTTTACTCGTTTTTTTTTAGTATGAAACTAACAAGTATTGTACCATTTTACAATCCTGATTAAATGCGCCAACCTTAAATGGCACTTGCCAAGGCACTCTTGTACTTTTTTTTTAAAGCAGGGCCTTTCAAAGCACACAAATTTTGAAAATTTTAAATTCATAGTTTAACAAATAGTCTTAATTCTAGGAAACTTGGGGCAATTGTGTAATTATTTTTGACTGTGATTCTAGAAATGTTATTTAGGGTTACGGTTCCAAAGTTTAAATGAACAAAAATAATAAAAATTAACCACAATAACCGAAAAATGGTTACAGTTTGACCAAATTTCTAGATTTTTCTTAAATGCCCATAATTTTCAAACTGCATGGGATAGATTTTTTTCTGATTTTTCTCATGATGGTTATAATCAATCCTGTCACCCCGTTTCGGCTTGACGTTGAGTTCTGGGACACCCTGTATATGTCATATGTATTGGAGCCTTGGAGTGCTCCACACTCTTCAATCGAATATTCATAAAAAAAAAATTTAAATAAGAATAGCTCTTACTTCATGGTGTTTAGGAATCCCATAATATAAAAAATACCAAAAATCCGTTTTTCGTATTCACAATTCGGGGAAATTTAAAAAGGTAAAATAACGAGTGCCATTCTTTGAGAAAAAAATATTTTTGCATACTTTGCCCTGAAACGGACGTTCGACTTGCTCGATAAAATCTAAATTAATTTTTTCCAGGAGGGCTAGAAAGAGACGCACATTTTCGTTTTTTACGAATGTAAATACGTCAAATCCTGCCAAAGATACAGCCATTCGAATGGAAAAATGTCAAAAAATGGTAAACAACGAAAAAAAACGTCAGAAATTAAAAAAAAAATTCGACCCTCTTTGAATATTTTTCAACAAAGTAACTCGATTTTTCAAAATTATTTGTGGATTTTTTTTGGCTGAAGTGACGTGGAATGCCTCACGTATGATAAACACCCTTTTTGCAATCTCGATTTATTTTGTAGTTTTTCTGAAAAAAAAAATTCCCAAACAGCCCATTTTTCGGGCTCTAGAGTGGCCTAACCCCTTAATTGCGATCTTTCGAGACGAACGGGACGCCCTCGAGGCCAGGTCTCGCGAGTTGACCCCGCGAGCGATAACGACGGTCCCTCTTAATTTCTTCTTTCATTTGCGAACGGAGACGATACACTACTGCGAGCATTTCGGAACTGAGTGCATGCCCGACAGCGCGTTACTAAAAAACTATATAAGAGAGTGGAGTGGGGGGGGGGAGTAATTCTCGACAAAGACGGAGAATCAAGCAGCCTTAATGTCCATACGAGGGAGATGAGAATCCATGTTACAAGATTGTTTATACTTCGGCGAAGCCAGGATCACCCGCTGGATCATCCTCCAGTCAGAATCCGAACGGACGGAAACTTTTGGAACTGCGATCGCGAGTGATTTACCCGCAGTTCGAAAAGCTTCCGTCCTTTCGGACGTCGACTCGAGTGTGGCCCATTGAAGAAGACGAAAAAAAGGAGAGCTTTGTGCAAGCGCAACACACACACACACGAATGAGCTTTTCACCGATATATGCGACAAATGAACATTTTTTCACGGCCTATTACACAATGATAGCGAACATGTACATTCGAGCGACTGGACACAAATCGAAAGAACAAGCAGCAGTCACGAGGGAAGGTGAAAATACGGAAACGTGAATAGTGGACGAAACGGAGAGATGAATTTTAGGGAACAACAGCAGCAGGCCACGAGACTCGTGTGGAGAGCCTGCACTCTCGAAAATCCCTTTATATCACGAAAAATGTCGAAGAGAGAGAGAGAGAGAGCGTATGTGTGCGAGAGAGAAGTGAGACCCTTTTATTATTAGCGATGAAAGAGAAGAAAAAAAAGGAATTCTTTTTCTTAAATATATTATATCACACTACTGTCGAACTCAATGGTATATACTTAAGTCTGTCGATTTATATGAGAAGAGGGAGGCGGAAGAAAAACGTAAATACAATTGTTCTATATTTCAGGCGTTTACCTCATTTTTGTCACGCGGTGTTTGCGCGACGCTTCTTTTTCTTGTCGCTGCGGACATTTTTGAACGCGTCGGAGCGATTTTTCGTCACGGTTGGCAAGGCCGCGGAATGGAATTGTTGAACATTGGCACCTTGGGCAAATTGCGAGACGATGCGATGATGGAGAGACGAGACTCGTTTTGCGCTCTATTGGGATGCGGAAACTTGGGTGCGAAAAAAAAGGTTTACATTTTTTTTTCTCGTGAGGTGATAAAATGATCTGATCATTTTCAAATTTGGACTTGAGTTTATTACAACTGTCAAGTTGTCATTCGTTTACTGACATATTGAGGGGAAGGATATATCTAAAAAATGATGAAAAATTGAAAATTTGGGAGCCTTTTTACTCCAAAGTTCGAATTTTCGACCATTTTTTCGACATATTTGACCCCAAAAAAATTATTTATTTACACTACCTTTATTATTATTAAATTTATTATTTTTTTTATTATTTATTTAATACTATATAATAAGTATATAAAAAGTATTAAATACTATAATACTTTTATAGTATTAAATGCTATAAAAAGTATTGAAATAATTTATTTAATACTATATAATAACTATATAAAAAGTATTAAATACTATTTAATACTTTTTTATTATTTATTTAATACTACCTATATTATTATTAAATTATTTAAAAAATTATTTATTTACGCTACCTTTCAAACTTTGGGTATATCCTTCCGATAACATTACTGAGAGTAACCTCCCATAATTTCATCCAAATCGGTAGATAACTTTTTGAGCTACTACACGAGCAGTTTTTGAAAAAGTGGTTTCGAGATAATCGCGTTTAAAGTTTCAACATGTGAAAACTATTAATTGTTATTACTCTAGACTATATCCGATAACTTCGAAAATATTCAATATTTCGAGTTTTCCTTTGGTCGGTATATTGTCTGGGTATCATACTTTCGAAATATGTATTTAAAAAAATCGATTTTTTGAACATTCTAAAGGGATTTCTCGCCTTGATGCGGGCACCCACTTTTGGAGACCGAAAATCGGATTATTTTTTTTTCATTGTGAAAAAAAAACGGAAATTTCCGCAACTCTGACAATAATTTATTCATATTTTCATACGTCTCCGGTCATTTTTTATAGTTATTTCATGCATTAAGGCCTTAGGCCACAGTAACGGGTATAAAATCATCTGCGAATTTAACAATTTTTTTTCGTATGAAAAAGTGATTCACTCATAAAATCAATTACACATCTATTTAGTATGAATATCAAGCTGTCAAAAAATATATATATTTTTTTCGATGTACAAAATGGCCGACTGCTAATATTTTCTTTTGTTATCTTTTTTTAGCCACTCCGCGGCGTGACGTTTAGCATCAACAATTTTCTACCTAGAACAAAAAACAAAAATTCTCGTCAATCTACATTAGAATACCTAGAGAAGTACGTACGGAATTTAAAAAATATTGTTTTATTCAAAAGTTGTAGGTATTTGAACTTAACGGAGACTTTGTCCTTGGAGTGCCATATTTCAGGTGTTTACATTTTATTTTTTTTAAAGGAAACGAGTAAAGCTTTTTGAGTGCGGTTTTTTCTTGCTTTTATTCATGATATACAGAACGTTAAAAAATTTAAAAAAAAAACCAAATTGGCGGCCTTGCAGCTCCGCGAAAACAGGTCCTCAAATCGCGGGAGGTAAACGGCTGACATCACTGCCCCCTCTTTGTTGATCTGAAACACAAATTCAAAGCATATTATCAATCTGTGACCCTTTGGTCATGGCATAACGGATGGGTTTTTCGTTTAGTACAAATTTCGGAAAATGGCGGCAATTTAAAAAAAAATCGAATTTTCACGTTTTTTTCGCATAAAAAGATAAATAATAAATGCAAAAATGTATCTATCGAAAAAACGATCCGTCATTCCGTGAAGACATATTTTCTGAGTATGCTCTCCAAATTTCAGGTCGATATGTTAATTACAGCGGTCAGGAGAATGTCAGCCATTTTTAAAAACGTGTTTTCGAGAAAAACGCGTTTAAAGTTTTGTAATGTGTTTACACAAATGTGTTTATAATTACCGCTAATCGGCAATGCCTGGTCCATAGAGGCATCCCTCCTCTTCTTCTAGCTGCTCATGTTGAGCTCAAATTGATTTTTTGAAAATTTCAAGGACAAAGTCTCCCTTAAGAAATGAATTTTCAGTGCAAAATTCCGTTATAACTGCACGTAAACTGCTCATGAAATGAAAAGTTTTCGATTAATCAGAAATTCCGTACGTACTTCTCTGCGAAATGCAATTAGGAACATAACTTTTAAATTTTAAGTAAATCGAGTGAAAATTGTTGAATTTATTTGTCACGCCAATTGGAAAAAGCTGTTTCGAGAAGTTTTGAGTAGTCGGCCATTTTGTACAGCGAAAAAAAAAAACATTTTCTAACAGCTTGATATTCATACTAAATAGATGTGTAATTAATTTTATGAGTGAATCACTTTTTCATACGAAAAAAATTGTTAAACTCGCACATGTTTTTATACCCGTTACTGTGGCCAAATCCCTTAAAGGAAAAAAAAAGCCATCGATTTTTTGATCGTTGTAAATGTATATCCCGCCTTAAGGTGTAAGCCGCTGTGTCCCTTGGCGCGTCCTCATCGTCGTTGTCGATTTGCGGGAATTGTGCAGCTCGCAATTCGCATCTGAAATAGTCCAACAATTTTTTATACATTCTTGAGATGTTTTTTCAAAAACATGAACCTAAATTTTGAAAAAACAATCGAGAATTGAATGTTGGAACGTGTTTGAACAAAATGATCGATTTTTAGCATTTTTTTCCCGGCATTTTGCAATAATAAATATGTTTTGAACAATCTAATCTTTTCAACTTTAGGTTCATGTTTTGATAAAATATATTATGTAAAGGTGGTCCAAATTTGAAGATGATCCATCAATTAGTTTTTGAGTTAGGATTCCCGCAAATTGAAAAAATGTTTCGAAAAAAACGCGATTGAAAGTTTTGGTATCTGTAAATCGTTACGCTACCTGTTCTCACTAAATCGTCTGTCACTTGGTCACTTTTCAATAGTTCAACTTGAATTTTTTTTACATTTTCTCGAATATGTCCACTCTGAGAAAAAGCAAGATAAAATCGAATGTTTTGTTTGGGTTCTAAAGTCGAAGCATCTAAAGTGGTTTCCCGCCTTAATGGCATCTCGGCTGAACATGTCTAGAAAAGGCTTTTAGTGTAATAACGAAACGTCCGTATGACCGGATACATTTTAGAAATTTTGAAAATTACGAAAATGGCAAGATGGAGAAAAAAAAGGTCGTTTTTCGACGAAAAAACTGCTTTATTTATTGGTTATTGACGAATGGATAAACATATGAAAAAATCATCAGGTCACAGGATAGAAAATGTTCCGAACTATGGTCTCTCCGAATTTAAAGTGAATCGGACGAATAGATTTTGAGATACGAATTCCACCGTTTCACAAAACATAGTTTCGAGAAAAAGAGAATAAAGAGAGAAAAAGTGGGCGCTCTGACCCTTGACAAAAATCGTCTCAAGGGAGGACACCACGTCGACAGGTCGAAAAGGGCGTTTGTTCCCATTTTTGTTGTCTACTGGATTATTCATTTGGAATTTGGAAACACGGTATGTAATTAACGCTCAGGGTACGGACTGGGTTACCGTAACCCGAGCGAAATTTGAAAGAAGCGCCATACGAAGAGAAGTCGGCGATGGGGGTCCGGACCAGGGGGGGGGGGGGAAACTTATAGGTACACACTATTAGAGGCCCAAGCGGCAGAGTCAGTCTCCGCTTTGTGTCCGAGCTAGACACATATGAACATTGTGCTCGGGTGTGGTACACCCAGTCCGTATCCAACGTTACAAAATCCAACATTTTCAAAAATATAAAGTTTTAATTTTCGTCTGTTTGCCGCTGAGGAATAAAAAGGTAAGTAAGAATACGTACTCTTTACTTAATTTTGTAGATTCTAACCTCAAAATAACGCGTTGTACATGGTGTAAGCGAAGTATTGTAGTAGATCTCAATCACTTGAACGTACGTCTTATATCGAAATCTTTGCTGCTCGTAGTGAATTATAACTCATTAAATTTTGTTTCTTGTAATTTTTTATTACAGAACACGCAAGATTGGCAAAACCTACTCTGAGGATAGGTCTGCGAAAGACGATTGAAGAGTTTTTGGATTCTCGTGAGTTGCCAGAAGAAATGGACATTCGCGATGAGTTTGTCGACAATAGACTTTCAAAGCAAAAGAGATGTAACTTATGTCCAAGTTCCCTTGACCGAAAAACGTATTATAAGTGTCTTAGATGTCATAAGGCGATGTGTAAAGAGCACGTAGCGAAACTGTGCTGCGAGTGCGGCAATACTATGTAATATGACTTTTGTAAACTTTTGATAATAAATATTCGTCTTTAACAATTATTTTTGGTGTTTATTTATATGATACTACTCAACAATATCTGAGAAACAATTTTTTTACGCTCAAAGTAATTATTTTTAACCTTTATCATCATAAATCAACGAAACAACGTTTTTTCGCTAACTCGAAAAAACGCGTATTTTCATTTTTCAAAAAAATATAGTTTTTGGAATAAATCAAAAAACCGTTATGGACATTTGAAAGAACTACTTTTTACCTTTCAAACGCGAGTTATACAATGTTAATATCTTTTTTTTTCAAAAAGTTACAGCATTTTGAAAAAAAAAAAACGTTTTTTTACAAAAAAATTTCAAGACCCGTTCACATTTTTCATTATAATTTTTTTTTCAATCAGTTAAATGATTAATCTGACAATTCTATCATATTTTTGAGACAATTTCACACAAAATGAAAAAAAAATTTATTCAAATTGACAAAGTACAGCTCGATATACACGCAATCAAAGTCGCCGGGTTAGGCTAACCCATGTCCGTACTGAACGTAACTTTTTTATAGTCCGTACCCTGAGGGTTAAGGTAGTCCTATCGCTTCACACTAGTCATACCACTGATCATACTTGAGACTTGTACAATTAATATTTTTAACATATGCAAAAAAAGATTTCTAATAACTAAATTTTCCACGTGTAAACTGTTTAATGAATGTCCACATTTAATTAGAAACATGAAAAAATAGTTATTCCCACGATTCGCGCAGTATTTCGAGGTTTGATATTTGGCAATATTGGTTCTATCTCCGTCTCTTTTTACTCAACCAAGCGAGTTTAACCTCCATGCTTTTCAACGTCGATCTGTCAAAACAATGTCAGGTGCGGGAAATATAAAGCATTGTATTCGGGCCACGCTGGTAAAAAGCGTGGAATATTTGTGTCAGCGAAATACGTCGGTTAAAAATGAAATATGTGTGGAAATTCGAATGAGTGATATGAGGTTAGGACTACAGTCAGCTGTTGCCTTGCTGCCACGTCTCTTTATCGTAGCAAGTGGTCATAAATCCAATACCGGAAGTTCAAATTAAACTTGATATTACATAAAAATTAGGTCAATAAGCGTAATTTTTCTGAGAGCACTGGATTACCACAAGTGTTAAGTATGTAAACCTGATTATTTTAAAGAATCTGACGGATTCCCACTATTATATACACTTTTGAAGCGACCGGAAATTGGCTTTTTGTATGTCGTCTCGGAATTCCTTCACAAAAATACGCAATTTTAATATTTCTTTTCCCTGTAATTAGGTCGATAAACAACCCTGAAATTTGACAGAGACGATTATTAATATATTTTGTGAAGCTCAAAAAAAAAATTATGAAAATCCTATGGATTGAAGCCTGGCGATAGGACTACCTTAAGTGAAGTAAATTTCCGACCATAAGATCTTTTTTACATCATAAAAGGATCTCACCCCTGGAGACTACTACAAAACGAAAAAATCGTACCTTTTAAATTTTAAGCTTATGCAAACTGCTTTAAGAGACCGACAAAGTGAGCCTGTCCTTTTTTTTTACTCAAAGCGACAGAACACGCGTCCCCGAAAACGTTGAAAATTCAGGTACAACTTTTCCCCACCAGGGTCGCTCCGATAACGAGTGACCGAGCAATATAGTAATAGCCACAGCACAATGTGAAAGTTACATATTTCCAGTGTTCTCCCAAACGGTTGATTTTTTGGAAAAACGAAAAGAAACATCTTCCACTCTGGTGAACGACGAAAAACGTCTTTCTCTTTGTTTGCCGCAAATGTAGTCTGTCTGAGAGAGAACTTGGCAGTAGGATTTTTACCGACTGGACCTGTGAGCCATGTCCTTAAGGCCTTAGGCCACAGTAACGGGTATAAAATCATCAGCGAATTTAACAATTTTTTTCGTATGAAAAAGTGATTCGCTCATAAAATTAATTATACATCATTTTGTATGAATATCAAGCTGTTAAAATTTTTTTTCATGTTCAAAATGGCCGACTACTCGAAACTTCTCGAAACAGCTTTTTTCCAATTGGCGTGACAAATAACTTCAACACTTTTCACTTTATTTACTTTAAATTAAAAAGTTATGTTCCTAATTGCATTTCGCAGAGAAGTACGTACGGAATTTCTGATTAATCGAAAACTTTTCATTTTATGAGCAGTTTATTAGCAGTTATAACGAAATTTTTCACTGAAAATTCATTTCTCAAGTTCAAATACCTACAACTTTTGAATAAAACAATATTTTTTTAATTCCGTACGTACTTCTCTAGGTATTCTAATGTAGATTGACGAGAATTTTTGTTTTTCGTTCCAGGTAAAAAATTGTGGACGCTAAATGTCACGTCGCGGAGCGCCTAAAAAAAGATGAAAGAAAATATTAGTCGACCATATTGCACATCGAAAAAAAATAGATATATATTTTCTAACAGCTTTATATTCATACTAAATAGATGTGTAATTGATTTTACGAGTGATCACTTTTTCATACGAAAAAAAACGTTAAATTTGCACATGATTTTATATCCGTTACTGTGGCCCAAAGCCTTAAGGAGAGATATACACCTAGATGGTCGAGGTCGAGGTTTTAGAAGCTATGAAAATTCCGTCGACCGGAGAAGACCTACACTATGAGCCTGGTATCGATGATTCCATGTAAGTTGACAAATTTCATGATTTATTCATTCCCAAATTTTCAAACGCGTTTTTCTCAAAACCACGTTTTTCAAATCGGTACCCAAAATTTCTCGAAAACCAATGAACCGATTGCCTTGAGGTTTTTTGTGGTTATTCTATACACCATTATCTAGTACTTGTCATAGAATTTTTTTCCGTTACTCAGTTTTTGTTTTATAGGCAAAATAATAACTAATTTTTGGCCCAAAAATCACTATTTATGTTCAAACGTCCGCCATTTTGTCAGAAATCGATATTTTCAAAATCGGCTATGACAAGTACTAGATTATAGTATCTAATTTAATAATCTTTTTGTTTTTTTTTTTTTCAGATGATTTTTGAAAAAACGCCAGTCGGTACCGTATACGCAGATTTTTTTACGACGCTCCAAGGATCATACAATATCCTTGTATATTTTTGATATTTTCAAATAAAGAAAATTAAACATATTTTTGAATGTATATACTTTTAGACAATTAAAACCCCAATCCGAAATTTCAAATAGTTTTCCTTGAAAAAATTCACCAAAACCCTTTTTCCGGCTCCTAGGTGTATATATCTCCCCTTAAGGCTCGGCAAAAGTTACTCAGTCGGTAATAAATCCGCTCGAGGTATTTATTTATTAGGACGGCAATATTGGACACGACGGCACAGCAAACACCTGCGTTCGAAAGGCCCGGTCGGTAAAGTAGACCCCTGTCGATAAGGCAGAGAACTTGCTCTTATCTCCGTCGGTAATTCCTTTGTTTTCAAAAACGCATCTTCCAATGTACACACACACCATCAATTCTTTCCCGTCCAAACGTAAACAAAAACTCTTATATTTAAATTTGTGTCTTCTTGCTGCATAAAAAATCCACTCTCGCGAATTCTGCGTGTGCTAGCGGCCGCTGTATCCGTCACCCAAAGCACCAAAGGTACGTACGAGTACAACATAACCTCACAAATTTTCTACTACCCTCCTGTAGATGTTTTTTTTGCGATTTTGATGACATTTGTCCTTTTCTTTACGATTTTTGACCATTTTTACCGATTCTTACGATTTTTGCCGATTTTTGTTGATTTTTTCAATTTTCTACAATTTTTGCCGACTTTTGTTGATTTTTTCAAATTTCTTCGGTTTTAGCCGATTTTTGTTGATTTTTTCAAATTTCTACGATTTTAGCCGATTTTTGTTGCTTTTTTCAAATTTCTACGATTTTTGCCGATTTTTGTTGATTTTTTCAAGTTTCTACGATTTTTACCGATTTTTGTCGATTTTTTCAAATTTCTACGATTTTTACCGATTTTATTTTGCCCCGCTTATCACCAATTTCCGAAAAATGTCTTCCCATTCTCCCAGGACTTCAGCCATTTCTGTCGCACTCACACGTCGTTTGGTAAAGCTGTCAGCCTCCCGCAGGAGAAATAGAAGCACAGATGCGAAGTTAAACTCGATTAGCCGCGATCATGGAGGAATCTGCGGAAATTATAAGATCTCATCCGGGGATCGTTCTCATGTCGGAGAATCCCGTAAAGTGGCGTGGATTTCTCGTAGTCGACGCGAATTTAGGCGTCGCCGTTGACATGACGCTAACCGTGCCGTATTATCCGCAATTGACCGAGGCGAGTCTTCTCTTCGGTCGAAGCATATCGCTCCTGCACGGCACAGGATTCTCCGACAAGGTTATCGCCATCTTGGAAAACGCCACCACCGTCTCGTCTCTGCTCTTCCAGCTGAAACGAGTCGTCGTAAGAATTTTGGACAATTTTTTTATCCCTCGTGTGCGGGAAACTTCGCGCTTGTGGAAGAGAAGAGAAAAAGCACTTTCTTCCTCAGACGAACCTCCTGAAGGAAAAGTTTGGGAGTCGCAGCGGCGGAAACGTGGCGAATTTCCAGGGCGGCATTGTGGACGAGATCGCAGAGGCGCTTCGATCCGACTCTGTGAGTGATGGAATGTTTTTTTTTTTTCAACGAGACTCATACGACCGTATAATTTTTCGAGTTTTGAAAATTTCGAAAATTGCAAGCTGTACAACGGAAAATCGATTTCCGACGAGATAAAACAACTTTCATCATTCGCTACTAACAAATGGATAGAAAATGTTATAATTATAAAATATAATTTCAAGTGCATCGGACATACATTTCTGGACGAATGTACTTTGCGGAAAAACGCAAGAGAAAAGAATATAAAAAATATCGAATAATTATTATCCGGCGATTGTTCTTATGTGACCTTCTCCCCAGCCCGTCAAAATATCCGCGAGCAGCGGCTTAAAGGCGGTGAAACTGTCGCTGGAAAATGTTAACGTAACGTTGAGACGAGACGCGGGGACGAGCTCGTGGAGAGTCGTGTCGTCCGACTTGCCGGAGGTTTCGTGGCTCGAGCCTTTCGAATTCAATCTCGGGAGCCTGAGCGCCGCGATGGCCAAGCTGCAGACGCGGGTGTACATATTTACGGACGTTTGGAATCTGCTCAACGAAATTGATGAGTGAGATAACTCGATCGATTTTATTATTGAATATTTGCAAAATCAAGTTGCCAGGTCTTTCTGTACGACCGAAATTTCATTAACTTTGGAATCGTTTCGTTTAAATGTGAATTTAATTTATTTTTAATTAATTTCGATACAATTTCAGATTATTGTAAATTAAACTCGGAATAATTATAATTAATATTGAATTAAATTTACAAATAAGTAAAATACAGTTAGAATTTATTTTAAAGGGCTATACGAGTGTGAACGCTGAAAATTTGGGTGATTTTCGGGAATTTTTTGGGAGAAAAGTAATCAATTGAATGTTTCGGAAAATTGAGAATATATTTGGCTATATTTGACCTATATTAAATAATTTTTTGATGGAAAAGTATTGAGATTCAAGCGTCTTATGCGCTGCCTTCGGAGGCGCCAATAAAAACGTTCCTCCATTGCTGACATGATTCCGGCCGATTGAGTAGCTGAAACCAAAAATGGAAAAAATGTCGTTAAACTGTATTTCCTGTACAACGACGGAGGATTTTCGAAAAATATCAAAATCTAACAAAATTACGTAGTAATGAAAAAAGTCTGTTTTCTTGCCTATAAAATGGTCGTTTGTTTTCAATGCCAAATCGTCAATTTTCATCCAATCAAAAATATCCTACGTCATTGTAGAGTAAATATATTCAAGAGTACTCACAAGCATTCCCTACCCCCCATCACCGATTTCGCTTAAATTTATAGGACATGCAGGGCTTGGCTAGAAATGAAAGTAGCCGGAGTGGGAGCTCCAGATGAAGAAGCGTTTAGAAAATAAAAATGTTGACGCGGCTCTCGCACCGTATAAGCCATTTACGTTAGCATGTTTGCCGAGCAGCGGTTGGCGTAGCGGTAAGAGCTCGGACTAGTAATTCGATGGTCGTGGGTTCGACTCCCCGTGTGGAGACTTTTTTTTTTCTTTTTCTATCTTTTTCTCAATTTTTATATTATTCATTTTCCAATTAAGCAATGAGGTGAATAATTTTCTTTATTTATTTGTTTATACGCAAAAGGCATAGAAAAGGTAAAAAACTGGGAATTCGGACTTTTCAACAAGGGATTGTAATTAAAGCGCATACGAAAAGACTTCGTACATGAAAATTCAAAACTTTATTCGTTGACATTCGATGATTTACATGTGTCGGGATGATATTTATCGTAGAAACAGGGGAAACAATAATTATTTCTGCATCTAGCACACGTTATAAACGCCGCATTTTTACAACCACGACGTTGTTTCAACGTCTCCATAGACAAACATACTTGATTGACATTCATAAAGCATTCTCTCTCATCGCAAAGTTTAGAAGCGAACCACGCGTAACGTAACATGTTACCGAATATTGGCGCGGATAATTGATGATGAACAATCGAATGTATTTTTATGCAGTCTTCTCGTGAAGTTATTTCTTTTTCTTGCTCGATGAGATAAGAGCAGTTTTGTATTTTTTCAATAAAGTTTTTAACCTGACGATAAAATATACGTCGCAGGATTGCACCAGGGGAGTACATTTAGGGGGAATTACTTTGACGCTACACGTTGGCAATCCTTGTTCATCTTGGAAGAGTTCGTCGTATAATTGCGGATTTTTTTGTCCTCCCCACGAGTCAATCAGCAACTCCAAATTTTCTACGATTATGCGCCCATTAAAAATGCCGTCCTATATGCCTTTTGCGTATAAATAAATAAATAAAATAAATTAATCACCTCGTTGCTTAATTGAAAAATAAATAATATAAAAATTGAGAAAAAGATAGAAAAAGAAAAAAAAAGTCTCCACACGAGGAGTCGAACCCACGACCATCGAATTACTAGTCCGAGCTCCTACCGCTACGCCAACCGCTGCTTGGCAAACATACTAACGTAAATGGCTTATACGGTGCGAGAGCCGCGTCAACATTTTTATTTTCTGAACGCTATTATTCGATTAATTTACATTTAATTTTATTTACATTATATAAAAAACATTGGTTCCCATTCAAAAAACTAAGTTGACCTTGAAAGAACCTTGTAAATCGCCACCGACCGAAAATCAGCCAGTACCATTATCTTCGTTCCTCAAAACTGTGGAACTTTTGTTCGAAACATTTTTTCCGAGGCTGCACGACACTCGGGACGTTTGGTCGTGTCGATCCGAATGTCACACCCGGTATATCGATGTATGCATTTCGCAGTACGTGCTGGGTGGTGGATCCAACGGAACCAAAGCCTTACCACCTCTACAGACGAGTCAAATTGGCCCCCTCGTTGTCCGCTCACATTACCATCGATCCGATGAATTTCGGCGAATTGCCCGACATCAAATTGCTCGGTAGCGACACCGAGGTCGCGAAATACCGAAACATAATGAGCAGCAATCTTTTGGCAAGTATCCACCTCTCCGAAACAACATTTTCGACGTAACGAACAAAAATGGAAATGTTGGGAAAAAACGACGCTGAAAAGTCAATTAAATGATTTCTTTGAAAACGAATTTAATAATTAATTTAATTTATCAATTGAAATGATTAATGTAATTTATGAATTGAAATAATTAATTTAATTTACGAATTGAAATAATTCATTTAATTCACCAATTCAATTAATCAATTTAATTTATTAGTAATTCCTTTTCCATAAGCAGAAATGGGACCCGGAAAGTTCAATGACCGATAACCTGAGGATACTGTTGGCAATTGACGAGCTGCCTCAACCGTCGGCGCGGCAGGGCCCCAGGGACGAGAACGCCATTGTCGAGGATGACGAATGTTGCATATGCTTCGCTATGGAACTCGACGATCACACACCGGCCCTTTTGCCCGTGGAGATATGCAGCAACGACAAGTGCAGAAAACACTTTCACACCCTTTGTTTGCGTCAGGTAGGAAATGTTCCTAATATACATAATACGGTGAAATTTTATGTACAAAAAAGATATAAGATATGTGAATTTTTCAGATTTTTTAATTCAACGTTTTAGAAAAAGCCGTTTTTTCCACGTTAAGATATCTCGGAAACTCGAAGTTACTGAAAAAAAATGTCTGCACATAAAAGTTGTAGTTTTGTGTTACCTTTCGAGCGGAATATTTGAAATAATTTTTACGTTCCGGCAACGCTGATTTTTTACCAAAAAAGGGGGAAATTATTTTTTTATTCGAAAACAGTCTTTTTTTGGCTGAAAAAATTACAGTCTTCCAGTATGTCTGACGATATCGCTAAAAAATCGCCAGAGTGGCGCGGAGCGAGGTTCCGGTATAAAAAAATTAATTTGTGTGGTTTCATTTTTTTACCCTAGAACCTCGATCCGTTCTAGGGTTCTAGACGCACATTTTCGTTTTTTACGAATGTAAATACGTCAAATCCTGCCAAAGATACAGCCATTTGAATGGAAAAATGTTAAAAAATGATAATCAACGAGAAAAAACGTCAGAAATTAAAAAAAAAATTCGTCACTCGCTGAATATTTTTCAATAAAGTAACTCGATTTTTCAAAATTATTTGTGGATTTTTTTTACTCGGCGAAGTGACGTGGAATGCCTCATATATAGTTCTATCGTTCAAAGAAAAAAAAACAAAATCTATTTTTTGATCGTTGAAAATGTATATCCCGCCTCAAGTCAGTATTTTTATTTCTACAGCTCTTCCGCTTATCTTTCCCACTTCCCGATATCTCCGTCTCTTATTCGCCACGCCGATCCCTAAGAATTCGCAATTCGTCTCTCTCTTTTCAGTGGCTCCAAGCGATCGCCGTGAACCAAGTGTCGTTCGACCGCATTCACGGAAAGTGTCCGAACTGCAGTGCAGACATATCGTGCTCCCTCATCTGACGCGTTTCAACGAGCACAACAAAATAAGGAAAACAAAAATGCGCGCATAATTTCGTGGCTGCGACGCCTCGAGGGCGCTGCTTCCGCTTTGACTTGTCCGTGGATATGGGATCAGCCGAAAACGTGACAGTTCGAAAAGCCGCGTTCCCTGACCGAGCGTTCGACACTTTCGTTGAATTCCCGAGTGCCGCAAACTAGCACGAGAGTCTCTTCCGGCGATTTTTTTCCTCCGAGGATACGACGGATCGCGGTCTCGTTCAAACGGCCGCGTTCGATTTCCGTACCGCTCGGTGGAAGGATCTTTCGATCGGACGTCGCGTCCGATATGGCGAGCGTGCACTTGACGTTCCAATAATCCGACAGACCGCGCAACTCGTTTATCAGCGGAATCTCGTCGACACGACGAAATCCAGCCACGATATGAAATCTCGTCTCGTCGCTCTCGTCGTCCACGATTGATCTTGCGATTGGATAAATCGCGGCTATACCCGAGCCCATGCAGAAGCCGACGATCTCCCTCCATCTAATCAACAAAGAAAAAAAAATACGAAAGATAACGATATCGATCGAGTAATGTAGCGGGTGATGAAAAAATTGTCCAGTAGAAATGGCATTGTACGGAGGGACTCGTCGGATGCTGACAACGATTTTGTACGTGGAGTTGCTTCCAAGATACGAAGAAGAGTTTGAACTTTGCTTTTTTTTCGCAAATGGAACGCTGGATTTTTGTGTCTACTACTGAATGCAGCTGTCGAGACGAATACAATGACCTACAAAGCAAGGTCATTCAAGGTCATTAAGGGGCTTATTTACATAGAAGCCCGAAAAATTGCCGAATTACGATTTTTTCCCCTGGGAAAAAATCGCCCGTCGGAGCATTCAAAGTCCGGAATTTCAACCCGGCCCCAAATAATTTGTTTAAGGCTCTTGATATATATACATTTGTGTTAAAAACAAGCGTTTCTCTTTCACCAACGGTTTTCCAGAGAAAAAAACGTTCGGAATGTGACCATTTTTTCAGGCCTTCAAGTAGATGTAGCCCCTTAATGAATCGGCGACAGAAAACCTAGGGTTTACACCTTTTATTAACGACAGCGACTTCAATGACCTTGAATGACCTTGCGTTGTAGGTCATGTATTCGTCTCAACAGCGACCATCAGATTAGGAAAAACAAAAGTGACGTTCTCGTAAGCGAGTCCACCTACAAAAAGAATCGTTATCACCATCCGACGAGGCCTTTCGTACGATGCAACTTCCGTTGGACAAATTTACCTCGAGCGGCCATATTTTCGAATATATAAAAGGTCCTGACACTCGCTGGACCGCCCGCTGTATACATATCTATATTTTATACTGATAACTTTCTTCGCATACGTATTTGCTATGAAATCTTCGATTTTCGTCACTCACCTGTTACTCTTGTACGCGAAATCACCGTATGGTCCTCGTACACGGATCGCCTCGTCGATCCTGAGCTGCCCCAAGCGACTCGACAAAACGCCGTCCGGATAAATCTTCACCAAAAGCTCCAAACTATCCCTCGTCCAAGATATCGGCGTGTAGGGCCTCGTTTTTTCATTGCCCACGGACAATATAACGTGTTGTCCGGGATTTAAAAATACCCGAGAATCATCGTCAATTTGCTCTACGAATTTACAAATTTACACGCAAGTGCGTATCACTAGCTGGTCGTAATAGTAACAACAAAAACTATAATAAGAGCAATATAAAAAAGTGTAAATATATAAAATATTTTTTGTAGATTTATATATTATTTTCATCAACAGGTAGCGCGAAGAGAACGAAATACCAGTAGATCAAATGTTACGAAAATGAAAACACGTGTACATAATTTGTAAAAACAAATGTTAAGGAGAAGAAAATGTGGAGGGGGGCTATGTGTAAACACCCTTAAAGGGTATACCGTAGAAATAAAGACTTATCTATATTATTTTCATCATTATCATTGCTAATATATATTTACTAATAATAATAGAAATATTTTTTGTACATTTATATATCACTTTTATTAATATTTTTGCTAATATACATTTATTAATATTAATAATGTGTAAAATAATAATGATGATTATAATAATAATAAAATAACTATTACGGTGCTTCTTTTGATATTGCTGTTATTATGGAGTTGGTTACAACATTTTTGTGTATTGCTATTTACGATAGTACTTGATGTTATATGTATATTGTATATGTATATATAATTTTTTAAATACATAATTATTTTTTCCCTTCCAGTCCCCATTAACAATGACAAGAAAAGTGATAACTATATCCTGTAATAATTATGATAGTAATAATTGCAATACAATTATTACGATAACCATTGGACGGACGTCGCCACTTTCGTCGAGACAGTGCTGAGACGTAAGAAAGACGATAGATGTCTGGAGTATGAATGAGAGGTCATGACACGTAAACGGAAGAGACGTAGTGGCTGGCAAACGAAAGGAGACGGAGGATGGACCTGCGTGGGTGAGGTTATACTAACGTGTTGCCACCCTGCGGGGTGGACAGGGGAGGGGGATGTTTTAGTCGGTATATCACCTTTCCGACGTCACCGTCATATGTGAGAGTCCACAGGGCTTTCTTACGGTGCGTAATCTGCATTTTTACCCCCTCCAAAATAAATTATTAGGATGTCTGATATTATTATTATGAAATTTATTATTATAGGTTTGGCCTATTGCTATTTACCACTTACTATTATACAGTCGAACCTCGATATAACGAATCTCTAGGGAAGTTCGTTGCATCGAGATCGTGTTATTTAAAGTGTTCTTGAAAAAAACAAAATTAGTGGTATGAATATAGGGATATTTTTTAATGAAAGAAAGGTTCAAATTAGAGCCATTTTTACAAGCAATTAGGGCACAATTTATATTATTATATTGTTTTATAAAGGTTTCGGGTGTCTATCGGAAGGGAATGGACAAATCTTCGTTATATCGACGTTCGACTGTATATATAATAACTTATTTTCCGGTACTCAACAATAATAATAACAAATGTGGCAGTTATTATTATTGGTTTTTCCCTGTTACATTTCCATGATAAATTATCGTCCTATACCCTTGTTACTCCTCGTTTTGTCTACACCGCAACTTTTCCTCGAACATTCTCACGTATTCATATAGTACGGGCTTAGATTCTCCATTTAGCAACTCATTCCATTATATCTGCTTCTATAAAGAGTACATCCACTTTCTTCCTCATATCTCTATTTATCATTTTCCTAAATTTGTGACATTGCCTTATATGCTCTAAATTCTCTTTTCCCTTCCCGCACAGTCTGCACGACTCTTTCTTTGTGCTCTTTATTTCCCTCCCTCCCTCCCCACGTTGCCACACCTCATTCTGGTTCATTGTTCCTTATTTTCTCCTTTTATTCTTCTCTGTTCCCAATATTTTGCATCCTTACATTGTTTATACGATATTTATATTCAATACAGTATTTCGAGGTTTCTATTCTGCACTGAGTGTTCCTGAATTGTGTCCTGATTCATTCACATCCAGTTTTAGGTTATTGTTAGCCTCTAGTCAAATCAAATTTCCACCTATTCCTATTCTTAGCATCGACTCCCCAACTCCTACTTTTCGAAATGCATTCTCCATTTTTCTGGCCCACTTGGAAGAGTTTTCGTTTGCCCAGCTCCTTATTTCTTCATTTGGAAGAAACATCACTTAAGTGTCCGTGTAAATATGTGATGAAGCATTGAAAACTATTAGACACGGTTTTAAGAATGGAGACCACCCCGCAAAGAAAGGCGTGTCGAGGGGTGGTTTTGCAGTTTTACCCACAAGCAGTCCGGCGATCTGAATGAAAAAAAAACACAATTCTTATAATGTCAAGCGATGAAAAACCACTATAGAATAATTGAACAAAAAATGAAGGGTTGACACGCCTTTCTGTGAGGGGTCGTTTCTGCCCTTAAAAACGTTTTTCTGCAGATAAAAAAAATACGTGTTCAATAGTTTTTAATGTTTCATCACATATATGAGTTTCAACAAAATCGAAGACGTACACTTAAGGATGTTGTGTACAAAATTAAAAATGGTAATAAAATTTTAAACATTTGATAGGTAATTTAGTAAAACATTTGAAAGGTTGTGTAAAAATTTCACGACGATTAGGAGGCTGGCTACTGAGAAATTAGAATTCACAAATTACACGCAGCCTTATGGAATCTGAAGTAACTTCGTCGTCGTAACGATGTCGTTTTTTGCACCATGGCCGCCTTTGTTTTTGATATATTTGAAATAAAAAAACGATCATTCATAAATATTTGCAAAGTTACTTCATTCATAATATTTGCAAATTCTAATTTCTCAGTAGCCAGTTCTCAGCTTCCTAATCGTGAAATTTTTACACAACCTTTCAAATGTTTTGCATAATGACGTATCAAATTTTAAAAATTTTATTACCATTTTCAATTTTTGACACAACATCCTTAAGTGATGTTCCTTGTTAGACAAATTCTCAGTCATCTCTCGCTACCCATTTGTAGTTTGTTTAACGGGCTACATATACCTGGGTGGGTAAAAAAATGGCTTCCAAAAATATCTTCATTCGATGGTATCACCTTTTAGCTATATTCCCTGAAAATTTCATTGAAATATTCCTAAAATTGAATGAGCTACCGCTCCTAAGGTCGGTGGACATGATATCTCGAGAACCACGTAATGGATTGTTTCCAAATTTACAGGAAATACGATGAGAAACATTGACAGGTCGTTGACGATCTCATTTTTCCTAAATCGATCTTTATTTTTGACTAGTCAAGTAAAAATGACGGATTTTGGTCAAAGATTTTGTATGCTCGAGTTTCAATTCGTCGCCAGGTTGTTAAAGAAAACTATTTTAAGAATCGACGATCGTCAACGGCTCGTATTTCTTATTAACTTGAATAATCCACTTGGTTTTTAGATTTCGGATGGACCGTTTGAGCTGGATAGTGTCCACCGTCAAACGTCGCGAAAAAAATTCATCATCTGCCGGCGGCCATGTTTTTGTTATTTTTCTGTATTTTTTGGTGATTTTTTCAAAGGCTCTAAATATATGTATCTTTGGATTTAAAAAAATTGTTTTTTTTTGTCACCAACCATTTCCAAGAAAAAAAAATCGGAATTTGGCATTTTTTTCGGGCCTCTAGGTAGATGTAGCCACTCTCTTCTACCTCGATTTGTGGCCTCCCAGTCTTCGTTCTCCATATATATGCCGGTGTGTTAGCACTTACCCCCATGATAATTTTCACGCACCTTCCCGCCACTTTTTCGATATCGCTTCTCGCATACCACCCCCATGATTCAGCCCGTAAGTTATTTTAATTACTATATTATTATTATTATTATTTTATTATTATTGTTATCTAAGTGCACAATAGCTACGCGAATGACGTATATTCCGCAGATATTAATTAAGAAAAGAGAAAAAAACTTACTGCAGCCATCGAGCCGAATCCTCACGAATTCTTTGCCCACGTGAACGAGTCCCTTTACGGCAAATGTTTTATACGAGAGGGGATTCAAAAAGTTTTCTTTCGAAATAATCGCTTTATCGTTAGCCCCAGCTTTCCTCGTCTCCCATTGTGCCAACAATTTTTTGTGCACGTCGAAAACGCACGGGTTGCAAGAATTGCCACAACAATCGTCGTTCATTGGCGTCGGGGGCCTCTCGTCCTCCCAATCCTCGACGCTGCCCCCATTCATAGTTGGAAAGTAAGAGGAAGATAGCGGATCGTGGATCGCGAATGAAAAAATATGGTGAGCATAACATCGCTGGGAAAACTCAAGAAAGTTAGGGTCGAAGGTAAGACCGATCAGCTGATCGCTTTACAACGATAATCATAATAACGATACTTGGGACAAAATAGAGATCAGCTGTTCCATCTGTCAATATTTTACTCGCGAACATCTTTTGATCGAACTGCGCAGCATTTTTATTTAAAGAACACGCTGGTGTTCTTTTTAGGGAATTGCGTGACGAGAGGTTAGGTTGAGACGAAGAATGAGTTCATTATTCAATATCGACTGAAAGCGTGCCCCGTCATGTCGATTCGATTTGAGGTTATGTTGCGCAACCTGCATAGAATTTGGGGGCGTGAGAGAAACAAACGCGAACGAGCAATGGGCGGCTACGCGGTCCGCCGCGCGGCCACTGGCGTCTGCGCAGAGCTCCGCGTAGCAGTCGGCGGCTACGCGGCCATCGGCGGCTGCGCAGAAAGGCTCGCGAGCTTCGCTCTGTCCCCACTCCGCATGCAGCGGCACACACGCGGAGTGTGCTGCCGAGTGAGGGCAATTCTTTACACGCTCTAATGTACCATTCCTTATCGCCGCTCGGTGCATCCATCAACGCAAAGGAAGGAAACAAAGTGCGCTCGCTGAGCGATGCAAAAATGGTCCGAAGACAAAGCGTTTGTTCGCACCGTGTCTGTGTGCGTGTCGACGGAAATAATGGCCCGATTCGGCGTTCTACGTAATTTTCACTTTCGCGCGTCGCACGATGCCGATAAGCGCCGCAAACTTTTCTCACTTAGGTGGATGGCAATTTCAACTCCCAAGGCCGAATGCAGTTGGACGCAACGGAACAATGCCCGAGGCGTAATCACGAGTCGACGAGTGCACCGAAGCAAGCTCGCGAATAATTCGCCGAGTCTGCGATTCTTTTGGACTCGTATAATTTCTTCTCGCTCGCTACGATGTCGACAACGGATAATCCGAGCATCGTCGCGAATAATTGGCGACTGTACACGTACGTCGAGCCGCCCCTCGTCTTGTATCTCTTCGCTCAAGCGCTCACCGGTAAATACATCTCTTTTATCGTTCAGAATTTTTAGACTAGAGCCTTTGTTGTTCGCTATGTCCGTCTGTCTGTCACAACAGCGCCCCAGTCCCTCGATCGCAATTCTTGTGACCCAATAAAAAAATTTGAAATTGATAAAAATGGCGCCATCGAGCGAGTTCTTTCGAGTTCAATTATTTCGATAAGTAGTTTAATATATATATATATATATTTGAAAATTAGAAAATTAGAAAATTAGCCAAAATTCGGCGCATTTGCTTTCGATTCGTTATGGCAATTTTTTCAATTTTTTTTTATTTCGATTGTTTTTCAACGGACACGTGACCGATTTTTCGAAATTTCGAAATTTGATAAATTTTGTGTTGAAAATGTGTTCGAAATTTGAGAAAATTTTATATGTCAAATTTTTTCAATCTCAAAATTCCCAAAAATTTTGGCAGGTGAATATTGTTTTCCCGAAAATCGTAAGTCCCGAAAAGTTTGACAGGTCGATGTTTTTTTTTTTCGACGAAAATTGGAATTCAAGAACATTCTACCCGTCAAGTTTTTTGGATTTCGAAGTTTTTTCCAAATTTTAGGGGAGCCTGGGGTCGATTGGAACGTTTTCGAAAAAATGGGTTAGTGTGGCTTCATTTTATACCTTATCTGTTTCGTGATGGGCTTAAATTATAGCTCGATTATCTGGCTACATGATAGCATTATTGATGCTGCTTCTACTACGCCCTGAACTTAGGTAGAGTCTATCTAAAAACTCTTGGAAAACGTTTCATTTGACCCTGTGTCGGGGTCAATTGTTTCTACTAAACCCAGGTACTGTTAATGACGCGTACGAAGTGATAAAGTATGTTTGTTGTGAATACAATACACTTTTAATTGAAATAATCGGTTTTATTGCTTGTCATTCCAGTTTTGGTATCACCGAAGGCATATTGAGGTGCTTCAATATTATTTTACTTATCTAGTTTTAATTTACTAGAGATAATCAGTCAGAGAATAATTTTTGTTACTAGTTATAGTTGTTACTAGTTTTGTTACTAGAGAATAAATTTTGTTATTTAGTCTTCGAGGTTCTTCGTTACTCCCTTAGCCTGTTTTCTGTGGTCTTTCTCTTCAGTCTCTTTCCTTGTCTCTTCTTTTTCTGGGGTATCGGTGCATATTGTTGACTTTCTCTTTTTCCCACCCCTATTTAGCGTTTTAATATTTATATTCTAATAAATGTTTTTTTTTAAATCTTGGTATGCGTTTTTAAAATTTTCGAGTTCGCAGCTTCCGCGGTTCGTAGTTGCGAACGGTTTCTTGGAGTCTGAAAAAAAAAACACGATTTGGAAAACTTGCTCGCGTATAAAACGTTTGTTCGGGGTGTATAGTGGCCGACAGGAAGACATCAAGTAAAAGAGGTGCTTGACGGTGACCAAGATTGCGGCTGTTCTGCTTATCTGAAATAAAAAAACGAAACGGCATTTTAATCTTCATATTTAAGACTAGCGATTGAACTAGAGTGAATTCTAAATTACAAAAATTGACTTTTTTATACACTTTTGAAAATTACATTCTATTTTTTACTCATTTTTTCTTAAGTTTTTCGCTCGTACAAAAAAAATTATCGACGCAATCATGATAATCCTAGTTCAATCGCTGGCTTATAATATATTAAAGATGCTGTATAAATTTGAGCAAGATCGGTGCAGTAGTTTCTGAAATATCGTGGTCACCGTTTCGAAAAATGGTGTTTCGAGAAAAACGCGTTTGAAAGTATACCTGCTCCGTATACCTGCTCCGTTCCAGGGCCGTAACTTGTGAACCACTTCGAATATCGAAAAATCCTTTGGCACACATTTTCTACACATGTTGTAGATGTGATTTGTGAAGAAAAAAAATCGATTTTTTCGACCCGAGAAACTAGAGGACCGCCTTAAGGCATCTGGCCACCATGTTTTTTTTTAATTTTTTCAAATAAACCCTGAACTGTTAAGAACAATTTAAGCCATAATACGTATTGAAAAACGCAAAATTGACCAAGTTACAGTTATTTTTCGGCAGAAAGGTTGAGCCGCTGTGGGCGGTCGACCGTGTGGTTCGATCCGTGTTTATAACTTGCACGGTTTAGCTCACGCAGCTGTCCTGCGTTATCTCGAACCTACATTTTTTGAACTGGTACTTTCGAAATATCGTAAACTATCGGTCCGCTTGCTTTCACATTTTTACACAATACTTTCAGATACATTATCTAAAATGTCACGTAGGATTTTTGCGATAACTTGATTAGTTTTTGTTTCATTATTGTTTTTGCTCGAAAAATTTCGGTGAAAAATACAAATTTTTTTCTTCGGCTCACCATAATTTTTTTAATGGTCGAAAAAAAAACCGCTACGCTACATTGTAGCGACACTACTCACGAATGAGCTGATTTTTTTCTGATGTGACATGACCGGGTAACAGCTGGGACAACGACCGCGTGTATCGTGCGGAGGGCCTCCGCGGCAATGTGCATAACGGCGCCATTTTTTAATACTTTGAACGGAAATTTATTAACGTTATTCTTAAAGCCCTTTCTGACGTTGTGTAAAAAAATATTCCGACCGATACTTTCGAGTTTATTATTTTTTTTTTAAATATACCCATTTTTTGATCGGCCAAGGTGGCCAGACGCCTATATCTGTAATATTGGATAACATTACGCCAATCGAAAAAAACCCCGACAACTAATATCACCCTGGACAAACCCAAACAAACTTGTGTGCTTCCAGGAGCCGTCATTACGGATCTGATGGTTTTTCGCAGCTGCCAGTTTATCCACGCCACGAACCAAAGCGTCTGCGACGTTCTCCACACGGACAGCAGCAGCCAAGAGGCGAAGAATCTGGAGAAGGAGGCGCAATCGGCAGTTGCTTACGTTTTCATGTGCAAATCCCTGCTCGACGGCGTTGTACCAGCTTTCCTCTCTTTCTTCCTGGGACCGTGGAGCGACAAGTATGGCAGAAAGCCTCTCATGGTTGCTGGATATGTCGGTGAGACGAATATAATCATTATTAGGAGGAATGACATTCGAAGACACGGAGAGAGTAGAAAAAATAATCAAGAGACCTATAGAAATGAATTGCTGTCGCTGAAAAACCCCGTAATCGGAAAAACATAGAATAAGGCTAGTTTTTTGACAGGTGAATTTGTAAGTGCCGCGGGTGCTAAATCCGAGTTTGCTTGAAAATCGGGGTGTAGGGTTTTTTTTAGGGGATGAAAGGGGATGGGGGTGGATTAATGCCAAACTACAACCCCTACGAGGTCGGCACAGTCTGACCTCCGAATAAGAAACCAAAAGACCCTAAGGGGAAGAGTTTTTCTTATATATCGCATACCCCCATGCGCGCGCTCCGCGCTCACTATCTCTGTCTGCCTCTCTCACTCTTTTCCGCATGCGATCCTCTCAACAAGAAACTCGCTCGAACGAGTTGCAAGTTAGTATTCACATCGCCCATGCAAAAACGTTTTCGACTGCGCGTGGACATTTATTTAGCGAATTTTTGTTTCACGTTAATATACATACTATTGAATATTATTGTGTACTACTGTATCTGAATTATTATCAACTGTCAGAAAATGACCGAAACTGTAAAGAAGCGCAAGAGATCAGACTGTAGTATACAAGTCGAAGAAAATATTACAGAATCTGCGCCACAAGGTGATAATTTAGACAAAGAGCTTTATGTCCATATTGTTTTATCCCATTTATACAAAAGAAGAAGTCAATATCTCTGAGGATTCGTCTTCAATGGCAGAGTTCGACTCTCTCGAAAATATTCCATCGTCAGTTGAGTGAGTTGCGGATCAAAATAATACGCAACAAGACGAAAACGCTTTTCATTGCGTCTCGGAAACTATTGCTGTTTTATTAGGAGTCCAACTTTGCAGTGACCGTTTTACTTAGAGAGCCACTGCGACCGAATTAGTGGCCCTAGCTCAATAAAAAAAAGTGGCATTTTAAACTAGAGGCTCTGCCAATGTAAACAATTTAAAAAAGCTAACGGATACGTGTATGCATTATAAAGTTATAGGCACTCAAACATGGCAACCTACGAACCGAATTCTCAGCATTTGCGGGAGGTTATGATTTACTTCTTCAACATCAAGAAATCTGCGGCTGAGGCCCACCGTTTGCTTGTAGATGCTTACGGGGAGGATTCTATTAGTGAGAAAACGTGTCGGCGGTGGTTTCAACGCTTCTAAAGTGGAGATTTTGAGGTCGAGAACAAGCATGGTGGCGGAAGGCAGAAAGTTTTTGAAGACGCAGAATTGGAGACCTTGCTGGACCAGGATTCGTGCCAAACTCAAGAGGAACTCGCCGAGACGTTAGGAGCAACCCAGCAAGCAGTTTCAAAACGTTTCCGGGATATGGGTATTATCCAAAAGCAAGGAAACTGGGTACCGCATGAGTTGAAGCCGAGAGACATCGAGCGCCGATTTTTCACCTGTGAACAACTGCTCCAAAGACAACAAAGGAAGGAATTTTTGCACCGGATTGTGACTGGAGAGAAAAGTGGGTTCACTACGATAATCCTAAACGCCGAAAATCATGGGGACTGCCTGGTCATATTCCGTCATCGACGCCCAAACCGAATATTCACGGATCCAAAGTGATGCTGTGTATCTGGTGGGACCAGCTGGGCGTTGTGTACTATGAGCTGCTCAAACCATCCGAAACCATCACAGGGGAACTCTACCGACGTCAGTTGATGCGCTTGAGTAAGGCACTCAAAGAGAAACGGCCACAATTCAACGAAAGACATGACAAGGTGATACTGCAGCATGACAATGCCCGACCCCATGTTGCAAATGTCGTGAAAATGTACTTGGAAACGCTGAAATGGGAGGTTTTATCCCACTCGCCGTACTCTCCAGACATTGCCCCTTCCGACTATCACCTGTTCCGGTCAATGGCACACGATTTGGCTGACCAGCACTTCGGTACTTACGAAGAAGTCAAAAATTGAGTCGATTCCTGGATTGCCTCCAAGGACCAAGACTTTTATCGACGCGGGATTCGAATGCTACCTGAAAGATGGGCCGAGGTCGTAGCTAGCGGCGGGCAGTACTTTATGTACATGAAGTTTGCATCGTTGCTATCCAACGGTTTCATTTTTTTTTTCGATTTTGTAATTTCCTATGTTTTCTTGGTCAGTTCGGCTCTAGTTGCTAAAAAAATATGGTAAAATGAATAAAAAATATTTACGGCCACCGGGACCAACCAAACAAAATCGAAAAAAAAAATGAAACCGTTGGATAGCAACGATGCAAACTTCATGTACATCAGTACTTTCATTAAAAAATATGTAGCCACTTTTTTATAATAAAGCCTTAAACTTTTGAAAAAAACGGTCACTGCAAAGTTGTACTCCTTATACATGAAAATCTTTAAACGCCCTCATCTTTGTTTTTATTTTATATGAAATCTTGTCAACACATATATGTATCTTTTTCATGAATACAAAAAATGTTTAATAAACTTGTAGATTTTTTGTTACATTGACACACGCACACACACATACTCACGCACGCGTGCACACATTAATTTACAGTACAGCGTTCACTCTATTTTGCCCGAATAATCTCTCCCAGGCTGGTTTCTTAACCAGAGGTTCCGCGCACAAAATTCTCGAGCTCCGAGTTCGAGTCGGAGCGGGGGAAGCGCTCGAGTGAGAAACTGGGGAAAATTGCTTATTGCCGGGTTTCTTATTCGGAGGTCGGACTGTATACAGCACGACTGTACTAAAAGCAGAGGATTTTTTTGTGGGACTTTTACTAAACTGAAATTCCAGCTTATAGTAGGACATGATCTGATCGATAGTTGCAGGATTATCCATTCATAACGGGACACCCTGTCTGTGTATATATATAAATCGTATTGATATAATTTCAGGCTCGGCGTTCAGTTTTCTTCTATGGACAATTCTCTGCACGCTGAAAATAGATTTACGACTGTACCTGTTGACCTCAGTGCCCACGGCTCTGATGGGCGGGATCTGCGGCATTGTGCTCGCGAGCATGTGCTTCATCACTGATGTCAGGAAGGACGGTGATCGCGCCTGGCACTTGACTTGGATACAGATCCTCATATCTCTCGGAATATTTTTGGGCAACTTTTGCGGTTCCGCGATATTCAAAGAATTCGGCTACGCGACGGTTTTCGGTGTTGCTTGCGGGTGCTCGAGCTTGGCTACTCTCTACGTGATTTATTTCGTGCCGGAAACCGTAATCAGCGTTCGAACGGACAGTAAAGTGAGCAAAAAACGTTCATCGCCCCCGCGAAGTGGAAATTTTGCGATCTTGATTTTTTTTTCTTCGTTTTTTGCCCTTGGAAGTTTTGGCGCAGCCTGTTCGACGTGTCGCTGGTGAAGGACATGCTCGTGACGTGCACGAAAAAACGAAACGGCTTCGATCGCGTGGTCGCGTGGTCCTGCATCGCTTGCCTGTCCTTGAACGTCCTCGTGATGGAGGGCGACCTCGGGATTGGATTCATGTTCGCGAGCGCCAAATTCGGATGGGACGTGAGCGATTACTCGTCCTACCAGGCGACCACCGTCCTACTCGCGATCGTCGGCACCCTACTGGGCGCCAAATTCTTCCAGACTTTCGTCGATAAACGTTAGACACTATTTCCTCATTTTTTTCCGTTTTTAAGGGAGACTTTGTCCTTGGAGTGCCATATTTCAGGTGTTTACATTTTATTTTTTTTTAAAGGAAACGAGTAAAACTTTTTGAGTGCGGTTTTTTCTTGCTTTTATTCATGATATACAGAACGTCAAAATAATTTTTTTTTTGGAAAAAAACCAAAATGGCGGCCGTTGCAGCTCCGCGAAAACAGGTCCTCAAATCGCGGGAGGTAAACGGCTGACATCACTACCCCCTCTTTGTTGATCTGAAACACAAATTCAAAGCATATTATCAATCTGTGACCCTTTGGTCATGGAATGACGGATGGGTTTTTCGTTTAGTACAAATTTCGGAAAATGGCGGCAATTTAAAAAAAATCGAATTTTCGCGTTTTTTTTCGCATAAAAAGATAAATAATAAATGCAAAAATGTATCTATCGAAAAAACGATCGGTCATTCCGTGAAGACATATTTTCTGAGTATGCTCTCCAAATTTCAGGTCGATATGTTAATTACAGCGGTCAGGAGAATGTCAGCCATTTTTAAAAACGTGTTTTCGAGAAAAACGCGTTTAAAGTTTTGTAATGTGTTTACACAAATGTGTTTATAATTACCGCTTATCGGCAATGCCTGGTCGATAGAGGCATCCCTCCTCTTCTTCTTGCTGCTCATGTTGAGCCGCTAACATCTCCCGCTGCTTTCAAGGACAAAGTCTCCCTTAAGAGGCCCGAAAATGGCCGAATTCCGAATATTTTTTTCTGGCAAACGGTTGGTGAAAAAGAAACGCAATTTTGTAACACGAAAGGTACATATATTGAGGGCCTTCGAAAAAAAATCTACAGAGAAAACGGAAAAACAACAAAAACGTGGCCGAAGGACCGGACATGGTTTGAAAAGTGTCCGGAAACTGGTTGGGAGAAAATTAACTTAATCCTCCAGACAACAGGTTTTTCAATAATTTTTTACAAAGAATTGAGAGCATTTATGGCAATAAATTAAATTACATAATGTTGACATTAAAATGAATACAAAAAAAAAATTCACGAGTGAAAAACACACAAAATGGCGGCGCTAGAAGTGCTCGAACTTGGCTCCTAGAGTTTGCGCCGTGGAACGCCCAGGTGCTTGTAGTTAACTGAAATCATCGAAACCATTTTTTTTTTCATTCAAATAAGTCATTCCGCTTTGCATGAACCTAAATTTAGCGAAAAAATGGAAAATTTGAGGGCACAAAGAAAATTAACACTTTTTTTATAAACGAATAGTTGAAAACAATATTTATTGAGACAATTTATACAAAATTTTAGGTTTGTGCTAATAAGTTGAAGAATATATGTATAAGAAGTCAAGTTGATTGGTTCATTACTTTTTGAGTTACATTCCACGGCACGGAAAAAAACACGTTTCGAGAAAAACTCGATTGAAGTTTTCGTTCTTGAACAGAAGAGTTTAGAGTGATTTATAATTACCAAGCTTAATCTGCGGTGCCAGGGCCATAAAGCAAGCCTTCTTCTAGGAAATCACTAATCTGGACTGCATTTTTCTCTTTTTGCGTGAACTGTTTGTGTGAAAAGGAAAAACGACGGTACACAGGCCGACTTTTTCTTTGAAACCGTCGGAAGTGCCCTATTATTCAAAAAGTAAACTAGCAAACTTGTTTGGCTAAGAAATTAAAAGGTCTACCTTTTAATTTAAGATTATTTTATGTACATGCATGAATTATTTAAATTTTACATAAATTTTAATTTTACATAAATTATTTTAATTATACATAAATTATTTTAATTTTACATACATTATTTTAATTTAAGATTATTAATTTAATTAAAGAAATTAAGAGGCCGCAAAGGGCGCGCGCTCGTTTACCTGCTCTCGGTACTTTTGGAGGGCATCACTTCGGTGACCTCCTAGGGACCTTTAGGACTTTCTGTTGGGCTTCAAAGTTTGAAAAGATATTCTTCAGATACTAAATGAATTTTTAAAGCAATAAAAAAAATTGATATCTGGAGGTTCCCCCCTTAACTTCAAATATCAAGTTCTTAATTTATTATTTACAATGCGGGTCTATTAATTTCTCCTATGATATTGATAATACTGAAAGAAATCAACATTTGACCCAAAATTTGTGTACAATTTGGGTTGAAAAAGTCATTTTTTCTTCTAATTTTTCAAAAAACAATTCTCGTCAAGTAGAGAGTAGCAACATTATCAATATTTCTACCAAGTTTCAACGGAATCGGCTTAATAGTTTTCGAGTAATCCTGCACGCCAATTTAAAAAATGCAGTTTTGAGAAAAACGCGTTCGAAGTTTACATAGAATTTGAATGAAATTGCACTAGGTACTTGTGGTAACTAATTACTTGAGTAATCTGTTACAAAGTAATTAAATTATCAATTGCAGCAGTAACTGTAATTGTTAGTTGTTGATTTAATTACTTTTTGGCCATCTCTGCATGCCCTCTGCGCTTTCGCTTCCACCTGCGGCGGCCGTTTGGGGTCTTTCGAAATTTGCTTCGAAATTTTGGGAAAACATTCTACATATATAGTTCTATCGTTTAAGGCGGGATATACATTTGGACAGGAAGAAATAAGCAATATTGAGGGATTTTTTAAACTAAAAAATAATTATTCTATAATTATCAAACTTTAGGTATACTTTATCAGTATATTTAAGGCATGATTATATACCCGTTACTGTGGCCTAAGGCCTTAAAGAAGAAAAAAAAATCATTTTATTGGTCGTTGCAAATGTATATTCCGGCTATCGTCGTGTTTCGAGTCTTCCGAAATTTGTGAAAATCCGCGAAAGTAGAGAGTCGCCGTGAGAGGAAATTGATTAACGCGACGAAATATTTTTTTCACAGACATGCTGGACACGAGAATAGCAATATTCGCGAATGTCTCGTCGTTCGCGGGCGCAATGACCAGAGCCATGGCGATGAAACCCTGGCACTTGTATCTCTCAACTTTCATGTCGATGTTCGCCGGCCTATCGTCGCCGGTCTTGCGAGCCGTTCTCTCGAAGTCCGGACCACCTCAAGACGCCGGTAATTCTCCTTACGTTAATATCACGTAACAGAGAAAATAATTTCACCCTATTTCCATCATATTTTCAGTATATTAAAAATAATTGCAATTACAGTACGATGCATATTAATATGTATGTGCGTGTAGATTGATAACAAAAATTAACTTAAAAAAACTTGTTTTAAGCAAGCTTTTATTTGAAAGGTCAATGTTTCGGAAAATGTTTGTTATTACGACGGTTTTCGGCTGAAAAATCATGTCCATAATTTCTCTTCCCATTTATTTTTGGACAGCGGCGTGAATCGAAAAATTCAAAGTCATCTATCGAGTAGATTCAAACGAGGAGTAAAATGGCGAGATGATTTTTTTATTTCGTTGACGTTTTCAGTGATCACAAGGTCAACTTTAAAAAAATTGTAAACCGATGTTAGTATCGGCTTGAAGTTTGGATCGATAGGATGCAACGATTTTTCAAATACTAGGTGCGCAACAAAGTACTCGGGTTTCACACATGGATGGCGTTAGCGACACATGTAGTCGGCATACAGGGCTGAAATTGGGTGTCTTTATAGCTTGGACATCTGTCAAGAATATCCAGTCGTAATATAAACAAATATCGCAACGCAACGACCTTTTTTTTAACCTCGAAAATGTCAAAGTTTGTGCCAAATAAACAGCATTTGCGGGAAGCATTGCTTTTCTGCTTCAACCTAAAAAAAAACAGCAGCTGAAGCACGTCGGTTACTTGAGGAGGCCTACGGCGAACATATACCATCAAAAACAACGTGTGAAGATTGGTTCAAGCGGTTCAGAAGTGGCGATTTTGAGACTGGGGACAAGGAGCGCTCGGGAAGACCGCAAACATTTGCGGACGCCGATCTGCAAGCGTTATTGGATGAAGATGACACTCGAACAGAAGATCAACTTGCCGAGGCATTAAATGTGGCTCGGCAATGTATTTTGAAACGTTTGCACGCCGTGGGAAGAATTCATAAGGAAGGAAAGTGGGTGCCGCATGAGTTGACTGAGAGACAAATGGGAAATCGAAGAGCCACTTCCGAAATTTTGCTTTTGCGGCAGAACAGAAAGAGTTTCCTGCATCGAATTGTTACTGGCGATGAAAAATGGATATATTTCGAGAATCCCAAACGCAGAAAATCGTGGCTTTCACTTGGCGAAGCGTCAACATCGACGGCACGGCCAAATCGCTCCGGAAAAAAGACAATGCTCTGCGTTTGGTGGGACCAGAAAGGAATCGTGTACTATCAGCTGCTGAAACCGGGCGAAACTGTCAATGGGCATCGCTACCGACAACAACTAATCAATTTGAACCACGCATTGCTCGAAAAACGGCCAGAATGGGAGACACGAACGTGTGATATTGCAGCACAACGCTCCGTGCCATCGCAGTTCCATCGTCCAGGACACCATAAAAATACTGAAATGGGGTCTGCTACCGCACCCGCCGTATTCGCCAGACCTGGCCCCTTCAGACTATCACTTGTTCCGGTCGATGGTGCATGGCTTGGGTGGGCTACACTTGGCCAATTACGATGCAGTACAAAATTGGTTGGACGAATGATTTCAGTCCAAAGACGCGTCTTTTTATCGTCGCGGTATTTATGTATTGCCAGAGAGATGGCAAAAATGTGTAAATAGCGAGGGACAATACTTCGAATGAACCATTTTTTGTATTTCTCTTGAAATTTTCGATTTTTGATTGGTCAAAAAAACCCGGAAACTTAGTTACGGACCTAGTTTTCTTTATTTTTATCAGTATCGAATATTATATTTTGCGAACTTGGATTGTAGATCGCTAAATAACGAGCTTAAAAAATGATCGCGTGATTTTAAGGGGTGACCAGTGTGAACGCTGAAAATTTGGGTGATTTTCGGGAATTTTTTGGAAGAAAAGTACTCAATTAAATGTTTCGAAAAATTAAGAATATATTTGGCTATATTTGACCTATATCACATAATTTTTTCATAGAAAAATATTGAGATCCAAGCGACTTATGCGCTGTCTTCGGAGGCGCCAAAATAGCTGAAACCGAAAAAGAAAAAAATGTCGTTAAACTGGAAGGTATTTCCTGTACAATGACGTAGGATTTTCGAAAAATATCAAAATCTAACAAAATGGCGTAGTTATGAAAAAAGTCAGTTCTCTTGCCTATAGAATGGTCGTTTTTTGCAATGCCAAATCGTCAATTTTCATCCAATCAAAAACATCCTACGTCATTGTAGAGTAAATATATTCAAGAGCACTCAGTTCAAATTTAAAGTCAATCGGATAATTGCTCTTTGAGTTACAATGTCAGCAAATTTGAAAAATCTCATTTCGAAAAAACGCGTTTAAATATTTAACTATCGATTTTTGCGAAATAAAATGATAGAGACACGACATTGACAGCCTTGACATTTTTACAGGATATTCTTGAAAGTTTAAACTGTCGAAAAAGGCAAATAAAATCGATTTTCTTAAAGTGTCATACTGGTATAGCCCCGAATGTGTCGAATTTCCAGGCAAGATATTTTCCCTGACGACGTCGATGGAAGCGGTGGTGCCGCTCGCCGCGTCCCCGCTCTACATGTTGGTTTACACGCGCAACATGCCGCCCGTATATCCGGCCCCGGTGTATCTCATCTCGGCCGCCTTCTTCGCCGCCATCATCATCCTCGTCGTTGTGATCGACCGGCAGACGTGGAAAACTCCGGAACCGCGATACGTCAGCGTCGAGCAGCAGGCTCAATGATTCATCTCCCAGGACGGAAGATACTTTGCTCAAGAATTCTAAAACTATGACGACGAAGTCACATTGACGGGATGGCGAGGGGCGGAAAGGGGAAGCAGCAACTTCGAAAATTCGGTGCCAATCTTGAGAATCAACTGTGAGAAAACTTTTTCTCTCACAATTAAATTTCTAGTCTGGTTCCTCGAAAAAAAAAAACAAAAAAAAAGTCATATTGCATAAGACGAGATCTGTGATAACGAGAAAATTTTGAGACCGAAGAAACTTTTACGTATTGATCCGCGTTGATCGTGAGGGCAACGTTAAGGGGCTACATCTACCTAGAGGTCCGAAAAAAATTGCCGAAGGTCGATTTTTTTTCTTCTGGAAAACGATTTTTTTTACACAAAGGTACATATTGAGCGCTTTAAAAAATCACCAAAAAATACAGAAACATGGCCACCAGGGGATGGATAAAAAAATTCGCGACGTTTGGCGCTGGGCACCAGCTTAAACGGTCCATTGGAAATCTATAAACCAAACGGGTTATTCAAGTTGACAATAAATACGAGTCGTTGACGATCGTCGATTTTTTAATCATTTTTTTTCAGGCGGGAAACCAGTTTAGTTAACAAAAAATCGATTTTTTTTAATTCCATAAATCGTTAGTAAAACTAATCGCTGATCAACCAGTGAGCAGTACAAATAATTCATTACTGCGTTGAATTTTTGGTTTTCGGTAATTTCTTTTTTTTTTCAATCGCGTTTTCCTCGTAACGACCTTTTTGCAATTTGTGTACACTCTGGCGCAAAAAGTTTGTAATCTATCATTTTATAAAGTGATAGTTGGTTTCCTTATATAATTACGCTCTATATGAACCTTAATTAGGGATAATATCATTGTCGAATACATTTTTTACAGCAAAAAATGTTATAAAATACTGGCAAAAATTATACCCTGTTGTTTAAATCCCTTTAAAAAAATGTAATTTTCTTTTTTTCGGTCAGAGTTAGGTTTATATAGAAGGAAAACATGTTCTTGGAGTAATCGTCAAACCGTAGTGATTTCCGATGAAAACTGTGGCGTCCAGAGTGTACACGAACAGCAAAGTCTGATGGCGATTTTCGATGGGCGGGCAATTTTTGACCCACCTAGGTAGATGTAGCCCGTTAAATGAATAAATGTACAGAGATATATGATACCGGACGATAAATTACGCAAAGTGCAATGTGCATACTTTGTTTTGTCCAGTACAAATAGGTGGTTGCATATTAAACCGCCCATTTTTGGGTGAAAGAAAGACCGTGGTAGCGAATCGACCGACTGGGTTATTCAAAGTATTCATAATCGGAAAAGACAGCATCGACCGGAACAAATGTTAATTTTTCTATGGACTCTAGGGACCTATCATGATGTGCATTGCCAACTTTTAAGGGAAGATATACACCTAGGAGCCGGAAAAAAGGTCATTTTTGTGATTTTTTTCTACTATTTGAAATTTCGGATTGGGGTTTTAATTATCTAAAAGTATATACATTAAAAAATATGTTTAATTTTCTTTATTCAAAAATATCAAAAATATACAAGGATATTGTATGATCCTTGGAGCGTCGTAAAAAAATCTGCGTATCGGTACCCACTGGCGTTTCTTCAAAAACCATCTGAAAAAAAAATAAAAAAGATCATTAAATTAGATACTACAATCTAGTACTTGTCATAGCCGATTTTGAAAATATCGATTTATGACAAAATGGCGGACGTTTGAACATAAATAATGATTTTTGGGCCAAAAATTAGTTATTACCAGGGTGGGGTGAAAAGTTTCCGGCCTGACCAAGAGATGGTGCCACTAGGTCTAGTTTTGGAGCGGCGTCCTACAGTACCATTCCTACCGAGCTTGTATGTACAGTTTCAGCCCAATCGCTACGTTAGTTTGCGTTTGAGAGCACATTGCGCGAGACGCTTCCGTTGTTTTCGTAAAAATGGAAAAATTGGAAAAACGTGCTATCATCAAATACTTCCATTTGAAAGGTTTTACACCAAAACAAATAAAACAAGAGATCGATTCAGCACGAGGAGACTCCTCCCCGTCATATTCAACTATTAATCAGTGGGTTTCTGAATTTAAAATTGGTCGTGTGAGCACCTCTGACGAGCTTCGCTCAGGACGGCCCGTTGAAGTCACAACTTCATAGATGATTGAAAAAATCCATAAAATAGTGTTGGAAGACCGCAGGTTGAAAGTGCATGAGATAGCTGAGACCTGTAGGATGTCAGCTGAACGTGTGCGAAATATTTTGCACAACCATTTGAACATGGAAAAGCTGTGTGCAAGGTGGGCGCCGCGTTTGCTAACGCTCGACCAATCGTGCGTTTGCTAACGCTCGACGCTACCGACAATTTGGCGCTGTATAGACGTAATCCAAACGAATTTTTGCGTCGATTCATAACTGTTGATGAGACATGAGTCCACCACTACACTCCTGAAAGTAAAGAACAGTCAAAACAGTGGGTTGGAAAAGGGGAACCAACCCCAAAGAAGGCAAAAACAATTTTATCGGCAAACAAGGTTATGGTACTGTTTTTTGGGATGCGAGAGTTGTGAGAAATGTATCAGTGTTGATGGAGATTTTGTTGAAAAATATAGCAAAAAAAAATTTTTTAATATCGTTTTTCTTGGTCAGGCCGGAAACTTTTCACCCCACCCTCGTATTTTCCCTATAAAACAAAAACCAAGTAACGGAAACAAAATCCTATGACAAGTACAAGATAACGGTGTATAGAATAACCACAAAAAACCTCAAGGCAATCGGTTCATTGGTTTTCCAGAAATTTTGGGTTCCGATTTGAGAAACGTGGTTTTGAGAAAAACGCGTTTGAAAATTAGGGAATGAATAGATCATGTAATTTGTCAACTTACATGGAATCATCGATACCAGGCCCATAGTGTAGGTCTTCTACGGTCGACTTAATGTTCATAGCTTCTAAATCCTCGACCTCGACCATAATAATAAAACAAAGAACGAATCGAGCCACTCTGAAAAAATGGGTGTTACTGTACACACTTCAGATCATTTTCCGGAATTTTTTGAGAAAAATCAAAAGTGCCGTACCGACCGAAAAAAAATATTTTTGCATAATTTTCGTGAAAATGGGCATTTTTCAAACTCGAAAAATTCAAAACAAATTTTTTTCACAAAGTTCATGTAAAATTGCAACTTTTTTCTCTTAAACATTTTTCTGTTAAATCAAATGTTCACGAGATACAACGGTATTTTGAAAAACTCGAGAAAGTGCAATCCAAAAATTTTGAAAAAATCTACACTGTTTTTTCTCTTCATATAATTAAATAATTTGACAAAATTTCAATTTTTTTGAGAGTGGACCACTTTTTGACCGTTCGAAATGGTATGGAACGCCTCGTATATTTTCTAACAGCTTGATATTCATACTAAATAGATATGTAATTAATTTTACGAGCGAATCACTTTTTCATACGGAAAAAAAAAATTGTTAAATTCGCACATGATTTTATACCCGTAACTGTGGCCTAAGACCTTAAACAGTATCTGATATTATAATATAATGGGGAAAAACGAATGATTTTTGGATACATATATAATAACAATAACAATAACAATAATAATTCTTTATATATACTTTATGTCACAGACAATGCGTGTGTATATATGTATACACATATGCACACTCCTAGAATGTTTCTAATAAACTGAGGAAATAATTAGAGAGATACTGATCGAGGGTGATGAATTTCGGCACCATGGTGCCTGCCGACCACCAGCTTCCGGTTTCCTCGCGCGATCGGAACCCAATCGAGCGATCATCTCGACGACCGAACAGGTTTTGTTTTCGTTATTTTTTTTTCTTTCTTTATCGTTCACGCGTCACAAATTAGCGCGGGCTGCTACTTAGCCGTCAAAGGAGGCTATCTTTTTTTAAATTTCTCTCCGGGATTTTTGCTGCTGCGGTTCGGTATCTCGGGTGGCCGGAAAGCGCGTAATTTTTGGCATCAGCGTATCCGGTCGAGCGTACGCGCCGATAGTACGATGACGGCGGCCAATAAAGAATTCGCACACTTGCAATCAAGAGCCCGATACGTCTGTTCGCGAAACATAGAGCCGAGCTCGCGAGCAAACGCGTCAGAGAAGAAATTGCAGTTGAGCGGGGTTTCTTGCGAGAGGTTGATTCTCAACAGAAGGATAAATACGTCCGAACGTCAGACGTTCGAGAATATTTTTTGTCTTTCGCGTAAAGCATATTGGCGGGTGAAATTGAAGCTCCAAAAAGAAGGGAAGACAGGAAGACATGGAAGAGGTGGTGAATGCGGATATCAAGGAATGGCGGACATTTATGCTGGTCGAGCCACCGATCATGCTTTACTTCTTCGCTCAGGCGGTCGCAGGTACGCGGAAAACGTTCTCGTTTTTGACTTCCCGCCGGAAATGAAATTTCGGTGTTGATGAAATTTTTATCAGGTTGATAAAAAAGTTTTGTCGCAATAATTTCAATATAATTTATTTATTTATATATCTTATACAAAACATTTCTAATCAACAATATATTCGCCATCGGTTTCTATGACACTCGACCATCTAGTTGGCAACTCATTTATTCCCTTTGCCCAAAACTGCGGCGGCTGGAACTCAAAGAAATTTGAAATATCCCTTCTGAGATCGTCGACGTTTTCGAAAGTTTTGTTTCTCAAATATGCCTTCAAATGTCTGAACAAATGGTAGTCAGATGGCGCGATGTCGGGAGAGTATGGTGGATGAGGAACGGTATTCCAGTGAAGCTCAGTGATTGTTTTGCGGGTTTCCTTTGCGACATGGGGTCTCGTGTTGTCGTGGAGAAGGTGCACAGTCGCGCGTCTTGGCCGTTTTTTTCTTATAGCTTTTGCCAATTCCTGGAGATTTTCGATGTATCGTGTAGAGGAGATCGTCTTACCTACAGGGAGAAAATTGTGAAACAGCATTCCCTTTGCGTCCCAGAAACAGCACAACAAAACCTTTTGTGAGTGACGATCAGATTTCGGTTGGTGTGGCGGTTTTTCTCCGATAGGAAGCCAGTAGGCTAAACGCGTTCTGTTGTACAAGACCCAGCTTTCATCTCCCGTCACAAGATCTTCTAAAAACTCCTTGCGATGGTGGCGAAGCAGGAGAGACTGGCAGATGGTCACGCGACAGTTCTTATTGTCGTCGGTGAGACGGTGTGGTATCCATTGAGCTAGAACCTTCCTGTATCCCAAGTTGTGTAAGTGATTGACTATTGACGGTTGGGTGCAGCCAAGTTCTCTTGCTAGCCCGTGCGTACTTGCTTCCGGTTTTTCTTTGATGCAGCTGAGTAATGCTTCATCATCGATGGTCGACGGTCGTCCGGATCGTTCCTTATCTTCAAGGCTTGTGTCTCCAGATTTAAAACGATTGAACCAACGCTGGACTGTTCGATGAGAAACCAGAGTTGTGAAAATAGTAATTTTAAAATAATGCATTACTCATTACCTTAAGTAATGTGTATTGGATAAGTTCTCCATTACAAATTACAAAAGTAATGTGTAATGGATGTGTGTTCCATTACAAATGAGAAAAGTAACGTGCAATGAATGCATGTGCCATTACAAATTTCAAAAAGTAATGTGTAATGGTTGCATGATCCATTACAAAGTTTAAAAAGTAGTGTGTAATGGTTGCATGATCCATTACAAATTTCAAAAAGTAATGTGCAATGGTTGCATGATCCATTACAAATTTCAAAAAGTAATGAGTAATGGATGCACGTTCCATTACAAATTTTAAAAAGTAATTTGTACTGGATGCATGTTCGATTACAAATTACAATTGATAAAAAGTAATCTGTAGTGGAGAATATTCCATTACACATAACAAAATTGCCGTGCTTGCATTAGAAATTTGCACATTTGCTAAAAGTTGCTGTCTTATTATTTAATTTCGCTCACTAAAAGTTCTTTCAAGATTAATTCATTTTTTTTGCTTGAAACTCAATAATGCAGACGAAAAACGTTCAAATTAGAAGTTCGCACATTACTTTCACCTTGCTGTTTTACAGAGACAAAGCTATCTACATGAAAAAGTCGATACTTTTAAAGACATGGACGAAGTTGCAAGCAAAAGCTGGTTACAAATAATGAAAAAAACTGCATATTGAAATTGATCTGATATGATATATTGTCTTGCATGATTTTTCGAAGTTTTGAGATATATAAGAATTTTTCGAGCATTAACATTGAAAACTGGAAAACAAATTCTTTTTATCACAAAGCTTCCTCTTTAAAAAAGCAAAAATTATGTGTAATGAACGCGTGCCTCATTGAGCATTGAAAAAGTAATATACCATAAATAAATGCAAAGAGCAATTACTATTATTATTATCAATTGATAATGGATATCGATTATAAAAGCAACGTGTAACAGATTACGCGTTGCAAACTTATAAAACTCCACTTCAAATTCAAATAGATCGAAATTGTTTGGTCTACTGAACAATCCATTCAAGGAGTTATAAATTTCAAACGATCTATATAGTTATCTGAAATAATAAAATAGGTATATCATGCAGAAACTATATAAAGCGACATGTTTTGTTTCAGTAACTTGTATTCATTTTTGTTATATTACTTATATTATTATTTACATCTTTTATTATTAGCTAGGTTACGTATATTTTATTAGAATGCTTATAATTGTGTTAAGTATAATTTCTTCCGCCTATTCTGCGGAATCGTGAGATACATGAAACATCATCTTAGCCACTTTTTTCTCTTTCTCTCTCGATCTTTTTCTCGCTTCTGTCGTTATAATTGTAACACGAGGTTTTTTTAACGGCCATATTTATTTTTCTAATGCACAAAACTCAATTTTGACCCCGGATTCTGAAAGAGTGCACATAAAAGTATGGGAGATCATGACTTTGTATTGAGAAATAATTTTTTTTTGATGACACAAATCTGGCTTGTATGAACCTTTTTTTTGTGTTGTCGAGTTTTATGCAGAAGAAAAGCGAATTTACTTAAAACAAATTGCAATTAGCGAAATAAAATAATGAGATAGCAATGTGCAAATTTCTAATGTGAGCACGGCAATTTTTCTATTTGTGATGGAATATTCTCCGCTACGAATTACCTTATTGTAATTTTATTTTGTAATGAAGCACTCATTAATCATACATTACTTTTTCAATTTGTAATGGAACATGCGTCCATTACACATTACCTTTTGAAATTTGTAATGGATCAGGCAACCATTACACATTACTTTTTGTAATTTGTAACGGAACATGCATTTATTGCACATTACTTTTCTTATTTGTAATGGAACACACATCCATTACACATTACTTTTGTCATTTGTAATGGAACACACATCCATTACACATTACTTTTGTCATTTGTAATGGAACATATGTCCATTACACATTACTTTTGTAATTTATAATGGAGCGTATATCCATTACACATTACTTTTGTAATTTGCAATGGAACATATATCCATTACACATTAATTTTGTAATTTGTAATGTATACAGTAATGCACTATCAAAATAATGCATTATTCACAACTCTGTGAGAAACTACGTTCTCGCTGAATGCATCCTGTATATTTTTAGCAGTTGTGCTTGCGTTCGTGCCGCGCCGCCACTCGTAAAAAATAACCGCTCGAAGTTGCTCCTGCGAGATCGAAGCCATTTCTGTCCACTAGAACGCGCGCTCGTCCTTTTATACCCTGTCACGCGGAAGAGTAGAAAACATTCTAGAATATTCTCGACATAGCTCGATGTTATATTGCGTCAATACGTAAAAAGACATTTTTTAAATTTTTGCGACAAAACTTTTTTATCAACCTGATAATTTTCTCGCTATTGAAAAATAAGTTTAGCGAACTTTACAAATTAGTGAAGTTTTTAAATGTAAGGCTGAACTTTTTCGTGTTATTGTGTAAATAAAGTATCTGGTGGACGATGTCTGGCCTGATTTGTTAATTTTTTTCTCTTCTACTTGAACTTGCAGGTTTCGCCACCGGGAAGTGTTTGGTTTATCACAGTTGCCATGTCCAGTTGGGCGCGGACAACGAGGTGTGCACCACTTTTTGCAAATCCATAGCCGAAGGGGCTCAGCCCTACGTCACTCCCATGCTCATGGTCCAATCTTTCATCGACGCCTTGATACCCGCGATTCTCGTGTTATTTCTCGGTTCGTGGAGCGACAAGTACGGCCGAAAGCCGATCCTGGTCGCGAGTTATGCTGGTGAGAATGTTTTTCCTCCTAGTCTTGATGCGTACGGGTGTCCCTTCTTGAGACATCGTTACGACTCAAGAACAGCGAAGTTGATCGTAACAACTCGGCATACGTATCGCGTAGTTCCAAAGGACACGTAAGGTGGCAACTACTTTTTTATTTAGTGGACCACTTCAACCTTTCAAGGTCAACTTTAAAAAAATGTAAACCTAGACTTTTTACAGCCTCATCTTATCGTACGTAAAAAAACAGGTTCCTTTTGTCCAAATTATTTATTTATTTGGCCATTATTTTCGGAAATTTTTTAAATTTCTTTCAAAGGCCTTAGGCCACAATGACAATTTTCGTATGAAAAAGTGATTCACTCATAAAATTAATTACACATCTATTTAGTATGAATATCAAGCTGTTAGAAAATATATCTTTTTCGATGTACAAAATGGCCGACTACTCGAAACTTCTCGAAACAGCTTTTTTCCAATTGGCGTGACAAATAACTTCAACAATTTTCACTCGATTTACTTCAAATTTAAAAGTTACATTCCTAATTGCATTTCGCAGAAAAGTACGTACGGAATTTCTGATTAATCGAAAACTTTTCATTTTATGGGCAGTTATAACGAAATTTTTCACTGAAAATTCATTTCTGAAGTTCAAATACCTACAGCTTTTGAATGAAACAATATTTTTTTAATTCCGTACGTACTTCTCTAGGTATTCTAATGTAGATTGACGAGAATTTTTGTTTTTTGTTCTAGGTCAAAAATTGTGGAAGCTGAATGTCACGCCGCGGAGCGCCTAAAAAAGATAAAAGAAAATAATAGTCGGCCATTTTGTACATTGAAAAAAATATACATATATTTTCTAACGGCTTGATATTTATACTAAATAGATGTGGAATTAATTGTATGAGTGAATTACTTTTTCATACGAAAAAAAATTGTTAAATTCGCACGTGATTTTATACCTGTTACTGTGGCGTAACGCCTTAAAGAATATGCAAACAAAAAATTTTCCATTTTTCCAACCATCCCAAGTGTATATAAGGCCTTAATAAAGCATTTTATTTTTTTCGAAGGATAATTTGAAAAAGACGACGTATACAAATACTTTTTTATCCACTGTAGTAGGACATAATTCGACCTACCGACAGTTGCAGGATTATCCATTCATAACAGGACACCTTGTATGTCTATACTCGTACATATACAGACTACCAGTAACGTTTCTAGCTAAAAAAAACAATTAGACTTGTCAAGAGTGATGCGTTTTGAGATCACGCTGGCTACCAACCACCTGCTTCCCTTCCCTCGCGTGATAAGGAACAAGTTCTTTTTTTTCCATTTTTATCTTTATTTTTCTTTATCACAAACATTGTTCACGCGTAAGGTAGCGCGGGCTGCCACTTCGCCTTCGACCGAGGCTGCCCCTTGTTTATTGTCGTTTTTTTCTCTCACTGCGGATCGGTATCTCGGCTAATCGAGAAACGTGCGAGTTTCTGCGTCACCGTATCCGATCGGACGTACGTACGCTCCGATAGTGCGACGACAGCATCGGAGGAAATCTAACACCCGCAGTCGAGAGCGCGATACTCGTGTTTACGAAACAAAGTGTCGAGCGGCGTTTTTCCGTGCGGTCGATTTTTACGAGAACGATAAACACGTCCGAGCGCCGGTCGTCTCGTCGAGCGGCGAGCAGTTCGGCTCGGACGTTGGAGAAAAATTTACGCGCTTGCTGCGCTCGCGTGAAGAATATTGGCGCGAGGCAAATTGAAGGGAAAAAATGGAATATGCGGGCAATCCGGTTTTCAAGGGATGGCGCAGCTTCGCCCTCGTCGAGCCACCGGTGATGCTTTATTTCTTCGGTCAGGCGGTCACAGGTAAGCGGAAAACTTTCTTTCTCTTCGGCCGGAAATGGAATTTTGTTTTTGATACCGTGGGGTGTGATAAAATTTTAATTTTTTCCCGTATTGAGATAATTTCGTGAACTCTACGAATTACGCAAATTTTGTTGAGGTAGTCCTATCGCTTCACACTGGTCATACCACTGATCATACTTGAGACTTGTACAAATTGTATTTTTAACATACACTACCGGCGGAAAGTTTCCGGACAAGAGTTGGAAAAAGTGCCCGAACGGTTCTTTATGCCATTTCGCCGGTAGTTGGGCTAGGCCAATTTGACCAACGGTATTTTAAAGAGGGGGGATTTACCTACATTTTGGCTTATCAAAAAAAAATTTACGATTTTTTTACACTTGGCACCCAGTTTTGAAAACGACAATTTTTTGTCGTTTTTTTGTTGTTTTGTGAGTGGACCCCGTTTACAGTAAAAATCTTTTTTATGCATTTCTCCTATTAAAATCATAAAAGGGGAAGCCTAAGCTTCAATTTCGTTTTGTAGAAAAATTTTTGCGATTTTTTTTCCCAAAAATATTTCGTTTTTTCGATAAAAATATACAATATGAAAATTGCTCCGGAGTACGAAAACGACGAGGTTTACAACAAAACCTCAAGACGGTAAAAAGTTGCGTTACTTTTTGTTGAGTTCATGAGAATTTTTTCAGATTTTTTTTTGCGAAATTTTTTTTAAATTTATTTCCGGTCGGAACTCGATTGATCTCAACACCATGATAATAATATAATTAATTTTTTTATTTACATATTATACTTTGGTCTCGTCGAAAAAACCTCCTCTCGCTGACAGCACGCTCTTAATCGTCGTAATTGAAATGTTTTTTCCACGACTTTCGACAAACTGCGCTTGGATGTTTGCTATGGGAATCCCTACAAAAATCATGGAAAGAAACACCCCGAGAGACATTCGAAAAACTTGTGGAGAGGATGCCGCGTGTGGTAAAGAGCGTGCTGTCAGCGAGAGGAGGTTTTTTCGACTAGACCAAAGTATAATATGTAAATAAAAAAATTAATTATATTATTATCATGGTGTTGAGATCAATCGAGTTCCGACCGGAATTAAATTTTAAAAAAATTTCGCAAAAAAAATCTGAAAAAATTCTCATGAACTCAACAAAAAGTAACGCAACTTTTTACCGTCTTGAGGTTTTGTTGTAAACCTCGTCGTTTTCGTACTCCGGAGCAATTTTCATATTGTATATTTTTATCGAAAAAACGAAATATTTTTGGGAAAAAAAAATCGCAAAAATTTTTCTACAAAACGAAATTGAAGCTTAGGCTTCCCCTTTTATTATTTTAATAGGAGAAATGCATAAAAAAGATTTTTACTGTAAACGGGGTCCACTCACAAAACAACAAAAAAACGACAAAAAATTGTCGTTTTCAAAACTGGGTGCCAAGTGTAAAAAAAATCGTAAAATTTTTTTTGATAAGCCAAAATGTAGGTAAATCCCCCCTCTTTAAAATACCGTTGGTCAAATTGGCCTAGCCCAACTACCGGCGAAATGGCATAAAGAACCGTTCGGGCACTTTTTCCAACTCTTGTCCGGAAACTTGCCGCCGGTAGTGTATGCAAACAAAAAAATATTGTAATAACTGAATTTTCCATGTGTAAACTATTTAATGCACGTTCACATTTAATGAGAAAAATGAAAAAATAGGCATTTCAACGATTCGCGCAGTATTTCTAGGTTTGATATTTGGCAATATTGGTTATATCTCCGTCTCTTTTTACTCAACCAGGCGACTTTAACCTCCATGCGTTTTCAACGTCGATCTGTCGAAACAATGTCAGTTGCGGGAAATACAAGGCATTGTATTCGGGATACGACCGGTAAAAAGCGTGGAAAATTTGTGTCTGCGAAATATGTCGGTTAAAAATGAAATATGTGTGGAAATTCGAATGAGTGAGTTGAGGTTAGGACTACAGTCAGCTGTTGTCTTGCTGTCGCGTCTCTTTATCGTAGCAAGTGGTAATAAATCCAATACCGGAAGTTCAAATTAAACTTGATATTACATAAAAATTAGGTCAATAAGCGTAATTTTTTCTGAGAGCACTGGATTACTACAAGTGTGAAGTATGTAAATCTGATTATTTTAAAGAAACTGACGGATTCCCACTATTATATACACTTTTGTAGCGACCGGAAATTGGCTTTTTGCATGTCGTCTCGGAATTCCTTCACAAAAATACGCAATTTCAATATTTCTTTTCTCTGTAATTAGGTCGATAAACGACCCTGAAACTTTACATAGACGATTATTAATATATTTAGTGAAGCTCAATGAAAAATTATGGAAATCCTATAGATTGAAGTCTGGCAATAGGACTAGCTAGTTTTTTCGTTTTTTTTTTTTGTACCTTCAGGCGCCGTTACACAGGAGCTCTTGATTTATCGTAGTTGCCAAGCTCTGTTGGGCACTGGCAACAAAGAGTGCGCCACTTTCCACAGTGACAACCTCACACCGGAAGGTACGAAGTTCCACGAGACCGTTCAGCCCTACGTCAGTTTCATCGTCATGTTCAAATCCTTCATCGACGGCTTGATACCCGCGTTTCTATCGTTCTTCCTCGGCCCGTGGAGCGACAAGTACGGTAGAAAACCGATATTGGTGGCGAGCTACGCCGGTAAGAAGATTTTTCCTCGTAGTCCTGATATATATACAGGGTGTCCCTTCTTGCGACATCGCCATAATTCGAGAACAGCGAAGTACACCGTAAAATCTCCTGACATGCATCGAGTAGATTCAAGGAGAAGTAAAGTGGCAAGATAACTTTTTTATAAAATGGTCGTTTTCAAAGTTCCAAGGTCATCGAAAAAAAATTGAAAAATCGATCTTTTATAACGGCGTGTTATTCTACGTAAAAATAAAAAGGTTACTTTTGTCCGAAAAATTTTTTTATTCGGCCGTTATTTTCGGACATATATACTTTTTTTTTGAATGAACACGAAACATTTTGTACGTGACGATGTAGGCTACTTTTGTCACGGTTTGATGAGAGCGCGATTGGCACAGTCATTTTAAATGCCCGGTAAAAAAATAAACGGTAAAACCGAGTTAAATTGACATTAAGGGGTTAAATTGACATTATATAACTTTGACAGTTTTTGGTACCGCCGAATTACGGTTTAAATGTGTTTAAATTTGTTGTCCAAGTTTATTATAATGTTGCTAAAGTTGATTGTAATGTTGCTCAAGTTGATTTTCATCTCAATGATAATTTTAAGACCGATTAAGGTAATCCTATCGCCAGGCTTCGAACCATCGGATTTTCATAATTTTTTTTTGAGCTCCACTGAATATATTAAGGCCTTAAGCCACTCTAGAGGCCGAAAAATAGGCTTTGTGGGGAATTTTTTTTCTTCAGAAAAACTACAAAATAAATCGAGATTACAAAAAAGGGTGTTTATCATACATATCAGTGACTGTATACAATAATTTTTTTTAATCGATTAATTTCAAAATGGCGGCTGCGCAGCGTTTATCGCAAAACTGCATTTTTTAAGTTGGCCGGAAACATAACTCAGACAATTTTCAACCGATTCACTTTAAATGTTGAATATATCTTGAAAAAAACATTGTCTATGGAAGTACGTAGGATTTTTTTTTATATTGCATAGTTCATTTGTTATTAACAATTATCTGTCGATTTTTTAGGCAATTTTTTGGAAAGTGAAAAATTATCGTCAGATAATTGTTAATACACTGAAAGAAAAACCAATTAAATCCAAAAAATATATTGGTTGATCCAAATAAATGTGCTGCTGCGGAGTGCCACCGATATACGAGATTGTTACAATACTATAAAATATTGGAAAATGTGATTGATTTGAATAACATATTATTTTATTTGAAAAAGCTCTTCTGTTCTCTGAATATCTACATTATCCTTCAAATAAAATTATATTCTATTGAAATCATTCTATATACAATCCGTAGATGTATGGATGAAATAATTAAGCGGTTGCTACAACATTTTTTATTTCGTACAAAAATATAATCAATAGAATTAATTATTTCTTTGCTGCATCGAAACGAATATGCCATGGGACGTAAGTTTTTCAATTTGTTTTAAATCTTAAATAAAAAGTGAGCATTAGAATGATCATCCACGATAATAGTGGAGAGAATATCAGATATCCAATGGAATATCCATGGAGAGAATATCAGATATTCTACTGATAAGAACAGATACTACACTTTGATCTTAGCCACAGGCCAAGAAGCGATACTCTTTAGAGTTTCTTCGGCGTTTCGGAGTTTCTTCGGAGTTTCTTCGGCTTCTAGCGGTTACTCCAAGAACTACGGGTTTCCTCACACCTATACCAGGTGTGTAAGTATGAAACCGGAATTTGCCCATAGGTGGCGCTAGATGTCGATGCAGTTACCGACACATCACGTCAGCGGTGTCTTGTTATTGTATTGATATCCGACAAAGATTTCCAACTCACAATAACACGAGTTTCATTCAATAGCATTAGTTTATTAGAGATAAATATGTCGAGTTTTGTGCCAACAAATTACGATTTGCGGACAGCACTACTTTTCTGTTTTCATCTGAAGAAAACCGCAGCCGAATCGCATCGAATGCTTGTGGAGGCGTTTGGTGAGCATGCTCTTGGTAAAACACAGTGTTTCGAGTGGTCCAAACGGTTCAAAAGTGGCGATTTTGACGTGAGGAACGAAGAACGTGGAAGACCACCGAAAAAGTTTGAAGACGCTGACCTGCAAGCCTTGTTGGACGAAGACGACGCTCAAACACAACAACAACTGGCGGATCAGTTAAAGGTGACCCGAGAAGCCATCTCCCTTCGGTTGAAAGCCATGGGAAAGATACAAAAGGTGGGGAAATGGGTTCCACATGAACTCAACGAAAGACAGCAGGAAAACCGCAAAACATCATGCGAAATGCTGCTCGCCAGGTTCAAAAGAAAGTCATTTCTCCATCGAATTGTGACTGGCGATGAAAAGTGGATATATTTCGAGAATCCTAAGCGCAAAAAGTCATGGGTTACTCCGGGTGAACCATCAACATCGACGGCAAGACCAAACCGCTACGGACGAAAGACAATGCTGTGTGTTTGGTGGGATCAGAAGGGCGTAATCTACTACGAGCTGCTGAAACCTGGGGAAACTGTCAATACTCAACGCTACCGACAACAAATGACCGATTTGGATCGAGTTTTGCGTGAAAAACGACCAGAATACCAACAAAGACAACACAAGGTGATTTTGCTGCATGACAATGCACCAGCACACAAAGCAAAACAGGTCCAGGAAACGATAGAGTCGTTCCGTTGGGAGATTCTTCAGCACGCGCCTTACTCACCGGACCTTGCCCCATCCGATTACTACTTGTTTGCATCGATGGGACACGCACTTGCTGAGCAGCGCTTTACTTCTTACGAAGATGTACGAAAATGGCTCGATGACTGGTTTGCCTCAAAAGAGCAACAGTTCTTTTGGCGCGGAATCCACAAATTGCCAGGAAGATGGGAAAAATGTATAGATAGCGACGGACAATAATTTGAATAAGTTACTTTGTATCATATCATTACAATAAACGTGTTTTTTCTGTACAAAAATTCCGGTTTCATACTTACACACCTGGTAATTTCGGTAGCGCTCGGCCATGATTTGGTTGAATTTTTTCAACCAAATGCGCAAGAGACAAATTTTATTTCCGCATAATTTTTTAACCAATTCAGACATTCGCTCAATATTTTTCCGTCAAAATAAAATATTAATATTTTAACGAATAATGTACTTGGAAATCATTATCGGATATGGTGAAAAAAATTAAATACCATATTTACTCAATAGAAATTTTATCTGAATCAAACGAGCGAAATTTAATTTTTCTTGTGTACTCGAATCAACAATATTCATGTTATGAATCGAAACGCTTTTTTTGTTCGTTGCAGAAAATGCATTGAAAACTATATAATTTGTTCGCGATAATTTTTTAGATAGTTTCAATAATATATTGTTCTCGGCTGACAATATATATATTGAATGAAAAAAAAAACTGAATTTTATCATGTTATTAAAGTCAATAGCGTTTTGTTTGGACTAATAAATCCGATTATTCACACCAACAATATTACAATTGAATCAACGAAATTTCATTCAACAACACCAATGATATTGGATCAATGATTTATTTTCTCAGTGTATGTCTGTAAGCTTTGTCGATGTAAAACGTTGCAATATTTCGTTGCATAGGTTCGGCGACGAGTTTTTTACTGTGGTCGATTCTGAGCTCGATGGATCTGAACCCATGGTTCTATCTGATCGCGTCTGTACCACCGGCCCTCGTCGGTGGCTACAGCAGCCTCATCCTCGCCACATATTGCTACATCACGGACATAACGTCGGATCGTCAGAGAGCCTGGCACCTCACCTGGCAACAGTCCGTCATACCGGCCGGACAATTTTTGGGCAATTTCGCGGGTCCGGCGATTTACAAGAGATTCGGTTACGCGGGCGTTTTTGGAACTGCTTCGGCGGGCGGCGCCATTTCCATGCTCTACGTGCTGATCTTCGTGCCCGAAACGGTCGTCACGAGCGGCGAAAGAGTAAGATTCGGAATATTCGCCGGTGATAGTAAAAATCGTGCCTGCAAATTCAATATTGTCAAATTTTCGGCTTGTACCATAGCAGTGAAAATTGTAGATAGAAACAAATCTCCAATATCTAGGTTATGTTTTTCTTCAAACTGTAATCTGTACAATTTTGCTTTCCTTTCGAGCTTTTTTATGCTCGATTATTTATTTTAATGGGTTTGCGTTGGTTTGGGACTAAAAAAACAGGTCGATTTTTCTCATTTTTAAGATACAAGTGATATAAATGATAATGACATTCTTGAAAGTATAAACTGTCGAAAAAGGTAAAAGGAAATCAATTTTTTTTAAGTGTCACACTGGTATAGCCCCTTAAAGAATTGGAAAGAATTTTCGTTGCCTACCAACGATGCAAAATTCGACCCTATAATGAAACATGTGTTTGAAAAAAAACGCTAAAGATCGGCGATCTGACCCTTCCCAAAACTCCTCATAATCAATTGTTGGAATTTTTACAAAATCTTTGTTGCAAATTAAAATCACGCCTATAGCTATAAAACTACGCAATAAAAAAGTACCTTCCATGGAATTTCTAACTTATGCAGACCCCCTAAACCCCGGAAGTCTCGAGTTGCAGAAAAATTTTCAAAAAACAGCAATTTGAACAAAATCTAATCAACCCTGCAAGAAAAAAAAACATTTTTAGCGGAAATTCGGCGGTAAATATCGAGCCTAGGAAAATACCAAAAAACCACATTCAATGTCACCCACTAGAGTAAAAAAAACTAGTAAAGGGTGAAGAAAAAATGTTTTCCAGAAACACGCGTGGCGCAGCCTCTTCGACTTGTCATTGATAAAGAACATGATAGGAACTTGTGTGAGAAAGAGGGAGAATACCGATCGTCTAGTCATATGGTGCTGCATACTGAGCCTCTCGATGATAATGCTGATTGGCGAGGGGGAACTCAGCATCGCGTATATGTTCGCGAGCGCGAGGCTCGGCTGGGGAATAGACGAGTATTCCTTTTATCAGGCGATGGTGGTGCTTCTCACGGTTGTCGGTTCACTGCTCGGTGCCAGAATTATCAAATCATTCATCGACAAAAGCAAGTATTTACGCATATTTGATAAACGTCCAATCAAATTTCTATATGGGACGTAACATTTCTTTTTTTCGATCATCGTGTGTGTGTGTGTGTGTCTGTGCGTGCGTGCGTGCGTGCGTGCGTGCGTGCGTGTGTGTGTGTGTGTGTGTGTGTGTGTGTGTGTGTGTGTGTGTGTGTGTGTGTGTGTGTGTGTGTGTGTGTGTGTGTGTGTGTGTGTGTGTGTGTGTGTGTGTGTGTGTGTGTGTGTGTGTGTGTGTGTGTGTGTGTGTGTGTGTGTGTGTGTGTGTGTGTGTGTGTGTGTGTGTGTGTGTGTGTGTGTGTGTGTGTGTGTGTGTGTGTGTGTGTGTGTGTGTGTGTGTGTGTGTGTGTGTGTGTGTGTGTGTGTGTGTGTGTGTGTGTGTGTGTGTGTGTGTGTGTGTGTGTGTGTGTGTGTGTGTGTGTGTGTGTGTGTGTGTGTGTGTGTGTGTGTGTGTGTGTGTGTGTGTGTGTGTGTGTGTGTGTGTGTGTGTGTGTGTGTGTGTGTGTGTGTGTGTGTGTGTGTGTGTGTGTGTGTGTGTGTGTGTGTGTGTGTGTGTGTGTGTGTGTGTGTGTGTGTGTGTGTGTGTGTGTGTGTGTGTGTGTGTGTGTGTGTGTGTGTGTGTGTGTGTGTGTGTGTGTGTGTGTGTGTGTGTGTGTGTGTGTGTGTGTGTGTGTGTGTGTGTGTGTGTGTGTGTGTGTGTGTGTGTGTGTGTGTGTGTGTGTGTGTACACACCCTAATATATATATTAGGGTGGCCGTTATTTGGGCTTTGGCGAAAAAAATTCGATGCCACCCCAAAAACATAATCAAGGTGTATCAAAAAAAAACTGTGCACAGTTTGGAGGCGCTCGGAAAATTGGAACACGCGCCACCGAACGATTGAAATTTTAAATGTAAAATACATGTATTTATCCCGCGCATCAATGATTTTTTTTTCCGAGTAAAATATTAATGAGATAAATTTGAAACTTGGTACACTTATTGTACATAGTATGGTGTACAAAACCAATTTTTTTCAAGATTTTTCATTCATGATTTTGTTAATGACAAGTTCTGTAGAGATGCCCATATTTCGGTTCTTTAAATATTTGTTTTCAAAAAGAATTTCAAATAAAATAAAAAATAAATTTTCAGTTCGAAGATGTAATGTCTGCAGGGAAGAAGACATAGAAGAATAAATTTTTTTCGTAATACATATTTATGTAATATGTATTACGAAAAAAATATATACATATTTTTTGTAATTCACAATTTTTCGTAAAGCACAAATTCGAGCTCTATTTTTTTTCCTTTTTCTCACCATCCAATGATCTACTTTAAAGAAAAAAAAATGTCGCAACAGCTTCGAGCAGTCAAAAAATATTTAGAAGTCGCTCAAGCCTCCCATAAAATTGAAATCTTCATTAAAAAATCGTTTTTTTTCCGTTCACTTCGCCATCCAATCTCATCACTTCCAAACTTTGGAAATTTGGAAAAGATGGAAATTTCGAAGCTCTTGAGCTTAATTTAAAAATTATAAAGCTTAAAATTCGTAGGTGAGAAGTGAACGAAAAAAAAATTTCGATTTTTTAACTGAAAATTTGAATTTTTGGGAGGCTCGAGCGACGTCTAAATATATTTTGACCGCTCGCAGCTTTCGCGACAATTTTTGTTTTCTTTAAAGTATATAATCGGATGGTGAGAAAAAGAAAAAAAAATGAGCTCAAATTTGTGCTACCCTAATATATGTGAGATATTCCACGTGAATCCGGTGGACTTTTTCCTTGACTCCCGCCAATTCGATTAATTTTTTAAAATCTGATTCCATTGACCCTAAAATACACCCTGAATTTTTTTACATTTTTCGAAACAATCCTTAGTCAAAAAAAAAAATTCTACGAAAAAAACGGCCCGATTTAAAAATCTGAAAAAATTCCCAAAAATGCGTGATTATATGTAAAAATTTTAGAATGATTGGAAGTATGATTTTTTTGTGCTTTCTGCGCGGTTAACGTTTAAAAAATCTCAAAAATTCAAGAATTGCTTACTTCGGATGGATACTCAAATATTTTGATACCCACAATGAATTTTTTTGACCATTTTTGAATAAACATTTGGTTATTCAAAAATGGTCAAAAGAATTCATGAATTTTGAAAGCACATAAAAAATCATACTTCAACTGCGGGTGATAGCTTGAAAATTTTTACATATAATCACGCATTTTTGAGGATTTTTTCAGATTTCTAAATCGGGACGTTTTTTTACGGGGAAAAATTTTTTTTGACTAATGGTTGTTTCGAAAAATGTAAAAAAAGTTCAGGGTGTCTTTTAGAGTCAATGGACTCCGATAAAAAAAAATAAATCGAATTGGCGGGGGTCAGGGAAAAAGTCCACCGGATTCACGTGGAATACCTCATTTATATATATATATATATATATATATATATATATAATTAAGAAATAAAAAAGGACGAATTCGATCAAAAGTTCGATTCGATATTAATATAACGATAAGTTTTTTTTCGTTGCCTGCAGGTATGTCGAAAATGCTGATTGCCGTGTTCGCATTGACCTCGTTATATTCCAGTGCCATAGCCAGATCGTTTGCAAAAAAATCTTGGCACCTCTATCTCTCCAGCGTTCTCGCAATGTTCGGTGGACTCTCCGGGCCCGTTTTGCGAGCTACTCTATCGAAATCGGTTCCACCTCGAGATACCGGTCAGTTTAATAACTTGTACCGATAGCGGAGCCGCGTGCAGGAGTATTTTGAATTATGTTCATTCCTGTCGTGCGCTGTAACTTCTATTATCAAGAAGAAGATGACGTTGTGATAAATGTAAAATTCTATTTTTTTTTAAATCGATGACCTTGAAGTTACCTTGAATTTAACATTTTGCCACACAGTGTAACACTGGTGTTACGCCTAATTCAGTTCAGATTTTGACGAGTCAAACGTGTTTTTTAATTGAATATGTCGGTTGTAAATGCGTTTCAAGGTTCCGAGAACTTCAATAACTACTAAAACATACAAAAAACTAACAAAATAGGTGGAAACTTGGTTTTTGATCCACTGAATACGAACCCGAAGTCTAAACCGTCAAATTGAAAATGGCGGATCCAATATGGCGGCTGTAAATGGCAAAAACTATAAGATTTTTTCGAAATTTGATATATTTTTTTGGGTGCTTATTTCATGTAACAGCGACCCCGAAAACCCCCGAGTACCAACTTCCGCTATCATCAAACAACGTTTTGCATTTATGGTCCGCCATATTGGATCCGCCATCTTGAATTTCCGAATTTTGACTGCAGATTCGTAATCAGCGACCCTGAAAAGCCCCGAGTACTAACTTTCGCTATCAATCGAACAACGTTTTGCATTTATGGTCCACTATATTGGATCCGCCATCTTGAATTCCCAAATTTTGAGTGCAGATTTGTAATCAGCGACCCCGAAAACCCCCGAATACCAACTTTCGCTATCATCAAGCGACGTTTTGCATTTATGGTCCGCCATATTGAATCCGCTATCTTGAGTTCTCGAAATTTGAGTGCAGATTTGTAATCAGCGACCCCGAAAACCCCCGAGTACCAACTTTTGCTATTATGAAACAACGTTTTGCATTTATGGTCCACCATATTGGATCCGCCATCTTGAATTTCCGAATTTTGAGTGCAGATTCGTAATCAGCGACCCCGAAAACTCCCGAGTACCAACATTCGCTATCATCAACAACGTTTTGCATTTATGGTCCGCCATAATGGATCCGCCATCTTGAATTTCCGAATTTTGACTGCAGATTCGTAATCAGCGACCCTGAAGACCCCCCAGTACCAACTTTCGCTATCATCGAACAACGTTTTGCATTTATGGTCCACTATATTGGATCTGCCATCTTGAATTCCCGAATTTTGAGTGCAGATTTGTAATCAGCGACCCCGAGAACCCCCGAGTACCAACTTTCGCTATCATCAAACAACGTTTTGCATTTATGGTCCGCCATATTGAATCCGCCATCTTGAATTTTCGTATTTTGAGTGCAGATTTGTAATCAGCGATCCCGAAAACCCCCGGGTACCAACTTTCGCTATTGTCAAACGACGTTTTGCATTTGTGGTCCGCCATCTTGAATTTCCGAATTTTGAGTGCAGATTTGTAATCAGCGACCCTGAAAACCCCCGAGTACCAACTTTCGCCATCATCGAACAACGTTTTGCATTTATGGTCCACTACATTGGATCCGCCATCTTGAATTCCCGAATTTTGAGTGCAGATTCGTAATCAGCGGCCCCGAAAACCCTCTAGTATACCAACATTCGATATCATCGAACAACATTTTGCATTTATGGTCCGCCATATTGAATTCTCAAATTTTGAGTGCAGATTCGTAATCAGCGACCCCGAAAACCCCCGAATACAAAATTTCAAGTCAATTGCAGGTAAAGAGAAATGTATGCTTCAAAGGGTTAAGCGATACCTGTCTAGGGATATCTTCTATTTACACTGCTGTTCTCGAGTTTTCGAGATAAATGAAACACCCTGTACATTCACGTCTAACAGGCAAAGTATTCGCGTTGGCCACGTCCATGGAAGCGATGATACCCCTCGCATCCGGACCTTTCTACACGATGATGTACTCGCATTTCATGCCGCCGATTTATCCCTCGCCGGTTTTCCTACTCTCCGCTGGATTTTACGTCCTCATCATCCTGCTCGCGATAACGATCGACTGGAGGATCAGACCGTGGAAAAAAGTGCACGGGAAGCGTAGCCCAGAAGAGACCGGCGCCGGGATCGAGGAGAACATAGACTGAAGGGCGATCCGCGGATTTTTGTCTCCGTCTTCATATCCACTTTGCCCGAGGCCAGAAACGCGCACGATCGCGGCATCGATCAGATTGAATCCGCCATCAGATTTATCCAATGAGTATTATTTTGTTTTTATACTGTTTTGAAAACATGTACACTGCCGGAAAAGTATATTTTATATCTATTACATAATTATACAATAATAATTCCAGAACAGTGATCAAATTATCTACTATAAAGAAAAAAATTAACTCAAAATACTCATTTATAGGATTTAAGGGGAAACGCCAAAGATGTAAAAAGTTGCGTAAGTTTATACTGGATTGCCTGGAATTTTTTCAAAGTTCTCCTCAGATTTTTTTGACTATTTTCGCTCACAACTCTGAGTAGAATGGCTTACCTCGAAAAGTATGGCGTTTATAACAAAATATCAGGAGAAACTTTTTTAATTTATGATTTTTAATTTGCTTAAATTTTTTCAGAATTCTTTTCTGAAATTTTTTTGGCCGAACCTCGGAGAATCGTCCGAACAATTGATTGGCGTATCTCGAAAACCATTGAGTTAGACAAAATATCAAGAGGGGAAAGTGTCGCAGTGTTTCGTTTTGAATACGCTGACATATTGTCAAATTTAAAAAAAATAGTGTTTTTTTCAGGTCTAGATGCTTTTGAAACATTGTAAAAAAAAATAAGTAGGAAGAAGTATTATTTGTCGATTTTAATTACAAAAAAGGCTGTAATTTGACTATGATGAAAGTGTTGATAAAAGTGACCCTTCGTTGTCACTGTGGGTCTGAACGACCCAGCATCAAGTTTTTTTTTGCGACTTTTGTTTCCATGTTACCATCTGATTTTTAATATAATAATTTTTGGCACATATGCAATGTTCAAAGTATGGTCATGAATTTTTGCATGGGCATCCGACTAATAGGTTTGCATGTTTCTCCAGGTAAGTGTGACAACGAAGGGTTAACGACGATCAAATGAGACTAAAACAATTTCAACATCTTTTATTGCATATCTACATTGATGATCCTGAAGATGTAGGATCAAGTCACCCACATATATGCGAAGCTGGATACCTTTCTCTTCCTCTAGTTTTGGTTGGATATTTACAACATTTATGAACTAGCCTTAGTCGTTATTATACTGATTATTCCCAATGGAATTCCACGTCTTTCAGTGCCAAGACATTTGATATGTTATATTAATTAAGGGAATTAGGGGTAAAAAAGAAAAGGGGGGGATCAAGTGTCCCCAGTCGCCCCTATCAATGTACTGAAAGGGGAACTGTGTAAAAACCCACAAAGGTAGGGAAATAAAGAAGTACACTATACTATAGATGGTATCATATGAAATCGCCTGTTGGAAATAGATGGCGTTAGGTGCACTATTTTTGTACAGATTCAGTGTGGTGATGATGATCGATGGCTCTCTACTTCTGTAAGGTAAATGTCCCAATTATTGAACAGGGGGAAATCTGGGGGATTGAATTCGGTGAGAAAAAAATATAAAATCAAGAAAAAACCATCGCTTTCATGTTCAAATGATACTTTGATATTTTTACTTTCGAAAAATCACCCTTTAAATTATTTTTAAATGATTTCAAATGAAAAAAAAAAAGAATAACAATGTGAAGCATGCAAATGTCTCAATTATTGAACAGGCATGTCCCAGTTATTGAACACTCGAGAATTCTTTTCCCGTTCTGAAAATATTATTTTGGGTACAATATTAAGAAATAAAAGCAAAATCAAAGTCTTAAATAATCTTTCATTAATCATGTAAAAATACAAAAATATATATTTAGTCTCTTTTGACAGGTTTTTGGTTCATTCGCATTTGTTTTATTTTTGCTTTTCAACTCGAACTTTATTTTATTTGTATTTTCAGCTTCCTCGTTTTTATGTTCGGTTTTTGTTTGATTTTGTCGCAGCTTGGCTCCCTGAAATATCGGAGAGGAAAAAATATTGAACATTACATTCGTATTTTTAGGTTACATTTAGGTTATATTCTCTTTTTACTTTTCTTTTTATGTTTATTGCACCAAAATACAAATAAAAAATATATTTGACAATCCTATAGTTATTATTAAAAGAATAAAGGTAAGTTTATTCAGGAACTTACAGTTTTTGTTTGAATAAATCCGATTCACACGATTTGTCAGACGTTAACTGTCTCGATTTTTGATGCGTTTAATGACGCCGTCTTGGAGAATTAGAGTGTTTAATAATTGGGACACACTGCATTTTCTATGTCCCAATGATCGAACACCGTGTTTTTAACAAATAATTAATTAAATTCTTTTTTTTAATTGTTATTTGTAAGAAATGTTCTGAGGAACCTGAAACGCCTTTACTTTTTGAGATACGACAGTTTTTGAATTTTTTATGCCCTTACGCGTGGAGCGGCGCGTCTTAGCAAAAACGATAAGCAGTTACCAGGAGACGTCAAATCGGGTCACCGTTGCTGATTAAATAATTTTTTTTTCTATTAATTAAAGCTTTTTTTGCACAACAACATTTCGATAGCTAAAAGGTCCATATATGTGATGAAATTTTTATAAATAAGTAAATGCATGCAGGTGAATAAGAAATAATAAAAATACAAGATAGTGTTCAATAATTGGGACATTTACCTTAGTTGTTTAATCGTGTCGTTTCTGTAAGGCCGGTAAGGTGGGAGGCAGGAAAAATAATTTCGGGTTTACTTTTACATTTCGAATACTTTGAATGAAGCATTCCGTCGATTTCACACTTTATATCTTTTCACCACCTAATATTTAAAAAAAACAGACATACAGCATCGATCGAAAAACTTCACACAGCTCGACGGCGTTTCCGGTATTGATATATTTGCAAACGATAAATAGAAGTCCTCACGGAATTTAATGTATGGAAGTTGGCCTACTTTAAGCTCGGTTGAAAGTGCACCGAGCCGAGTATCGCTAGTGAATTCGGCCGAGAGATCGCGCACGATCTCGGTGACTTATGAGCAACGAGATTTACACGAGTTACAACTGATCGTAGTAATCGATGTGGTCGCCGGACTTGTACTTCTGGTCTTTCAGTACCATTATCAGTCTGTTGGTCGATTGTTCGGTCGTCAGTACGTCCTTGTTTTCGCGCAATTCCTCAAACTTGGCGCGTATCTCGGCGTCGCCGGAGTCTCTGATGATGGCGTTGAACATGTCGGTGTCGACGGGACCGGGCGACCAATTCAGCACGTTGACCTGAGGAAATTCCACGGCGAATGTCTGTGACAGAAAAAAACGACGGCGACGCATTCTTATCGGCATATCGGGAGAAAATTCGAGGCGAAATACTCAGGAAGCTTTGCAAAAAGATATCGCCATCTGCAAGATTTCGATTTTTGGACGCTTTTTTTTAATGAAAATGCTCAAGGTACGAATTACCTTGAAGTACAGTTCTCTCGCTGCTTTGCCGGTATTGTAAAATCCGGTGGATTTCATTGGCTCGATCGCGCAAAGCGACGTCACGTTTATCACGAGCCTCGCGACTTTAGTCTGGTCCGTAAATATTTTCATGAAAACGCCGTTCAAGATCGCCGGCGCGAATACGTTGAGATCGAAGTATTTTCGCCACTCGTCGTAGTCGTCCATGTCGATCGTAGTTTTCGCAACGTTACCGATCGAGCCCGCGTTGTGAACTATCACAGCCCGCTCGACATTTTTCGTGCCCTCGGAGCCCAATGATTTCTTGAGGATTCCTGATCAACGAAAAATCACATCGGTACACTGAGAAAAAATCCAATTGAATCAAAAAAATATATTGGTTGATTCAAATAAATGCCTGATCGCGGAGTGCCACCGATATATGAGATTGTTACAATACTATGAAATTTTGGAAAATGTGATTGATTCAAATAACATATTATTTTATTTGAAAATCTCTTCTGTTCTCTGAATATCTACATTATCCTTCAAACAAAGTTATATTCTATTGCAATTATTCTATATACAATCCGTAGATGTATGGATGAATTAATTGAGCGGTTGCTACAACATTTTTTATTTCGTACAAAAATATAATCAATAGAATTAATTATTTATTTACTGCATCGAAACGAATATGCCATAGGACGTAAGTTTTTCAATTTGTTTTAAATCTTAAATAAAAAGTGAGCATTAGAATGATCATCCACGATAATAGTGGAGAGAATATCAGATATCCAATGGAATATCCATGGAGAGAATATCAGATATTCAACTGATAAGAACATATACTACACTTTGATCTTAGCCACAGGCCAAGAAGCGATACTCTTTAGAGTTTCTCCGGCGTTTAAGTAGATTTTCGGTTCGTGCTACGCTTACGAGAAACGAGCGCGCGTGCGGCTTCTAGCGGTTACTCCGAGAACTACGGGTTTCCTCACACCTATAATTTCGGTGGCACTCGGCCATGATTTGGTTGATTTTTTTCAACCAAATGCGCAAGAAATAAATTTTATTTCCGCATAATTTTTTAACCAATTCAGACATTTGCTTAATATTTTTCAATCAAAATAAAATATTAATATTTTAACGAATAATGTACTTGGAAATCAATATCGGATATGGTGAAAAAAATAAAATAACATATTTACTCAATAGAAATTTTATCTGAATCAAACGAGCGAAATTCACTTTTTCTTGTGGACTCGAACAAACAATATTCATGTTATGAATTGAAACGCTTTTTTTGTTCGTTCCAGAAAATGCATTCAAAACTATAAAATTTGTTCGTGATAATGTTTTAGATAGTTTCAATAATATATTGTTCTCAGCTAACAATATATCTCTTGAATGAAAAAAAAACCTTAAATTTTATCATGTTATTGAAGTCAACAGCGTTTTGTCTAAATATCCTTGTCTAAATAAATCCGATTATTTACACCAACAATTTTACAATTGAATGAACGAAATTTCATTCAATAACACCAATGATATTGGATCACTGATTTTTTTTCCTCAGTGTACAACAAGGAGAAAATAACGCAAAAACTCAGATAAGTGAAAAAGGGGATACAAAATAGAAATGTCTGGTGAAACTATAGATAAATGTAAATTTAAAAAATGAGGCGAATAAATTGAAAATGTGTGTTGAAAATAAAATAAAATGAAAAGTATTTAAATAAACGGAGAATGTAAAAAATTTTAAAACACTAATTAGAGAAAAATTGGCAAAATAAACATGGTGGAAGGAAGAATTGAAAGTAAATGGAAAATGAAAAAACAGATATTCATAAAAACGAAATTAAAGAAAAGAAATCCAGAAAAAAATTTAAATGAGGCAAAAAATAAAACGGAGAAATAAAAATATAGGAGTTTAAATGCAAATGGGAAGCTCAAGCCATAGGAAAAATAAAAATGACAAATGAAAATCCCGACGTAATTGAAGTGAATGAACAAAAAAATACAAATCAAGGTTTGCATTTAAAAACTCGAAGAAAGAAGAAATGCAGAATAAATAACGAAAATAAAACAAAACTTAAAAGAATTTAGACTACGAAAAACAAAAATAAACCAAATAACTTGGACGGAAAAAATGGAAAGAAGTGAATTGGGGAAAGAAAAATTGAAAAATTAAATTAGGGGACAAAATGGATAAGCGGAATAGAAAAATCAAAGTTCCACTGAACGAAAATGCGGTGAAAAACAAATCTACATTTCAAATTCGGAAAAAACAGCAACAAAAAACGGAGAAGAGAAAATTGTACGAAAGAAAAAAATTCTTTCAAGGAAAATTTATACGAAAAATGAATATTATTACCGAACAAAAAAAATGTATATCTAAGAAACATAAAATGTAGAAAATTCGGTAATTATATAGTTTAGTGACTTTATAACCCAAACAAACTATATAATTCCGAAAATTCATACCTAAAGAAATGAAATTTATTCCTAAAAAAATTCCTACCTAAAAAAACGTATGTATCAAAAAAATAAAATATATCGCGAAAAAAATGAAAATGTATACCTTCGAGTACATCTTTGCCGGCTACCGCGAGATCGACGCTTTCGCAATCGATTCTCAAATGTTTCGGCATTTTTCCAGCTGTCTCCTTCAACCTCCCGACATCCCTGGCCAGCAGGAGAACGCGCGAGCCTTCCGCGAGCAATCGCGAAAATTGAAGAGCTATCTCGGCGCCGATACCCCGGCTGGCCCCGGTAATCACGACGAAAGCTTTCCCGGACAATGCCTCCACCGACATTGTGCTCTCGCGGACTTTGCACGTCGCAAACAAAACAAACAAAAAACCCTACAACAAAAATTCTTCCAATACACAAAAATTTGGAACAAACATGGTGAATCAACAGGCGCGAAACTTTTTTTCCCCGCCAACATTGTCGCCAGAACCATTTGCCAAATTGTTTTGCCCTTTTCGATATATTTTCCACATTCGCTAACTTCTTTAAGCGAAAAATTGATGCTTTTCTTTACCTTTTCACGAGACCGTGCGGCGCTCGATCGTTTCTCTCGTGCAGGGACCGTGGCGTGCGCTGAGACACAGCTGTCCGGATGACACGCTCGCGCTACTGCGTCTTCCGCGAGCATCAGCGGCTGGCGGCCACACCTCCCAACCAAACGCCCGCAGATAGTCGACAACTTGCCGACACAGTTATCAACCGCGCCGCAAAATACTTCGTCGAGATACGAGATGTGCTTATCGGCGGTCGTTACGGCGGTTCTGTCAAAGAGATGATACGACGAGGAGTGCGGCGTTTGCGCAGATTGGGTGTAATCGTGGTAGATAGGATCGTGAAATCTTTATGTGGGAAATTGAATTTCATTCGACTAAACTAAGACCCTAGGCCACAGTAACGGGTATAAAATCATGTGCGATTTTACCCATTCTTTTTCGTATGAAAAAGGGATTCGCTCATAAAATTAATTACACATCTATTTAGTATGAAAATCAACCTGTTAGAATTTTTTTTTTCGATGTACAAAATGGCCTACTACACTGAGAAAATAAATCATTGATCCAATATCATTGTTGTTGTTGAATGAAATTTCGTTGATTCAATTGTAAAATTGTTGGTGTAAATAATCGAATTTATTAGTCCAAACAAAACGCTATTGACTTTAATAACATGATAAAATTAAAAGTTTTTTTTTTCATTCAAAAGATGTATTGTTAGCCGAGAACAATATGTTATTGAAACTATCCAAAAAATTAGCGCGAACAAATTATATAGTTTTGAATGCATTTTCTACAACGAACAAGAAAAGCGTTTCAATTCATAACATGAATATTGTTGATTTGAGTACACAAGAAAAATTGAATTTCGCTCGTTTGATTCAGATAAAATTTCTATTGAGTAAATATGTGATTTTATTTTTTTCACCATATCCGATATTGATTTCCAAGTACATTGTTCGTTAAAATATTAATATTTTATTTTTATTGAAAAATATTAAGCAAATGTCTGAAGTGGTTAAAAAATTATGCGAAAATAAAATTTGTTTCTTGCGCATTTGGTTGAAAAAATTCAACCAAATCATGACCGAAAGCGCCACCGAAATTATAGGTGTGAGGAAACCCGTAGTTCTCGGAGTAACCGCTAGAAGCCGCACGCGCGCTCGTTTCTCGTAAGCGTAGCGCGAACCAAAAATCTACTTAAACGCCGGAGAAACTCTAAAGAGTATCGCTTCTTGGCCTGTGGCTAAGATCAAAGTGTAGCATCTGTTATTATCAGTTGAATATCTGATATTCTCTCCACTATTATCGTGGATGATCATTCTAATGCTCACTTTTTATTTAAGATTTAAAACAAATTGAAAAACTCACGTCCCATGGCATATTTGTTTCGATGCAGCAAAGAAATAATTAATTCTATTGATTATATTTTTTTACGAAATAAAAAATGTTGTAGCAACCGCTTAATTATTTCATCCATACATCTACGGATTGTATATAGAGTGATTTCAATAAAATATAGTTTTATTTGAAGGATAATGTAGATATTCAGAGAACAGAAGACCTTTTTCAAAAAAAATAATATGTTTTTTAAATCAATCACATTTTCCAATATTTTATAGTATTGTAACAATCTCATATATCGGTGGCACTCCGCAGCAACACTTTTATTTCGATCATCCAATATATTTTTTTTATTTAATTGGTTTTTTTCTCAGTTTACTAATATTTTCTTTTCTTATCTTTTTTTAGGCGCTCCGCGGCGTGACGTTTAACATTCACAATTTTTTACCTAGAACAAAAAACAAAAATTCTCGTCAATCCACATTAGAATACCTAGAGAAATACACACGGAATTAAAAAAATATTGTTTTATTCAAAAGTTGTAGGTATTTGAACTTTGAAAATTTATTTTCAGTGAAAAATTTCGTTATAACTGCTCATAAACTGCTCATAAAATGAAAAGTTTTCGATTAATTAGAAATTCCGTACGCACTTCTCTGCGAAATGCAATTAGGAACATAACTTTTAAATTTGAAGTAAATCGAGTGAAAATTGTTGAAGTTATTTGTCACGCCAATTGGAAAAAAGCTGTTTCGAAAAGTTTCGAGTAGTCGGCGATTTTGTACATCGAAAAAAAAAATTATTTTCTAACAGCTTGATATTCATACTAAATATATGTGTAATTAATTTTATGAGTGAATTACTTTCCATGCGAAAAAAAATTGTTGAATTCGCACATGATTTTATACCCGTTACTGTGGCCTAAGGCCTTAATAAATATTGCTTTTAACGATTTGTTTATAAAAAAAGAATATTTTTTTCTTTTCGTCCTCAAATTTTCAATTTTTTGCTAAATTTAAGTTTATGCAATGCGGAATGACTTATTTCAATGAAAATAAATTGTTTTGTTGATTTTAGTTAATTACAAGGACCTTCCACGGCGCAAACGCTAGGAGCCAAGTTCGAGCACCTCTAGCGCCGCCATATTGTTTTTCTCACTTATGATTTTTTTGGTATTAATTTGTACGTCAATATTATTGTGTAATTTTATTCATTGCAATGCTCTCAATTTTTTGTAAAAAATATTGAAAAACCTGTTGTCTGGAGAAGGTTCCCCCCTTAAAGCTACAAAAATCGAGGAAACATTTTTATACATTCTTTTTAGGGATCCATAACCTAAATCAGGAAAACAAGAGTTTAGGTGGCAAAGAAATGACGAAAAAAAAATATATACAAGAATTTTCGTTGCATTCCAACGTTGCATACTTCGTCACCATAATTATTTTTTCCTCCCACGATCTCCGCAACCCAAAATTACGTCGAAAAACGTTCTGTTTTTTTTGGCCCGAAATGATCATCATATTACGCAGTTTGTTCAAGATTGCTCGAAAACGGGACGTAAATAACAGTAGCGGTCGTGCCCTCGAGCTGCGCCTTGGAGCGAACCAGTTTCGCGGATCCCTCTCCTCCTTGTGGCTCAATTCGAAAGCAAGGATCGCGACTTGTCTCCCAGTTAAGCCGTGAGCCGTTATTTTCGTGGAGAACATTCGTACGCGTTTCACGACAATGATAGTACTAATAATAATTATATAAAATTATAACAAAACATTTTTTAATGAATTTTTATGATTTATAATAATAATAATAATATTAAATGATCTAAAAAAATCGAAATAAATCAAAATATACATTTTTAAGTAATCATATTTTATTTCACAATCCTTTACAGAGAAAAAAGCGTAGTCACGGTTGAACAAAAAGGCTGAGGAAAAAAACATACGCTACTGTAAAACTGATAGCAAGCCGAACGAAGATTGTCACAATAATCATTGGATTATTTATTCAATCGAATCTGAGTCTCTGTTGTTTTTCTTTCTTTTTTTTTCAAACGACAATTCCACGCCTGTTGGCCTCGTTCTGGAACTTGGTTCTGTACTCGTTCTTCGGGTCGTACTTCTTGGCCAATTTGTCCCAAACCTGAGGACGCTGTCGGGCCAGAAAAAAAAACATTTTTTACTATTCATGAAGTAGAAAAATTCGAAGAACTTAATTAAATTAAATTAAATTAAACTAAATTAAATTGAATTAAGTTTAATTGAATCTAATTAAATTGAATGAAATTAACGAGGGAAACAGTAAATTTGAGCTTTGTCTCGAAATTAGGCAAAAAGTGAGCAAACATATGTTTGGGATTTTTGAAACGCAAAATTAAAAAGTGTTATTGCTGAAGTTTTCGGCCGTTTTAAAAATTTACAAATAGCCGGACATTATTGAAAAAATTATTTTGTCTGCTTATCCGGATAGACATATAATAATAAGAATAATGCGATAAAATAATTATAAACAAGATAACAACAAGAAAAAATGCAAAAACAACGAAATCATACAAGCAACCTCACAATATATTATAATTGTAATATTATAATTATAATATTATATAATATAAGATATTATATACAATATATTATATTATAATAATAATAAAATAAAATGGTTTTAAATAAGCTAGAAATAAAGAGAGAAAAAAAGCAAAAAACTTACAAGGAGTTGGTCTAAAATTTTATCTTAATTTAAAACATATATGTGTGTCTGTATACATTAATTCTAAAACTATTCATTTACGTAATTTTTGCATTGCAGCAATCCAAATTTTCGAAATAGTCCGCCATATTAATACTTTCTCGTTATAAATATGTTTCATTATTATTAATTTTCTAATTCTCATTTTCATTCATTAAAAAAATGATTTTTCACTTACTTTCGCTATTCTTGCTCTTGGCTTTAGAATATTAAACATTTACATTCATATTATTGTTATAATACAAAATAGAACAAGATTAAGTAGCCCGGCCGTTTGTAAAATTGTGAGTGGCTCGACGTAAAATCTCGAAAATGAATAATTTTACAAAAAATAAAAGATCGTCCGAATGGCGAATACTTTTGATAACTCGTGTGTTTCGTGCTGGAGCGCGAATGATCGCGGGGGATAAATCGTGAAAGTTGAAACGCGAGTTGGGAAGAACATTCTACGCGTATACAGGGTGTCCCTCTTATCTCTGCCACCCGAAATAACTCGGTAATTATCGACGTGGCAAAAAAAAGTTTCAGACAAAAGTTGTACGGTGCAAAGAGGGTCATCAAATGCGATCAATTGTTTTTTTTCGGCGGAGGCGCTGACGCACAGTGAAGGTCACCTCCACTTTTTTAAGGCCTTATATACGCAAAAACTTTCAAAATTTTTAATTTTTTATTATTTTTTATTCCATTAGCCTGAACGGTTCGGATTATTTTAAGCTTTGCAGAATTGAAAAATTCAAAAAATTCAAAAAATAAGGTAATGTATGTGTTCACTGCCATTTGAAAACTACATGACCGATTTATTTCAAACTTGGTACACACTTTCCACATATAAAATACCTCCCCCCAACGGTTAGTTTGAGATTTTTTTTACATTGAGGGTTTTTTTACCTTCGAAAATCGGCGAAATCGCATATATAATCAACCATCTTGTGGAGCACCTCAAGCCGCATAAAAAACATTAGGGGCTCAAAGTCGTTCAAGGTCATTCAAGGTCACGTATTTAGATTTGTATCATCGATACTGACCTTGAATGACCTTGAACGACTGACGACTTTTTGTCTAGAATATTTTTTTGGTGACGCCGATAATTATCGAGTTATTTCGGGTAGCAGAGATAAGAGGGACACCCTGTATAGCCCAACGACTATGCAATAAGTTCGCGAGTGCACGCGTAAATGCACAGCTCTCGCAACTCGGTTGTGATCGCGTAACTCGAGAGACTCGAGTCACTCGTGAAAAGTGTTTTTCTTTCGCCTTCTCGTTTATTTCTTATTTTCTGGCATGTACGACTCTAAAATCGAGAAAAGGTGAACGTACCTCGTTGACTAGGTAGCGGATGACCTTCTCGCTACCGGCCCTCTGTTTTTCGCTACATTTCGTGCAGCCCGTCGACAGAGCATCGGGCAACGATTCTGCGATAAACAATAAATTTCACGTAACATAACATACGCAGGGCCAAAAGCACGTTGGAGAAGCGAAAACTAATGGAATGAAAATAAAACGTAAATAACTGGGGAGAGAGATAGAAAAAGTTGGTTGAGGAAAAAAATGAGAAAAATTAAAAATATATGGGGGAAAAATGGTAAAAAATTTGAAAAACTAAAAATTGAAATAAAAACGGGAATATTATTTTGAAAACTCCCCTTTTTGTCGACTTATTTTTCCATTTTACCACGTTTTTTTTAATGGGAAAATTAAATTTGTCAAATAGCAGTGGAATCAAAATTTAGAGAAACGGAGGAGAGTAAATGCGAGCGAAAAAATGTTGCAGAAAAGAAACGAGAAAGGGGGACAAAAGTGCGATAAAATAAACGCGGAGAGAAAAGATATATAAAATCGAAAATGATAGAAAGCAAATGGAGAAACAAAAGTTAGAAAAAATCGAAATAGGGGACGGAAAATGTGGGGAAAAACACTAGAAATGTTAGGGGAAAAAATAAAAAACTAAAACAATGGAATCAACAATAGAAAACATAAAATTTCAAAGAAACTCAAATGGATGAAAAATTCAAAGGAACGAAAAAGTTGACAGCAGAAATTGAAGGAAAAAAATTTTTACGAAAAAATATTACGATGGAACATTAAAATATTGCGGTAGAAAAATAAAAAACGGAACGAAAGCACAGAAACAAGAAATCTACAGTAACGAAAATTGACGAATAAGCAAAGAAAATCTAAAAACATCAAAGTGGACGTACAAAAATGGAAAAAAATGGACAGTAAAAGAATAATGGAAAAAACCCAAAAAAACCCAGACGAACATTAAGGGGCTATACCAGTGTGTCACTTTAAAAAAATCGATTTTTTTTGCCTTTTTCGACATTTATAGTTTCAAAAATATGAGATGAAATTTTTACACTTTTAAGATTTTCATACTTTCAAAAATATGAAATGAGATTTTTCAAATTTGCTGACATTGTAACTCAAAGACCAATTATCCGATTGACTTGAAATTTGAACTGAGTACTCTTGAATAGATTTACTCTACAATGACGTAGGATATTTTTGATTGGATGAAAATTGACGATTTGGCATTGAAAAAAACGACCATTTTATAGGCAAGAAAACAGACTTTTTTCACAACTACGCCATTTTGTTAGATTTTGATATTTTTCGAAAATCCTACGTCATTGTACAGGAAATACCTTCCAGTTTAACGACATTTTTTCCTTTTTCGGTTACAGCTACTGAATCGGCCGAAATCATGTCAGCAGTGGAGGAACTTTTTTTTTTGAGCCTCCGAAGGCAGCGCATAAGTCGCTTGGATCTCAATATTTTTCTATGAAAAAATTATGTAATAAAGGTCACATATAGCCAAATACATTCTTAATTTTCCGAAAAATTTAATTGAGTACTTTTCTTCCAAAAAATTCCCGAAGATCACCCAAATTTTCAGCGTTCACACTGGCACAGCCGCTTTAAAAAATGAGTATAATAAAATTGATGGGCCAAACCCAGACAAAAATGAAGAAATGGACAATAAAAAAATATGACGAAAAAAATCCAAATAAACTCAAACAAAAATGAAAAAATGTACAATAAAAAACACGATGGAATAAAAAATGAAAAAAAATGTAAGATCTTCAAAAATAATAATTTACATAGCGTTCATGTCACAATATTTTTTCTGCATTTTTCCTCAAAACATGAAATGCAAATAAAATGAGCGAAACGCCATTAGTGATTGCAGAAAGAAGACTCACTCTTGAGTTCCCGGCCATCGGGAGTACAGTTTCCAGTCTCGAGAAGACAATTCACGTAATTGTTGAGGAGACGATCGCTCTTGAGGATCTGATCGACGTCGATGTTGTCGTATTTCGCGGTGTAAGTACCTTGAGCCAGGACACAGCTCACAATAGCAAGAAAAACGAGAGCGACCTGAAATTTCGTGAAAGCTTTCGCGTCAAACGATTGTCATACCGAATTAAAAATTAATTACCGTCGAAGAGCTCGACAATTAATTTTTCGTGTATCGAAAAGCGGTATTCCGTAAATACCGATATCGATATTTTTCGTGTAGAATGTTTTCCAAAAGTCTCAATAATACAACGGGCAGATTGACAAATTGAAAAATATTTTCCTTTTTTTTCTTCTTCAAAACTAATTATTTCACTTTCGCAATAATTTTAAGTGAGGGCACTCAATGATGTCCGAGTAAATAAATTCACATTTTTTTTACCAAATGAGAGCAACAATTTATTAAAATCAAAATTCATTTGTTCAATTGAATTACCGTTTTTTAATCAAAATAATTCTTACAATAATATCAATTTAGTTAATTAAAATGACTTCAAAATGAAATTAATATTGATGATTTAATTAGTTTTTTTAATTGAATACATTTTTTACCTATATTCGTTTCAATTAAGTTGACTTATTTCAATGAAATTCCTTTTTCACATTAAATACATTTGGTTAATTACAAAAACGTATTTCAATAACATTCAATTTCAGTTTAATTTAATCAAACTCATTTTTCAAGTGAATTCATTTTGGTATTCAAAAAACCTATTTCGATCAAATTTTATTTCAGTAAATTTACTTCATTAAATTTCACTTTTAAATGAAAGCTCATTAATTTAGAATATCATTTTTAAACATTTTCAATTACACCCATTTTGGTAATTAAATCTACTTATTTTAATAAAATTCACTTTTCAAGTTAAACAAATTTCGTTAATGAAAAAAAAAACCTATTTCAATTTAATTCAATAGAATTAATTTTTTAAAGCATATTCATTCTGATAAAAACTCAATTTCATTAAATTTGGTTAATGAAGATTCACTTTCGAATTAAAGCTCATTTTTTTAAATTATTTTTATTATTAATACCACAATTCTATTTTAAAAATTGAAAAATGAAAAAAAAATTATGCTCGGCCCTATTGTTTGTAGAAATTCGTTCCCCCTGGCAAAAATGACAGACACGTGCGTGTGTACCAATCGTGAAAGTTCGAGAAGAAGGTACGTGGACGCGAAAGTGAAAAAATAATCACTGTATTACTCTCCCTCTGCCTCGGTCTCTTTAGTGTCAGTTACCTTCATGTTTGGTGTGTGCGAGGTGTGACAGCGAACTTAAGAGACTGATGCTGGGAGACCAAGAGAACTGGCTCTTTATACCCAACGGATGTCCACGCAGAGATCCTAATTCGCCGAACTCTCGTGCTCGTGGTCCTACACTATACATCAACAAAACATCCATCCTTCAGATGTGCGTGCGCGCGTATATACGAGGAATATTGTAGCCAATGGGTAATATTGGCTACCAGCGCATCTAAAAATTATGAGGACGTTCCTTAAGGGGGAGATACCTTTGAACGAGGAAAAAAAGGCTGATTTTTATTTTAAGGGGTTATATACAGTCAGGAGGCCCAAAAAGATCGATTTTTCAGAAATTTTTCTTGCCATATTGTAGCCAATGGGTAATATTGGCTACCAGCGCATCTAAAAATTATGAGGACGTTCCTTAAGGGGGAGATACCTTTGAACGAGGAAAAAAAGGCTGATTTTTATTTTAAGGGGTTATATACAGTCAGGAGGCCCAAAAAGATCGATTTTTCAGAAATTTTTCTTGAGAAGACCTTTGAATCTATTAAGGGAGTACCCCCACTTGCGATTTTGAAAAAATCGATTTTTTTTATTGCATTTTTTTGAAGTGCAATTTGAAGTGCAGTTTTTTTAATGCCCGGAATAGATGACTCTATGTAAGTTTACAAAAAAAAAATATTTTCTTCGTGTAAACTGAAATTGAAACTTTAAACGCGTTTTTCTCAAAATGGCATTTCTGAAGTCGGTGACCAAGATTACTCGAACACTAATGAACCGATCTTCTTGAAATTTTGCAGGCTTATTTAATACATAAAAATGTAGTCTTTAATCGTTCGATTTTTTTTTCGAAAAAAATGGCCGTTTTATAGCCAAAAAACGGCCGTTTTTTTTCGTTAAAATCGAACCATTAACTTTGACTGTCCGCCATTTTGTGAAAAATAAATATTTTTTAAAATCCTTCGATTAAAGACTAGTTTATACTTATATTTGACTAAATCCATCCGCATTTTTTTTTCAGATGATCCACTTCGCCGCAATGTTGGTCACCGCAAACCGTGTATATAAAAACATTATTTCATTGACCGCCATTTGCCACTAAACAATGTAATATTTTTCAATAAAAAAATTACTGAAAGTTCTTCAAGATGTGTTTTTTAAGATGGTATGTTGATCGATTAAAAAAGTTTTGTAGTTTTCTTTTAAAAAATTCATGAAAAAGGCTTTTTTTGCGCTACAAGTGGGGGTAACGCCTTAAATAAAAAATTTGTACACATGTTATGGTAACTTTTAACTGTATTTTAACATTTATTTGTAAAAATAATTATTTCCAAAGCTGCTATAGCTGATCTCCTCTGATATAGGTCAATATATCAAAAATTACGAATAAATATATTCGTAATTTTCCGAAACATTTAATTGAGTACTTTTCTTCCAAAAAATTCCCGAAATTCACCCAAATTTTCAGCGTTCACACTGGTTATAGCCCCTTAAAGTTTCAAAAGTAGTTTCGCACGCTCTGACACGTCATTAAAAATGTGCGTGTAACTTCGAGAATATTCGGCGGATTGACAAGAAATTTTCTGTGTGCGGACTTAAATATATGAACATTACGAAAGTAAATTAAATAAAAAATCGATTTTTCGAAAATTTTAACTTTATATAATCGTCCATTCATAACAGGACAGTACATATTTGCGGTTTTGACCGTTGGTTTTACATGCGTCATTATTTATACCAATATGTATGAACGTGACGCTTACGCGGAAAAATTGCAACTGTGCGTCAATTCTTCCTTGCCACGTATCTCTCATGATACATTGATTGAATATTTTTATAGAATAGATTTTTATTTTTTTCTTTCTTTTATTATTTTATAGATGGATTTTATTTTTATAAATCATCATATGCGTCATTTTGTGCAATAGGAGCGAAAAAGTAAGAAAGGAAGGGAAATGAGGCTCTTATTGTTACGAGGCTCGATAGTCTTGGAAACTGAATCCGCGACTGTTTAACGCTTTTGAAGAACCAGTTTGTGAAAAAAAAAACAGCAGATTCCGCGAACGAGAAACTCGAGGTGCAAATATTCGTCGCGCCGGATTTCTCCGTTTTTCGGAGCAAGAAAAAAATGACTTTTCGTCGAAGCTTTATTTTCAATTAGGGCGTCTGCGTAAGCTTGAAATGGCAAGAATATAATTTTATAGCCTAGCGTCTCATTTTTGAGTTGCATCAAAGATTTTTCTAGAATTCCAAAAATTGACAGGGTTACGACGATTTTTGTGAAGGGTCAGATCGTCAACTGCGCGAAATGTTCCAAATTTTTAAGGCGTTACCCCCACTTGTAGCGCAAAAAAAGGCCTTTTTCATGAATTTTTTTAAAGAAAACTTCAAAACTTTTTTAATCGATCAATATACCATCTTAAAGAACACATCTTGAAGAACTTTCAGTAATTTTTTTATTGAAAAATATTACATTGCTTAGTGGCAAATGGCCGTCAATGAAATAATGTTTTTATATACACGGTTTGCGGTGACCAACATTGCGGCGAAGTGGATCATCTGAAAAAAAATGCGGATGGATTTAGTCAAATATAAGTATAAACTAGTCTTTAATCGAAGGATTTTAAAAAATATTCATTTTTCACCAAATGGCGGACAGTCAAAGTTAATGGTTCAATTTTAACGAAAAAAAAACGGCCGTTTTTTGGCTATAAAACGGCCATTTTTTTTTTTCGAAAAAAAAAATCGAACGATTAAAGACTACATTTTTATGTATTAAATAAGCCTGCAAAATTTCAAGAAGATCGGTTCATTAGTGTTCGAGTAATCTTGGTCACCGACTTCAGAAATGCCATTTTGAGAAAAACGCGTTTAAAGCTTCAATTTCAGTTTACACGAAGAAAATATTTTTTTTTGTAAACTTACATAGAGTCATCTATTCCGGGCCCATACTTCTGTATGGGCCCGGATACTTATACATCAAAAAAATGCAAAAAAAAATCGATTTTTTCAAAATCGCAAGTGGGGGTAACCCCTTAAAAAGTATCGGATCGTACGAAAGTTGTACTAAAAGTATATTTTTCAATATTTCATGTGAGATGAGCCTAGTTGCCAGAAGCACCTACACCGATCAGCCATGGAGCAGCGGCGGCACTTTGTTTAAACAATTATAGCTTTATTGTTTATCGATTTTTGTCAATGAAAAAAAAAACTCGAACTGGCCAAGACCATGTATTAATTCCGTGTAAAATCCAGACCTCGTCATCCGAGTACTCTCCTCAAAAAATCTAAAATCTACATATTAAAAAACGACCTGTTTGTTTTGGGTCGAAAGCTTATGCAGGCCCGTGGAAGAGATATGTACACAGGGGCGTTTTTAGAATTACGAGAGTTCACATATTGCGTAGGTATTGGAATGATGCTCGTGCACTATCATACACTACAACAGGTCCATTCGACACACCCAGGTCCAGGTAACCATATATACGTAATGGACATTCTTCTCGTCCATATAACTTGCGTAGTCCTTATGCAAATTGGCCCCGTCAACAGTTCTCCAACCACGACTGTGTCGCAATCACGTGGCAAAAGCAAATTACGAATTGCCGGCTAATATATACACATATAATCGCTAGCAATTCGTAATATACAGTTATTTATTTGAAAATTTATTTAATTTATGAATTTATAATACATATATACATACATATGGGTAATTCCACCAATTCTGTGCCAAAGTTGTACCGGGTGGTCTAAATTTAGCAAAACTAAGAAGGTAATCTGAAAGGTCACATTAAAACAAGCATCTATGATTTATTTTGAATTTTTTTATCCAATAGTTTTTGAGTAATGGCGGCTCACAGTATTCCAATTTTGTAAAACACCAAGTTTTCAATTGCCCATAACTTCTCTCCAACTATAGCTAGAATTTTGTTTAAAAAACGATTTTTTAGAGAAAAACATGAACGTTTTGAAAAAAAATATGCTGAAATTCTGGGTTGTTTTAAAAATTACAAAAATCACGTTCAAAGTATAAAAATCGATTTTTCGGGCCTTGCCCCATTTTTCCCGGTTTTGAAAGTATTTTTTTCGAAAAGTTCAGAATTTTTTACATCGCAATAGATTTTAAACGAGATGGGATCTCTAAAACATCAGCCTCAGAAAAATTAAATAAACATTTATCCCAATTTTTTGATATACTTCAGGTTAGTAAAAGTCCCACAGTTTTCGAGATAAAAATCATCTGCTTTTGGTTTTTCGCAGGCCATTTTTACAAATTATTTTTTGTACCCTCAAAGTTGTAAATGAACTTTTGTGACCCGGTTTTTTTTTATACTCTTGGTTATTTGTTTTATCTATAAAAGTCTTCTTTTTAACCGTAAATATTAAGGAAACTTTATGAAAAAATGACCTATGCAGAATTTTCTATAGTATAGCCCCTTAAACACACTTATGCCTTTTTATTTTTCGCCCGAAATAATCGCCCAAACGGTGAATTTATTCGTTCGGAGTTCTTCGCCGCATAATTTTGAGTTTTGATTTATACTTATCTGTGATTAATAGAAAAATGTTTTCTTTTGTGCTACGCATGAGAAAAAAGAGGACGTGACAAATACAATGAGGAATCGCACTGGACAGGGAGTGTAGATTTGATCTCTGACGGATGGTTGTGAATGACAGAAAATACAGGTTTATCGTCGATCTGTGATGAGAGATTTGGTGTCATGAAAATGATTTGTTTGGCTACTCTCGGGGACGACATCCTCCCGATTTCTCGTTTCGAGCTATTCTTAATTTAAAATGTTCAATTGGAAGTGTTCAACGTCGATCTGAGATGTAGAAGATTTTTTCAACATCTTTTTTCTTCTAAGTAGAACGGAATTCCTTTTTTTTAAAGCAGGTTACTCTAAATTGAAAATATTCTGATATCCCATCTAGGAATGAAGTATAATATGGTACGCAAAGTTAAATTTACAAAATTGCCCTTCGTAACAATCTTTTTGTTGTTGGGAAAATAATTATTGAAATATTTTTATTAATAACTGGAGAATAATTCCATAAAAATATTGTTATTAAATAACTTACGAAAGTTGTTGACATTTTTTAAATAAATAACGAGAAAATTTTTATCGAAGTATTTTTGATAATTAAGTTTAGTATTTGGTGGCTTAAGGGGTTACATACAGTTAGGAGACCCAAAAAGATCCATTTGTCAAGAAGTTTTTTGAGAAGACCTTTAAGGGGCCAGTCCAATTTTAAATTTTTAAAAATCGAAAGCAAGCATGACATGAAGAAATCGACGATGATGAGCAATGAGAAGGGATTTTGTACGGTGCAGGAATTGCCGATTGAGTTTCGGTAAGAGTTTTTCATAGTATAAACTTCAAACGCGTTTTTCTCGAAACAACGTTTTCAAAATCTAGCTCCATCGTATCTCTAAAACTAATAAACCGATTCTCTTGAAATTCGAACCACACATTGTAAACATGATTCGCAACAAGATGACCCGCGATGGTTTTAAAATTTTGATTTTTACTCTTTTTTTGCGAAAAACTGCGAAAAAAACGCGTTTTTTTTTTACTTTTTTCGTTTTTCATCTGCCATTTTTTTATTTTTTGATAAAACTTTACATCCGACGGTCATTTTGTAGCTGGTGTCATACTGAATCTAATGGACTTTGATTTTTTTGTTTCAGACAAGCCGTTGCCGAGTTGTGATCGAGCTACCTAGCCCACCTATTTTTGAGGCGTTACGTTAAACTATAGTTTTTGTACTTAAAAATGAATGAAAATGAATTAAAATTTTTTTAAATGTATTTCAAGACTTTATTTATCAAGCCCAACAACTTTTATGTTCATATCTTTTATAAAATCCTCAAAAAAAATCGCGAATATAGCCTTTTTTTCGTGGCTCCAAAGTGGACTGGGCCCTTAAATCTATTAACGTAAAAATTTGTACACATATTATCGTAACTTTTAACTGTATTTTAACATTTTTTATTTGTAAAAATAATTATTTTGAAAGCTGGTATAGTTGATCTCCGGGAACACCTCTAAGAAAAGGCGTCTTGCGGTGAGCACGATATCTTTGGACTGGGACATCCAAAATGAAAAAAAAAAAAAAAAAAAAATATTTCGTTAATATAATGGATTATCTTGTAATTGATCGAAGAAATAAGCAAAATAGTAATTTTTGACAAAATGGCGACTTCTAAAAAAAACGAGTTTTGACAGAAATTTAGGCCTTACATTCTTTATAAAATGGAAAATATTTATCGGTGAGAAAAAACCTTCGATTAATTACTAAAAAATATACTTGAGAAGATTGTGTTAAAATTTGAGACTGATCGGTACAGCCGTTTCCGAGAAATTTCGCTCGCCGACTGTAAAACACACAGTTTTGAGAAAAACGCGTTTAAGGGGCTATACCAGTGTGAACGCTGAAAATTTGGGTGATTTTCGGGAATTTTTTGAAAGAAAAGTACTCAATTAAATGTTTCGGAAAATTGAGAATATATTTGGCTATATTTGACCTATATTACATAATTTTTTCATAGTAAAATATTGTGATCCAAGCGACTAATGGGCTGCCTTCGGCGGCGCAAACAAAAATTCCTCCACTGCTGACATGATTCCGGCCTATTGAGTAGCTGAAACCGAAAAAGGAAAAAATGTCGTTAAACTGGAAGGTATTTGCCGTAGACTGACGTAGGATTTTCGAAAAATATCAAAATCTAACGAAATGGCGTAGTTATGAAAAAAATCTGTTTTCTTGCCTATAAAATGGGCTTTTTTTCAATGCCAAATCGTCAATTTTCATCCAATAAAAAATATCCTACGTCATTGTAGAGTAAATATATTCAAGAGTACTCAGTTCAAATTTCAAGTCAATCGGATAATTGCTCTTTGAGTTACAATGTCAGCAAATTTGAAAAATCTCATTTCATATTTTTGAAAGTATGAAAATCTTAAAAGTATAAAAATCTCATCTCAGATTTTTGAAACCATAAATGTCGAAAAAGGCAAAAAAAATCGATTTTTTTAAAGTGACACACTGGTATAGCCCCTTAAAGTTTCAAAAGCACTTTCGAACGCTCTGACACGTCATCACAAATGTGCGTGTAAGTTCGAGAATATTCGCCGGATTAACAAGAAATGTTCTGTGTGTGTACTTAAATATATATACATTACGAAAATCAAATTAAAAAAAATCGATTTTTCTAAAATGTCGGCTGTATATAACTCCTTAAAGCATTAGATATAAGGACTAGCATATAAGAGCAACTGTATGAACATGTAAGTGGGCTATAAAAAACGCAAAGCGTTGTATAATGTGGAATGAAGAATGCAATACAATATTTTTGATAAATAATTTAAGATGAGTATTGTCAAAATCTTGTTAATGAATACTTTAACAAAATTATTGATAAAATATTTTTAATAAATACTTTAAGAAAATGATAATCGAAATACTTTGGAAAAATAATTCTTTAAGGGTCAAATACTTGATAAAAACTGTTAAAAGAATAATTAAAAAAAAAAGAAATAATAAAGAATTAGTGCGTTTCGCCACACGAGCTCGCTCGAACGACGAATTGTGTCTACATTTTACGAGGGGCCAAAGCTCATTGACCAGATCACACATCATTGAGGTGAGGAAAAAAAAACATTCTGGTAATCCCCGGTTACCAACATTTCGGCAATCCCCACTTTCTCTCTCTCTCTCTCTCTCTCTCTCTCTCTCTCTCTCTCTCGAGGAAGAGAGAGAGAAAGAAAGAATTAGCAATCGGCCGCGACCAAACATAGTTTAAACATTATCGACTTCAGATCTTCGCAGAAGCTCTGCGCATATTCTAAACACAGGTTTAAAAAAGTTTGAAAGAAGAAGATAAAGGACAAGAAAATATAAATAAAAACAGAACAAAGACACACCAAAAGGAAAAATAAATTAGTGTAACAAGCATAAAAAAAAGGAAGGAAAAAAGATACTAAAAGAAAGAAAAGAAACGAGAACAAAAAACATCGATAAAAGGAAGAAACAAAAAACAGGATGAAAAAGATACAAAAAAGGAATTTAAAAAAAGCAGGGAAAAAGGAGACATAAAAAGTCGACCAGCTGCCGCGATGAATCACGAAGATTTTATAGCCTTCGGCAAGTACAAGTTTGGCGAGCGACCGTCGGTACTATTATACCATTGACCTTCTCCGAATAACCTCCAGAAAGAAAAAAAATTCATGAAAATAAAAAAACATGACTTGACAAACGAGCTCGTAAACCTTTTCGTCATATATCTTTAAACTTGTCCTCGTTTTGCGTTTTTTATTCTTCAGCAGAATAATCCGAGCCTACGGGATGATGACGTTGAATAAAATACATCTTTTTTTAATTGATGTATCAATAATAATTCGGTACAGTGACCGGGCTCACGTATCGTGACGTTGAATTCAATTGACCAGATTGAAATAATTTTAGCAGGTTTTTTTTTATTGAATTAAATTGTGTTGAACTATATATATATTGATTGACGAGTAACCGAGACCGGTGGACTCACGGTCCTTCGTGATTTCGTCGATTTTCGTAGGTACATTTACAGAAGCTGTGAAAGAAAGTAATATTTATATCACCAAATTGTTTTCTATACAAAATTTATTTAACTTCTTAAGGGGTTAGGCCACTCTAGAGGCCGAAAGAGAGAAAATAGGCTTTTTGGAGATTTTTTTCAGAAAAATACAAAATAAATCGAGATTACAAAAAAGGGTGTTTACCCTTTTTTGTAATCTATACAATAATTTTTTTGAAACGATTAATTTCAAAATGTCGGCTTTGCAAAAATCATTTTTTTGAAGCGATTAATTTCAAAATGGCGGCTTTGCAATAATTTTTTGAAGCGATTAATTTCAAAATGGAGGCTTCACAATAATTTTTTTGAAGCGATTAATTTCAAAATGGAGGCTTCACAATAATTTTTTTGAAGCGATTAATTTCAAAATGGCGGCTTTGCAGCGTTAATCTCAAAACTGCATTTTCTAAGTTGGCCGGAAACATAACTCAGACAATTTTCAACCGATTGACTTGAAATGTTGAATATATTTTGAAAAATACATTGTCTATGGAAGTACGTAGGATTTTTTTTATATTGCATTGTTTATTTCTTATTAACAATTATCTGACGATTTTTTAGGCACATTTTTCGCTTTCCAAAAATTTGCCTAAAAAATCGTTAATAACAAATAAACTATGCAATATAAAAAAACCTACGTATTTCCATAGACAAAGTATTTTTCAAGATATATTCAACATTTCAAGTCAATCAGTTGAAAATTGAGTTATGTTTCCAGCCAACTTTAAAAAAATTCATTTTTGAGATAAACGCTGCACAGCCGCCATTTTGAAATTAATCACTTCAACAAAATTATTGTATACAGTCACTGATATGTATGATAAACACCCTTTTTTGTAATCTCGATTTATTTTGTAGTTTTTCTGAAAAAAAAATCTCCAACAAGCCTATTTTCGGCCTCTAGAGTAGCTTAAAACCTTAGCTGCTAAACAAAAAAAAAACAATTGCGGATTTATAAATAAATGGCGGAGTTATTACCCGGTAAGTAAAGAGTCTTTCATGACGCACGCGTTGACGATAGTCCTCGGCGTCGAACTGAGTCAGAAAAAAAATCGACATATTTATAATTACACAACAGATATCCCTTCCGTGTGAACCGAAAATATGTTTTTTAAAAGGGTGTTAAAATGGGAGTACGTAAACAATTGCTCTTTCTACTTTGCGTCAGTGAGGAAGAATAATATTTTGTTTATCTGTAAATTTAATTGATGTTTCACTTTTTCCTTTATTAACTCGTGCTTTATTTAAATCTATATTATTTATATGTGCGAGAGTTGTTATTCACAATATAATTTAAAAGTCTCTTGTTGAATCTTATGGATTTACTGTATTAGGAACTTTATACACAAAGTAAACTAATTATGTTAAAAAGCATTAATTAAAATAATGTCTCATAATCGCCCTTTTCATATGGTAACTAAAAGACTTTGACCTCTATTAATATGTTTGAGATTAACTTTTTGACTCAATTTTCTACTAATAAATTAATTTTTTGAGTTATTAATTTTTTTACCTTTTGTGGTTCGGTTTTTTCAGTTTCCCCGTACGCACGACACACGCGCGTAGCTTGAAGGGTTATATGCAGTTAAAATTTTCGAAAAATCGATTTTTATTTTATTTTTTTTTATAATGTACATATACTTAAGTACACACAGAGAATTTCTTGTCAATCCGGAGAATATTCTCGAAGTTACACGCACATTTGTAATGACGTGTCAGAGTTCGAAAGTGCTTTTGAAACTTTAAATGCGTTTTTCTCAAAACTGTGTTTTCAAAGTCGGTGAGCAAGATTTCTCGGAAACGGCTGAACCGATCAGTCTCTAATTTTAACATAATCTTGTCAAGTATATTTTTCAGTAATTAATCGAAGGTTTTTTCTCACCGATAAATATGTTCCATTTTATAAACAATTTAAGGCCTACATTTTTGTCAAAAAACGTTTTTCTATTTGACAAGCCGTCATTTTGTCAAAAATTATTATTTTGCTTATTCCTTCGATCAATTACAAGATAATCCATTATATGAACGAAACATTTTTGGTTTTTTCATTTTAGTTGATCCAGCCCAGAGATATCGTGCTCACCCCAAGACGCCTTTTTTAGAGGTGCTCCCGGGATCAGCTATAGCAGCTTTCAAAATAATTATTTTTACAAATAAAAAATGTTCAAATACAGTTAAACGTTACCATAATACGTGTACAAATTTTTACGTTCATAGATTTAAAGGTCTTCTCAAGAAAAATTCTTGAAAAATCGATCTTTTTGGGCCTCCTGACTGCATATACCCCTTAACGGGGTATCCCTCTCTGGAAGCCCAATTTGAAGGGTGAGAATGATGGTTTTTTTTCTAGTAACACATTGGCCAGAATAAATTATTTTTTTCCCAGCACGTTGTACACATGTTTGTGCTTATAATGTAATTTTTCGGAAGAAAATCTTTCAGTGTTCGTGGTGTTGTAGTTGGAGTTGCAGTCCTCCAGCGGCGAGGCCCGAAACGGCGGGATCTTTACCAAGCTCCCATAACCTTATTGTGACCCTCATAACGCCTCCCATAACCTTATTGTCACTCCCATATAGCCAGAGCTAAATAAAGAGCGGACAATAAATTGTTCGCTTCAGAAGCATCTCTACAATCTACCATGGAGGTTTATCCAATAGCCAACTCGCAGAAAATCAAGAACGAAGTTTACGTTTCAGGTTATACTTTGACCGGCCATATTGAAATATCGCTGCGCCATCTCTAGGACATAAAAATCGCGAATACGTTGAAACTCGGGAAATAAATATAAACAATATAATACGTATCGTGGTGCATATAAGTTAATGATTTATTAGCCATTATAACACGATACAGTTCGTGGATTTGAGGCCCTTATCCCGTCCCGGCCTTCAACATGTTCGGAACCAAGACCTCCAACTCCGTAACGGACAAAAAGCGCCCATAGAACTTGGTGGTTCCACATTTCTACACAAGTGCGAGAAAAACAGAAAAAGAATCAACCAAATTTTACGATTAGGATTTGCAGCTCAACCGAAAAATCATTTTCCGTCCGACTCACCGGTAAATCGAGTCGTCATTGGTCGTGTTCGTTGGGTCTCATGATTTTTAAAGGAACAAGTGCGCCTGCGCATAACGATGCGCAATAAAAAGTCATGGGTCGCGTTCGTTGGGTCTCATAATTTTGATACGAACAAGAGCGCATGCGCGTAACGATGCGCAACGTGCAACGAGACGAGTTATGCGCAACGCGCTACTGCGCAATGAAACGAGTCATGCGCAAAACGAATGACTCGTTTCGTTGCGCAGTTGCGCGTTGCGCATCATTATGCGCATGCGCACTTGTTCCGATCGAAATGATGAGACCCAACGACGGTCTTATAAACAGGTCTGGGCACTCCCATATACTTTGTATAGGCCGTCGTGTGACAAAAAGTCAGGCCATTTAAGTTCCGAAACGGGCCACACTACTTGGAGCGCTAATATCGGAGCGGCCGATTGTGGGACAGAGAGCGACATACTAGCGCATGCGTACTGTCTTCATGGTTGTAATAAGAATACATCCTTTACATAATTACATACAGCAATTATCATATAAACTTACTTGTGCGATAATTTGTCCATCTCCGTCCTTATGGATGAAGTGGCGCACAATGGTCGTGTTCGTTGGGTCTCATCATTTTGATACGAACAAGTGCGCCTGCGCACAATGATGCGCAATGAAACGAGCGCATCATCAATTGCGCATCATGATGCGCATGCGCACTTGTTCGTATAAAAATGATGAGACCCAACGAACACGACCAATGTCGGATTGATTAAAATGCTTCTCGCATATTTTGTGCGTTGTTTTTAATTCATTTATGAGTGGCGATACTGCCTTCACCCATTTTTAACGCAATATAGGATCTTGCGGGCATTGCAACATTTTCACTTCAATTATCAATTCACTTGAATTATCGGTTCGCTTCAATAAAAGACTTCAGATAAAATAAACATTTCCACTTCTATTGGCCGTCGGTGTACGGTGTGGTAAGGTGGCGACGAGGTTATACACAATATACTAGCAAACACAACAACACTAGTATGTATCAGGAAATTGGCCGCTCCGACGCTAGCGACGTGGCGGAATTTGGAACTCAATTGGCCTCACTTAGTGTCACAAGATTTTAGCCTCTGTGCCCAGACCTGTTTATAAGACCGTGGACCCAACGAACACGACCATTTTTCCTCCAAAGACATGAATATCCAGGAGATTCAAATGCTTGCTCCGGTCAAGCAACGTCGACTGTAGAAATCTCGAGTCGTTCGATCCAGCAGTCTGAAACGAAATGAGTATCCTACTTAGAAACTGATTGTTCAGTAGGCAACAAAATAAGTGGTTTGTCTTTACGATCAGTTAGCAAATACTATGGATAATCACGGCACTCAGAGATCTTGGTGGTTGCATATTTCATCACAAGGCAAAGAGCTAGTTTTACAAACGTCGGTATCATCGTCTCACCTTATTTCCGGACCGGGTGATGATCTCCGGCGAATTCTGAAACCGATGGGAAAGAATGCGTCAGAATTCGGTTCGTTAAACCCAAACAAAGTTGGGATTCCGTTGGTCGGTCAGTTAGCAAATACTATGGATAATCACGGCACTCAGAGATCTTGGTGGTTGCATATTTCATCACAACGAGGCAAAAAAGAGGGTGCTTTCGACTTTAATTTTACAAACGTTGGTATCATCGTCTTACCTAATTTCCAGACCTGGCGACGATCGCCGGCGGATTCTGAAAGAGTTGGAAAAGAATGCGTCAGAATTCGGTTCGTTAAAACCAAACAAAGTTGGGATTCCGTTGTTCGGTCAGTTAGCAAATACTATGGATAATCACGGCACTCAGAGATCTTGGTGGTTGCGTATTTCATCACAAGCCAAAGAAGAGGTTACTTTTAGTTTTACAAATGTTGGGGGCCGGGTTGAATTTCCGAATTTTGAATGTTCCGACGGTTTAAAATTCCTAACTTTAATGAACCGAAATTACAAGCTTCGTAAAGATCATGCCAGCGGAAGTCTATACAGTTGACTGTAAATGACGTAGAACGTATAACATTTTCTAGTTCGTCGATTTATTGAAAATTTTGAAACATTTAAGGCGGCATATGCATTTACAACGATCAAAAAATCGATTTTTTTTTCTTTAAGGCGTAACCGGTATAAAATCATGTGCGAATTTAACAACTTTTTTTCGTATAAAAAAGTGATTCACTCTTACAATTAATTACACACCTATTTAGTAAAAATATCAAGCTGTTAGAAAATGTATATTTTTTTTTTGGTATACAAAATGGCAGACTACTCGAAGCTTCTCGAAACAGCTTTTTTCCAATTGGCGTGACAAACAACTTCAACAATCTTCACTCGATTTACTTCAAATTTAAAAGTTATGTTCCTAATTGCATTTCGCAGAGAAGTACGTACGGAATTTCTGTTTAAGGGGTCAGTCCACTTTTAAAATTTCAAAAAATCGAAAGCAAGCAAGTCTTGAAGAAATCGACAATGATGAGCAATCAGAAGGGATTTTTTACGGAGCGGGAATTTCCGATTGAGTAAGAGTTAGGTAAGAGTTTTTCTTTGTATAAACTTCAAACGCATTTTTCTCGAGACAACGTTTTCAAAATCTAGCTCCATCGTATGTCTAAAACTAATAAATCGATTCTCTTGAAATTTGAACCACATATTGTAAACATGATTCGCAACAAGATGACCCTCGATGGTTTTAAAATTTTTATATTTACTATTTTTTTGCGAAAAATAGCGATTTTTAAATACTTTTTTCATCTGCCTTTTTTTTATTTTTTGATAAAACTTGATATCCGAGAGTCATTTTGTAGCTGGTGTCATACTGAATCTAATGGACTTTGATTTTTTTGTTTCAGACAAGCCGTTGCCGAGTTGTGATCGAGCTACCTAGCCCACCTATTTTTGAGGCGTTACGTTAAACTATAGTTTTTGTACTAAAAATGAATACATTTTTTTAGATGTATTTCAAGACTTTATTTATCAAGGCCAACAACTTTTATATTCATATCTTTTATAAAATCTTCAAAAAAAAAAGCAAAAATAGCCTTTTTCGTGGCTCCAAAGTGGACTGGCCCCTTAATCGAAAACTTTTCATTTTATGAGCAGTTTATGAGCAGTTATAACGAAATTTTTCACTGAAAATTAATTTCTCAAGTTCAAATACCTACAACTTTTGAATAAAACAATATTTTTTTAATTCCGTACGTACTTCTCTAGGTATTCTAACGTAGACTGACGAGAATTTTTGTTTTTTGTTCTAGGTAAAAAATTATGGATGCTAAATGTCGCGCCGCGGAGCGTCAAAAAAAAAGATAAAAGAAAATATTAGTAGTCGGCAATTTTTTACATAAAAAAAATATATATATTTTTCCTAACTGCTTGATATTCATACTAAATAGATGTGTAATTAATTTTATGAGTGAATCACTTTTTCATACGAAAAAAATTGTAAAATTTGCACATGATTTTATACCCGTTACTGTGGCCTAAGGCCTTAAATATACTATTAAAGTATACCTAAACTTTGATAAATGTGGAAGTTATTTCTTAGTTTAAAAATCCCTCAATATGGCTTATTTTTTTCCTGTCTAAATGTATATCCCGCCTTAAGGAGGGATATACACCTAGATGGTCGAGGTCGAGGATTTAGAAGCTATGAACATTCCGTCGACCGTAGAAGACCTACACTATGGGCCTGGTATCGATGATTCCATGTAAGTTGACAAATTTCATGATTTATTCATTCCCAAATTTTCAAACGCGTTTTTCTCAAAACCACGTTTTTCAAATCGGTACCCAAAATTTCTCGAAAACCAATGAACCGATTGCCTTGAAGTTGTTTGTGGTTATTCTATACACCATTATCTAGTACTTGTCATAGGATTTTTTTCCATTACGTAGTTTTTGTTTTATAGGCAAAATAATAACTAATTTTTGGCCCAAAAATCACTATTTATGTTCAAACGTCCGCCATTTTGTCATAAATCGATATTTTCAAAATCGGCTATAACAAGTACTAGATTATAGTATCTAATTTAATAATCTTTTTGGTTTTTTTTCAGATGATTTTTGAAGAAACGCCAGTGGGTACCGTATACGCAGATTTTTTTTACGACGCTCCAAGGATCATACAATATGCTTGTTTATTTTTGATATTTTTAAATAAAGAAAATTAAACATATTTTTGAATGTATATACTTTTAGATAATTAAAACCCCAATCCGAAATATCAAATAGTTTTCCTTGAAAAAATTCACAAAAATGACCTTTTTTCGGCTCCTAGGTGTGTATCTCCCCTTAAAACTTCCAGAGCCGAATTATTTCGACGGTGTTCAGATTTTCGCAGTTTTGGTTTTTCGGGTAAAATTGTTTCGGAGTTTTGATCTTTCGGGGTAGTATAATTTCGGAGTTTTGAGCATTCTGATCATTCAAAGTTCGGCATTTCAATCCGGCCCCAAACGTTGGTATCATCGTCTCACCTAATTTCCGGACCAGGTGACGATCTCCGGCGAATTCTGAAACAGTTGGGAGAGAATGCGTCAGAATTCGGTTCATTAAACTCCAACAAAGTTGAAATTCCGTTGTTCGGTCAGTTAGCAAATACTATGAATAATCACGGCACTCAGAGATCTTGGTGGTTGCATATTTCATCACAAGGCAAAGAGCTAGTTTTACAAACGTTAGTATCATCGTCTCACCTAATTTCCGGACCAAGTAACCATCTCCGGCGATTTCTGGAACAGTTGAGAGAGAATGCGTCAGAATTCGGTTCATTAAACTCAAACCAAGTTGGAATTCCGTTGTTCGGTCAGTTAGCAAATACTATGAATAATCACGGCACTCAGAGATCTTGGTGGTTGCATATTTCATCACAAGGCAAAGAGCTAGTTTTACAAACGTTAGTATCATCGTCTCACCTAATTTCTGGGCCAGGTGACCATTTCCGGCGAATTCTGAAACAGTTGGAAAAGAATGCGTCAGAATTCGGTTCATCAAGCCCAAACAAAGTTGGAATTCCGTTGTTCGGTCAGTTAGCAAATACTATGAATAATCACGGCACTCATAGATCTTGGTGGTTGCATATTTCATCATATATATATTTTTTCAAACATTGTACAAAATTGCGCTCTTTACGGCCAATGGGAAACTCTCGGCACGTCCACCCATCACTATGAATCGTTTCCCCTTACACCTCTTTGCAACTCTTTGATGACAAAGTTCCAACTCATGAAAATAGCATCAAGCCAGTACGCTGAAGTAAACTCATCAGTCTTGGTGTCAAATAATTAGTTTCGAGAATAAAATCAATGAAACTCTTTTTTAATCGTTGTCAGTTTCTATAAGTATCAGCGTTTGTAAAGTTCGTAAGATTAATGGGCAGAGATTCCAGTATTAAGGTAGTCCTATCGCTTCACACTTAGTCATACCACTGATCATACTTGAGACTTGTACAATTTATATTTTCAACATATGCAAAAAAAAATTGTAATAACTAAATTTTCCATGTGTAAACTGTTTAATGAATGTTCACATTGAATTAGAATAATGAACAAATAGTTATTCCAACGATTCGCGCAGTATTTCTGGGTGTGATATTTGGCAATATTGGTTCTATCTCCGTCTATTTTTACTCAACCAGGCGAGTTTAGCCTCCATGCTTTTCAACGTCGATCTGTCAAAACAATGTCAGGTGCGGGAAATATAAAGCATTGTATTCGGGTCACGACTGGTAAAAAGCGTGGAAAATTTGTGTCGGCGAAATATGTCGGTTAAGGAGGTACGGTGATGACCATGCTAGTAAACTTAGAGTCTATTTCACGCCGCAATACCGCCACGTGTTAGATATATGTATATGGCCTATTTTTCGTGAAATATTTTTTAAGTATTGAATTTCGAGTTTCCTATTATTTTTATCATATGGAAACAACCTTAATAATCTACTACTCGACTTCAGTAGTACGCCATATAGTTGACGTTTAGCATCGTTGCATTTTCGGTGGCTGTCATCGGTTCAACGCGCTCGGCTTATTATTTTTTGTAGCCGGTTAACATGGAGAATGAAAATACTGTGGAAGTTTATCAAAAGAGTAACGGGATTGTACCTGAAGTCCAGTTTAGAGACAAATGTAGATTCTGACGAACAAGAATTAGAAAATGAAAAGATAATATTGCAATTGCAAATAAAAAACGTCGCGTTGAAGTTAACCTCAATGTCCAATGTCCAATCTGTCCAAAGTCAAAACATATTTCATCGATTGTTGTGTTATTTTTCCCTTTCCCAATTTTGACAATATTTGCAGGTATAAAAAGGAACGTTTATTTTATGTGACGCTTCTCCCATGCTGAATTTATATATAGATGCGTTGTATAGGTACATGTCGCCAGAAAAATTGAGATGCCTTTGCTGTACGTCAAAGAACTTCAAGTAAATATCGACGAAAGGCGCTTTATAATCCATTAAAAAATGTACGGCTTCGCAGAATCATATTTTTAATTCGTGTTGAAAATATCCGATAGACGAATCAAATTTGCGCGGGTATCCGGCGGTGCCACACGTCGAGCAAAGATGGCTGCTGGTACGTCACGAGAAGTATCGCTCTCCAAAAATTTCTGTTTTTGCGACTTTATTTCTAAATTTATTGCTTATTACTGCGGTGAGTTATCCAATTCAAGGTGCCTTATCGATCACAAAGATTCAACGAACGCAACCATCAGTTTTTTTACGTGTTTCTTGGCTCCAAGTAGCACAAAAAATCGATATATGAGAGGACACGCACATTTTGTCGTCTACGTGTGACTAATTCACCAAGTTTAACGATTAATAACTCGGAAAGTGTACGGTAAATCTCGTGGAAACTCCGCGTACGCATGGACGAAGGTCTCGACAGTGCTATAAAAAAAATCGGGCTTTTATCTTGAACTCGCTCCAATCACCGTACCTCCTTAAAAATGAAATGTGTGAAAATTCGAATGAGTGAGATGAGGTTAGGACTAGTCAGCTGTTGCCTTGCTGTCGCGTCTCTTTATCGTAGCAAGTGATAATAAATCCAATACCGGAAGTTCAAATTAAACTTGATATTACATAAAAATTAGGTCAACAAGCGTAATTTTTTCTGAGAGCACTGGATTACTACAAGTGTTAAGTATGTAAATCTGATCATTTTTAAGAATCTGACGGATTCCCACTATCCTATACACTTTTGTAGCGACCGGAAATTGGGTTTTTGTATGTCGTCTCAGAATTCCTTCACAAAAATACGCAATTTTAATATTTCTTTTCTCTGTAATTAGGTCGATAAACGACTCCGAAATGTTACAAAGACGGTTATTAATATATTTAGTGAAGTTCAAAAAAATTATGAAAACCCTATGGATTGAAACCTGGCTATAGGACTACCGTAATGGACCTTCCATCGAACGTTTCTTTTTCACATGCGGGGAACACTCACCGCGGTCGTTGGAGAGAAACTTTCCCAGCTCGGAAGATCCAGACGGGTCATTTTGCACTCTGAAAAGGAGAAATTCATATTGAACAGAGAAGCCGAGTACACAATCGTTTTGACGAAACTCACCTCATTGATCGACACACGTCACGAGCTGCCTATCAGCGCAATATTCTTTATAAAAATAAATAGATTTAAAAAAAAGGAAAAAGAACGTTCTTCGCATAGCTGCAGAACAAGAATAAAAAAGAATTCCTCAACTCGCATATCCCCATGAACACTCTTTAATGGATCCGTCCTATCGATCATCAGTGGATCAACACCCCAAACCCAAACAAACCCAAACGTTCGATGGAACATCTAAACGAGCAATTCCCTTGGCCCTTGTTCCCCAGCGTACGCTCCGCGCTTTTGTGTAAGTATTAAATATTTTATTGACGTGATCCATGAATTAGTCGGCCTTTTTCGGGGCGCGGGTCTTCTTCGCTGGCAGGGGTTTCTGTGATCGCAGAACGGCACTCGCACGACGCAACGCCGCCTGTGAAAAAAAAAAACATTCGTGAAGAAACTCCCGTACCGTGAAAGTCAAATGCATCGCCTTTTTTTATCAATCCTTAACGGGCTACATCTACTTGGTGGGTCAAAAAATGGCATTTCCCGAATATACGAGGGTGGGGTGAAAAGTTTCCGGCCTGACCAAGAGATGGTGCCACTAGGTCTAGTTTTGGAGCGGCGTCCTACAGTACCATTCCTACCGAGCTTGTATGTACAGTTTCAGCCCAATCGCTACGTTAGTTTGCGTTTGAGAGCACATTGCGCGAGACGCTTCCGTTGTTTTCGTAAAAGTGGAAAAATTGGAAAAAACGTGCTGTCATCAAATACTTCCATTTGAAAGGTTTTACACCAAAACAAATAAAAGAAGAGATGGATTCAGCACTAGGAAACTCCTCCCCATCATATTCAACTATTAATCAGTGGGTTTCTGAATTTAAAATTGGTCATGTGAGCACCTCTGACGGGCTTCGCTCAGGACGGCCCGTTGAACTCACAACTTCAGAGATGATTGAAAAAATCCATAAAATAGTGTTGGAAGACCGCAGGTTGAAAGTGCATGAGATAGCTGAGACCTGTAGGATGTCAGCTGAACGTGTGCGAAATATTTTACACAACCATTTGAACATGGAAAAACTGTGTGCAAGGTAGGTGCCGCGTTTGCTAACGCTCGACCAATCGAGCGTTTGCTAACGCTCGACGCTACCGACAATTTGGCGCTGTATAGACGTAATCCAAACGAATTTTTGCGTCGATTCATAACTGTTGATGAGACATGAGTCCACCACTACACTCCTGAAAGTAAAGAACAGTCAAAACAGTGGGTTGGAAAAGGGGAACCAACCCCAAAGAAAGCAAAAACAATTTTATCGGCAAACAAGGTTATGGCTACTGTTTTTTGGGATGCGAGAGTTATGAGAAATGTATCAGTGTTGATGGAGATTATGTTGAAAAATAAAGCAAAAAAAAATTTTTAAATATCGGTTTTCTTGGTCAGGCCGGAAACTTTTCACCCCACCCTCGTATTTTGTTCTCGATTGTATCATCTTTTAGCGATATTCCCTGCAAATTCAATTGAAATTTTCCTAAGCGTTTTTCTCGACACACCGTTTTCAAAATCCCATTTTTCTAAAAATCGATCGTCGTTTTTCAACAGTTACGTAAAAATGACGACTTTTTTCAAATTTTGTAGTTTGGACGACCGAAGTTACGAAATTTTCGTTAGAATTTGGCGAACCTTGGTGAGGTCCCGACGGTACTTGTTGGCAATGATGAGAGTCTTCAGCTTGTGAAGAGATCTGCGCGCGCCTGCTTTCATTGTACGCCTTACGGTGGCCTTGTTCGGCTTGAGGACGGCCTTCGGCTTCTTGTAGACGACCGTGAAGCCCTTCTTGTCGGGAGTGTCAACGACGCCGATGCTTTTGCGGTGCACGATGCCGGAGTAGCGGTAGCTACTGAGGTTCGTCAGATTGTTTGGCTCCTGAAACATTCGTCCCAGTATTCATGTAACCATTGTTGTATCGAGTGCGTCAACTATGTGCAGACTCGGGAGCAAATGGCGAGAAAGCCCTTCCGTTTATCAAAAGTGTTGGAAGTTGCGTTGAAAAAAAAAAAATGGAGACCTATATTTCTTACAACGGCATCTTATTTTACGTAAAAAAAAAACAGGGAACTTTTGTCCGATACATTTTTTTCATTACGGCCTTATGTACGCGAAAAAATTCAAAAAAAAATTACTTATTTTTGGATCCATTAGCCTGAACGGTTAGGAATATTTTAAGCTTTACAGAAATAAAAAATTCCAAAAATAAGGTAAGATTGCATTTATAATAGTTCTGTGTGAACCACAGAAACAAAACTTTCAATGACACAGAAAAATAGAAAAAATAAAATACCGACGGAAAATTGAGTAAAAAATTTTAAGTTTCGAATTTTTATTATAATTTTTTTTTACATAATATTGTTGGTTCACACTGAAGATACATTCATTATGCAATTATAAATATGTTCATTTTTTTCTTACACCGACATCGATGCCGCGAACTTTCACCATCAGCGCGCGGGCAAAAAAAAATAAATTGCTTTATTATATTATATCTCCGCCATTTGTTAATATTTCTGATTTTTTTTTTGCATATACTTAACCAGAGTTGGGCGTAATTCTGTTTATAAATATGAATACGAATTTATTCACATTGGGATTTTCATGTGAATATAAACACAAATTTATTCATACTTCACTTATTTGTATTCACATGCATGCATACAAATACAATTGTATTCACAAATATTCTAAACATACAAATAAATTCACAGAAAAAATTGTGAATATTCACAAAAAATGTGAATATTTACAAAAAATCCTGTGAATTAAAAAAAATTCACATCCAAATCTGTGAATGCAAATGTATTCACAAAAAATTGTAAATGCAAAAAAATTCACGAAATTCGTTGTGGATTTTTCGTATTTAAGACAAATTAAAATAAATTTCACAAAGATTAGATTAAAATTTACACCAAAAGTGAGTTCTTACGTACTTTGAGAGAAAACATTGCGTTGAGGAGAAACATTGTGTTGAGTTCAACACAATGTTTTCTCTCAAAATATGTAAGAACTCACTTGTGGTGTAAATTTTAATATATTTGTCATGAATTCGATTTTAATTTTCTTCAACTTGCGGAAATTCACAACGCATTTTGTGATCTCCATATTTATAATGTAACATTTGAAACTCACAACTTTTTTCCAAAAATTTCTTTGCCTCCACACAATTTTTCTCTCAAAATACGTAAGAACTCACTTTTGGTGTAAATTTTAATCTAATCATTGTGAATTTGATTTTAATTTGTCTTAAGGTAGTACCTCCACAGAAGAGTTGAATTAAGAAATGGTTGAAATTTGACATATATGTTATTCAATACATTATCCAAACATCTGTGCAATTTGAATAAGTTTGACCACCCCAAACCTGAGATATTTACACTCAAAGTTGGCTTGGTTTACACGCAACAAATGCGTTATGATTGGCAAACAGAGCATCATTAATTTTATCGTCAAAACTAAAATTAAGAAATTGATAAAAAACGAGGATAATCTAGAGTAAGATATCACGAATAATGTGAAAAAAAATGAGAGTGATTCACCACCTAGTTTCCAAGATATAACCACGAAAAGCCCTCACAATTGTGGTGCAAAGCCTGGCAAAGCCTGGCAAAGCCTGGAAAAAAAACAATTGGGGCAAAGTCTGGACAGTCCCGGCAAAAAGTTTACTGGCAATGGTAGATCAAAAACATAATATAAAATATATTTTACGGCAATAAGTGATATCCATCGTATTATCTACTAGTACCGAGTCAATATTGCGTAGTTTTTAATTTTATTTATTACTAATTAAACCAATTATCAATCTTTTAAACATGAACATGGTATGTAAACTTTTGGTTGAGATTTTCGCAGAGGAACTACCTTAAATACGAAAAAATTCACAACTTATTTTGTGAATTTTTTTGAATTTACAATTTTTTGTGAATACATTTGCATTCGCAGATTTTGATGTGAATTTTTTTTAATTCACAGGATTTTTTGTAAATATTCACATTTTGTGTGAATATTCACAATTTTTTCTGTGAATTTATTTGTATGTTCAGAATATTTGTGAATACAATTGTATTTGTATGCATGCATGTGAATACAAATGAGTGAAGTATGAATAAATTTGTATTTATATTCACATGAAAATCGCTATGTGAATAAATTCGTATTCGTATTTATAAATAGATTCGGGCCAAACTCTGTACTTAACCATGTGCATAAATGATCTGTAAAAAAATTTTGTCGATATATGCGTATTTTTTTTTAACCACGTCTAGACGAGTACCTTCGAAAATCGGCGAAATCGTGTATATAAGGCCTTGAGGCATTATTTTCGTCAAAAATTAGTAAAAGCTGAATCGGCTATATCTCCCGCCCTCGCGGTCGGAGCGAGCACTCGTCGCAGCCGAGCTGGAGGATCGCGCGACCCGAATTACGCGAACAAGCATAAAGTCGCAAAGTTGGACTCACCGTCGAGAAGGGTTTGCTGATGTTCCTCTTTTTGAGAAGGAAGGCATTGTTGTTGCGGATGATCATCCAATTCAGGTGGGACGACATGTTGAACGGCCTGAAACACGAAAATCGTTAGAAATCAACCGCGCGTGGTCCGCGAGTGCCCGATCGACCGATTTTGAGGTTAGGAATCGTCAATCGGCGATAATCGAGATTTTTGGAGTTTGCGCGAGCAGAGATCATAATAAGGAACGAATATTATTTAATTTGCGTTTTCCCGAGTACTCTTGAGAGCAGGGAGAGGTGAAAAACGAAAAATGAGTCGTGAACACGCGACAGTTGACACATGTGCCTTCCCTCGAAGCCGATACGTTAAGTCGCAATTATTATTGATCGATCGATTAAAGAGAGAAAGGCGATAATTATCGATGGAATTGGTGAAAAATTTGGTATTTTGTTAATTCGTAGATAATAATGGGACTTTAAGTGGAAAGGCGATCTCCTCACCTCGTGCGTCCAAAGAGCAGCGAGAGGAAAGAAACTCCCGGAGTGGGGGAGGAAACGTGTCGTGTTCAAAAGACTATTCGTCGCGCGCGATCAATTTTTCAATTCCCTTCATTGGGAGAATGTTAATTCAGCTATGGGGATTTATTTAATTTACAGCGAATTTTCGATATTTTTACAAAGGGCGATCAAGGAATTGGTGCCAATAAAAGGGACTTACGTGACTTGAGTCGTTTTGCTGGAATCTCTTGCGACGATAGAGGAGGCTTGAGTTACGCGCAGAGCGTAGTTGCGAAACTGCCGGTGGCGGCGCCACCAGTTGCGATGTACCTTTACGAAGTCAGCTGCGAGGCGCACAGACCTCACTGACTAATCCCAGCCCCCTGACACTGGTAGATTAATGCTGTTCGCAAAATGTCCTTGCCGCACTGTGGCGCTAGTAGTCGTGTGACAGGCATGTATATAAATGCATGTTGCGCCGGTGTTTCGAATATCTTACATGAATAAAAATTTATTGATATATTTGGAATGATTTTCCGTTCTAATGATTTTCCATTTGAACACAATAAATAACGTCGTCATAACGATAACAGGCGAAAGCCACGAAAGTATCGAATCGTTCAGCTGAGGAGTATTTAGTGCCGAAGGCTGTAACACAACAGCCAACGGTAGGCAGTGGCGATTTCAAGAACTAAAAAGCCGCGACAATACGCGTTTTCGTTTATCGTATAGGAATATTAGGCCAGTGTCAGGGGGCTGATTAATACCCGTGTTCATAGTCTCTCCGTATCTCAAGGATAAAGGACGCCTAATGAAGGCTTCCTTGAATCTCAGAGGCGTCCTTGTTTCATAGTCACAACTCGGCTCTCCCTTCCAGAAGGAAGACATATTTAGGGACATGTGATTGCTTATGGTGGTAAAATCGGTGATAGAAGCGTCACTCGGCTTTATTTTAAACTAACTCAAACCGCTTGGCTCTCGATTGCCAAGCCGCCATCAAAATCTATCCACAATTTCCTCAAAATCATCATCAAATTCATTATCAGAATTGTGTAAAAAATCGTTGTTCATTATGCCGAGTAATTATATGCAAAACTTCTGTACGAATTTCCACGTGGTTTTAATTATTTATTGAGGTTACGCCGTACACTGATACACTCCGACACGTTTTACGTGGTTCCAATTGCTTATTTCGATTACGCCGTGAATTGTGATACGCCTCGAAATTTTTTACGAGTTCCAACAGTTTTTTTTGGTTTAAACTCCGTTCACTGCGATACGTTTCGAAACTTTTTACGTGCTCCACTTTTAACTGTTTTTGAGGTCAACCTGTAGACTGGTCTGTGATACAGGTAAAAACTGCATAGACGCCAAGCGCAAGCGTTAGTCATATGGAACGAAACAGCCAATCGCAGTGCCGAAGGTTTCCTCAAGGAAGCTCGAGACCTACCTTGAAAGAAGGAGGCCAATAAAGCTCCTTGTTCCTCAAGGAAGGACTATGAATACGGGTATTACTCTAGTCTCCTTGTTTGGTGGGTTCGGCTGGTTCACAGGTTATATGGCATATATATATTTATCGAGCAGGTGACTACTAGCGCCACACGTGGCAGCGATTGAAAATTAAAACGACGGACATTACGCGAACTATGTATGACTGAAGGTGCCAGGGGGCTGCTCGTGGTCCATGCAGAGTTGCCAGATTGGGCTCTTCTAGCAGAGGCCAGGATTGGGCAGAGGCCATTTCGCGGCTCAAATTTTTGAAACGCGCTAAAGAGCGATTTGGGCTATATGCGAAAATAAAATGGCTTTCTTTGGGCTCTTAGACCATGTAACTAGAGGACGCGCCTTGCATAGTTCGCTTCAAACGAAACCATCCCACATACACACAATTTACTACGGTCACAAATTATCATCACGTATTTACTCACGCACATAAGAAACATATCACATAACCTAATACAGCACACTAACAAATCGATTATACAAAAATCGTGTTTTTTTACACACTGTACGTATGTGTGCGCCAAAATAGAAGAATAGAGGAGCACCCAAGTCGATAACGCAATCGTCAACAACTATTTTATGGAGGTAACTTTCATTATGGGTTTTAGAGTAATATATTTTATACCTATAAATAATTGACCGTAGTGAATTCATATTTATTAAAATCTTAAATAAAAATATACAATTATACAGGCATCGAGTCATTGTTATGTGATTCACATGGTGTGATTTAAAGTTTGTATGAAATTGCGTCATGGACACAAAAAGCCCATTATTGTCCCGCTTGAATCCATGGTCACAGACAACATGAATTTTAAATTTATGATTCTGAATTGGAGGAAAAGTAAACTTTAAATGTAAAAAAGAAAAACTGTTGATTAATTACGTATCATAAAATAAAAATACATAAAGAACGACCAACATAGAAAAGCACTTTCCCTCAGCCCGATATACTCATATACCCCCGCGTCCTCTTCTCAGCCGACAAGGGAAGCTGAGTTGAACTTGAATCAGGATGATCCGGACTCCGGCCCTGTCCCTGCCCAAGAGAATGTGCCAAAGAATACTGATGTACCAGAGATTCAAATTTCAAATGCAGAGGACCTGCTAAACGAATTTCAGGTTTCTCTGATGGACATAGTTGATTTAGATTTCTAGAGAACGTAAAGATATTTACTTTAATAATCTTATTCATATATCATGTATGAGACTGTGATTGAAACTGGGTGATTTTTGTGCTAGTGTAATCTCAAGGAATAAGTATTTGTTTATTTATGTGATTGTTTTAGCCTGCTACAAAATACAGATATTTGATTATGTTTGATTTCAAAATAATTAAAGAAACAATTCAATTTCTAACTTATATCGGTGCTTTTCCTTCATGACCTACCAAAACCACGAGTTTGGGCTATATGCGAGCTTTTACCGCGCTATTTGGGCTTCGTAAAGTCCCGCGGTTTTTGGGCTACACAAGCGGCGTCTGGCGGCGGTTTCGCTCTCTACACGTCTGGCAACTCTGCCCTGCCACGACTCTTGTTTACCCCATTCCTCCAGTCGCCCGCAATCTCCATCGCGCGCGACTCCGCCGTCGTTGTTTTCTTTCGTTCCGTTCGTTTCTTTTGTTACAAAAAACAAAAACAATGGCAAGCGACGAGCACAAGAGACTGGCGAACTTCATAAAATCGACGCACAACCAATTGCGCGAGGAGTCGCGTCTCTACGGTCCGATGGAGGCCTGGGAGAGGCATCTGGCCCGTACGGAGGTTCTCAAGGTTAGAACGCGCGCGATTCCACGTGCGGGAATTGGCCCTGACCCGTTGAGATCCCCTTTGGATATTGCAGACATACGCGACGAAGATGCGCCGTCTCGCGACCCATCACTGGACCGGCCAAATAGCCGCGTCGCACCGTCAGGAAGCGGCGCCACCGCGCTGCAGAAACGAATGGACGAGATCGCAGTGTCAAGATTATTATCTGCGAGCGGATCGCCGAAGATTCGACGAGAAGGAGCGCAAGATAGCCGCTAGGATCCGCTCCGAGTCTGCCTCACCGACGGACGAGCGAGAAGTCCTCGCCGAGCCGACGACGATAGAATTGCTGGACGTCGGCAGCTGCTACGATCCGTTGGGCTCCGAGCCGAATTTCCGCGTCACCGCCGTCGACATAGCGCCGTCCGTCGAGAGCGTCCATCGCTGCGACTTCCTGCGCGTCGCTCTAGGCGGCGAAACGCTCACGTCCGTCACACCCGAGCGGAGCGTCCTCCAATTGGGAGAGTCTTCCTTCGACGTCGTCCTGTTTTCCCTTTTTTTGGAGTACCTGCCGTGTCCGCGCCAGAGATACGAGTGTTGCGCCAAAGCGGCCGCTCTGCTGAGGCCCGGCGGACTGCTGCTGGTGGTAGCGCCGGACTCCAATCACCGCGGCGCCAACGCCAGGATCGTCAAGTCCTGGCGACTAGTACTCGCCAGACTCGCTTTCGTCAGGATCGCTTACGACAAGCTGCAACATCTGCACTGTCTCGCGTTTCGCAAGTGCGCCGACACCGAGATCGCGGTAGCCTGGTCACGCTTCAAAGCTGTCGGGGAGCGAGACGAGTTTCTCAGCGCGGAAAACAAAATATACATTCCGCAAGATCTGCGAAGTAGAGAGCCGGAGAAGTCGGCGGAGCGGTCAGTCGAGTGGGATCGCAAGGAGGTGGTCAGCCACTTCGAACTGATGCCACGGTCGTGTGATATTTTTCAATAGAACCGCTAGAAACTTCCAGCCGGGTGCGAATTCATTCCGGAAATCGGCACGCTGGTCGCAGCGTTTTTAGTTGATTTTTGTTTGTACAAAGAAATGTCTTAGGGGTTTACCTGTAAGGCCTGTACATAGATCTGGGAAGTAACAATTAAGGGGAGATATACACCTAGGAGCCGGAGAAAAAAGGTCATTTTTGTGCATTTTTTCGAGGAAAACTATTTGTAATTTCGAATTGGAGTTTTGATTGTCTAAAAGTATATGGGGCGTTCCATATCATTTCGAACGGTCAAAAAGTTGTCCACTCTCAAAAAAATTGAAATTTTGTCAAAGTATTTAATTATATGAAAAAAAAAACTAAATTTTTTCAAAATTTTTGGATCGCATTTTCTCGAGTTTTTCTAAATTTCAAAATTTACAAAATACCGTTATATCTCGTGAGCATTTGATTTAAAAGAAAAATGTTTAAGACAAAAGAGTTGCAATTTTACATGAACTTTGTGAAAAAATTTTGTTTTGAATTTTTCGAGTTTAAAAAATGCCCATTTTCACCAAAATTATACAAAAATATTTTTTTTCGCTCGGTATGTCACTTTTGATTTTTCTCAAAAAATTCCAGAAAATACTCTGAAGTGTGTACAGTAACACCTATTTTTTTCAGAGTGGGTCGATTCGTTGATCCAAAGCTGTGCTTTGTTTTTTTTATTATTATGAGATATTTTTTTTAGACAAATCAATTATTATTAAAAATTATTCTCTCCCAAATTTTTCTCACATTTTTCAGGTAATAAACATCCATAACAGTAATAATTTTTTTGAGCTTTATCATAAATTATCGGTAAGGTATACAACGTTAACCTTGCCATACAAAGTAACGTTCGTCGGCCAAGATGAAAATTGTGATACAAAGTAACGTCGTCGTGCAATATGGAAAATGCGATACGAAGTATCGTTGACCGCGCAATATAAACATTGTCATACAAAGTAATGTGCGCCGTCAAATGCCTTGTACATCCTTCAGTTTGTCAACATTCCCCCTCCATGCCAAAATACTATCGAAGTTCCCAGTGTGTTTTGATTTTTTTACACTAGGTTGCACGGTGTGAGCCAAGCAGAGAAGTCCTATACTTCCTTTGAATTTTCATGGTGGTTTCTCGAGTGCCTTGTTACAAACTAATTCATGAGTAATTATTTTGATGATGGCATCAACGAATAATATGTCCATATTGCACGACGTCGTTACTTTGTATCACAATTTTCCTGTTGGACGACGAACGTTACTTTGTATGGCAAGGTTAACTTTGTATACTTTACCGATAATTTATGATTGAGCTGAAAAAAATTATCACTGTTATGGATGTTTATTACCTGAAAAATGTGAGAAAATTTTGAGAGAGAATAATTTTTAATAATAATTGATTTGTCCAAAAAAAAATATCTCATAATAATAAACCAAAGCACAGCTTTGGAACAACGAATCGAGCCACTCTGAAAAAAATAGGTGTTACTGTACACACTTCAGAGTATTTTCTGGAATTTTTTGAGAAAAATCAAAAGTGACGTACCGACCGAAAAAAAATATTTTTGTATAATTTTGGTGAAAATGGGCATTTTTTAAACTCGAAAAATTCAAAACAAAATTTTTTCACAAAGTTCATGTAAAATTGCCACTTTTTTGTTTTTAACATTTTTCTGTTAAATCAAATGCTCACAAGATATAACGGTATTTTGAAAATTTTGAAATTAGAAAAAAACTCGGAAAATGCGTTCCAAAAATGTTGAAAAAATTTACACCGTTTTTTTTCATATAATTAAATAATTTGACAAATTTTCAATTTTTTTGAGAGTGGATAACTTTTTGACCGTTCGAAATGGTATGGAACGCCCCATATACATATAAAAATATGTTCCATTTTCTTTGTTTCAAAATATCAAAAATATACACGGATATTGTACGATCCTTGGAGCGTCGTAAAAAAATCTGCGTATACGGTACCCACTGACGTTTCTTTAAAAATCATCTGAAAAAAAAACCAAAAAGATTATTAAATTAGATACTATAATCTAGTACTTGTCATAGCCGATTTTGAAAATATCGATTTATGACAAAATGGCGGACGTTTGAACATAAATAGTGATTTTTCGGCCGAAAATTAGTTATTATTTTGCCTATAAAACAAAAACTAAGTAACGGAAGAAAAAAATCCTGTGACAAGTACTAGATAATGGTGTATAGAATAACCACAAAAAACCTCAAGGCAATCGGTTCATTGGTTTTCGAGAAATTTTGAGAAAAAGGCGTTTGAAAATTTGGAAATGAATAAATCATGAAATTTGTCAACTTACATGGAATCATCGATACCAGGCCCATAGTGTAGGTCTTCTACGGTCGACGGAATGTTCATAGCTTCAAAATCCTCGACCTCGACCATCTAGGTGTATATCTCTCCTTAACGCGATAAATGTGTGTAGATCATGTGAATAAAGAGATTAATTGTACAGATGAACTGGGCGATTGGAGAGGATGTAGCGGAGTGCGAGAGGTCGAACGCTCTAGGGAAAGCGGTAGAAAAAGTGTAGGCGATGACGTAAGTTCGAGTACAAAAGTTCACCGCTAGGATCGCTACGGTAGAGAGGGACCGGCCAATATGGTGATAGACGGAACCCAAAGCTAATGAACGGCATACTCAGGTTTCTTACGGGCCTTTGAGAGTACACTAAGGGCACGTAACCCTTAAGAGAGATTCTACTTCGCCTTAAGGGGATAGGCCACAGTAACGGGTATAAAATCATGTGCGAATTTAACCATTTTTTTCGTATGAAAAAATGATTCACACACAAAATTAATTACACATCTATTTAGTATGAATATCAAACTGTTAGAAAAATAATATATAGTAGTAGTATTTATTCCAGGTATACCCCTCAGGGGTTTTTACATAAAAGTACAAAAAAATATATATATATTTTTTTCGATGTACAAAATGGCCGACTATTAATACTTTGTTTTGTTATCTTTTTTTAGGCGCTCCGCAGCGTGACATTTAGCATACACAATTTTTTACCTAGAACAAAAAACAAAAATTCTCGTCAATCTACATCGGAATACCTAAAGAAGTACGTAGGGAATTTAAAAAATATTGTTTTATTCAAAAGTTGTAGGTATTTGAATTGAGTTGTAGGTATTTGAATGAATTTTCAGTGAAAAATTTCGTATAAAACTGCTCATAAAATGAAAAGTTTTCGATTAATCAGAAATTCCGTACCTACTTCTCTGCGAAATGCAATTAGGAACATAACTTTTAAATTTGAAGTAAATCGAGTGAAAATTGTTGAAGTTATTTGTCACGCCAATTGGAAAAAAGCTGTTTCGAGAAAAACGCGTTTAAAGTTTTAGGTACTCTATTGTCGTGTCAGAGGTTGGCTTACGTTATACGCTCAAAGTCGGTGAAAAAAAAATGTCTCGCTATAAATCGCATAGTACTTTATTCTTATGATGATAAAGCACCATTTTAGTGAAAAAAAAACGATTTTTTGAAAATTCTACTATGGCCTTATTCCTTAACGCCTCTGCATGAGCTTAGGGCCGTAGAATCGAGTTTATATTCAATATTTTTTCCTGATAAGAGTTTTGGGATGATGCGTTCGGGATTTTGCACACAACAGTCTTCACAAGTTTTAGTTTTTTATTTATTGAATAAATTGCGATTAACAATGGAACTATTATTATTTGAACAAAGTATCGCCGTAGCTACATGACAACTAGGATCTCGAATGAAAATTTGAAAAATACTCTTTCAGTGTAATAATCAAACTTTCGTATGACCGAATACTTTTTTGATATTTTGAAAATTTCGAAAATGGCACGCTATAGAAAAAAAAAAGTTCGATTTACCATTTTAAAAGCAACTTTAATCATTTGCGATCAACAAATGTATAAACATGTGAAAAAAAATGTCCGGTCATACTGACTCTTCCCAAAAATCGCAATACCTCGCTCAATTGGAATTTTTCCAAAATCATGGCAATTCGGAGTTAAATTCCAAGTCCACAAACCGATAAAAAAATCATATTCCCGGAATTTCAAGCTTACGCTTAAGGGGCTGTACCAGCGTGAACGCTGAAAATTTGGGTGATTTTCGGGAAATTTTTGGAAGGAAAGTACTCAATTAAATGTTTCGGAAAATTAAGAATATATTTCGCTATATTTGACCTATATTACATAATTTTTTAAAGAAAAATATTGAGGTCCAAGCGACTTATGCGCTGCCTTCGGAGGCGCGAAAAAAAAGTTCCTCCCCTGCTGACATGATTCCGGCCGATTGAGTAGCTGAAACCGAAAAAGGAAAAATGTCGATAAACTGGAAGGTATTTCCTGTATAATGACGTAGGATTTTCGAAAAATATCAAAATCTAACAAAATGGCGTAGTTTAGAAAAAAAGTCTGTTTTCTTGCCTATAAAATGGTCGTTTTTTTCAATGCCAAATCGGCAATTTACATCCAAACAAAAATATCCTACGTCATTTTAGAGTAAATATATTCATATATAAATATGAATACATATATATTCAATATAATCAATATAATAAACATAAATATATTCAAATATATTTTAAGGTATTCCTTTCACGAACCCAAATATTTTACACGTAACTGATTTTCGTCTATAATGAAGTAAAAATACATCCCAGTATACTGGTAAAATTTCAAGCCAAGTTACCGAACCCTTAACGAAAAATTACAGCCCTAAAAATCGTCTCATTTATACGGCGCTTTATGGACATGTCACGCTGGCCACATTTCTATCTATCAATTTATACACTAGATAACTCTAGATGCCTAATATAAACTGCTCACAGGTGTAAAAAAAAGTCTAAAGATTCCGTAACAACAATAAAAAACAGAGGGTCACCGAACTTTTAAAGAACATATTAATGTTAAAACTTGGAAAAATGTGACTAGCAGAAGAATTTTTGTAGCCGTGACGTTTCAAATAAATGTAAAAATGTCTCAATCCACTAAATTTGCGCGAATTTTTTTATTCTCGGTTATCGTTGTGTATAATAATCCATTGTAACTTATTTTTTTATTAAGCGCAATTGTAGTTTACCGACGATTCAGAAGGCCCTGCTTATGCCCCCAGAAAATACGGCCCCCCGCGAAAGGAATACCTTAAGTTACAATGTCAGCAAATTTGAAAAATCTCATTTCGAGAAAATCGCGTTTAAAGATTGAACCATCGATTTTTGCAAGATAGAATAATATTGATATAAATGATAATGATATTCTTGAAAGTATAAACTGTCGAAAAAGGCAAAAAAATCGATTTTTTTTAAGTGTCACACTGGTACAGCCCCTTAAGGGAAGGGTAGGGGGTTCAGCGTGAAAAAAAAACACTTTTGCCATTTTTTTTCATCTATATGGATAGAGTAAATTTATTGAAACCTTTAGTACATTGATAAGTGTCATTTGAAGAACAATCCGTCAAACTTGTACGCGAAAATATCCACAAACAAGCCGGTGACAAAGCTTTTCCAAGAACGCCTTTGGAAAAACACAATTTGCGGTGTTCACTGTATCTCAGCTAGAAATTATCTGAAATCAAGTACCATTAAAATTTAGTCAAAGTATCATCAAATCCTCCCAACGATGTTTGATAATTTTTTTTTTCATTTCTAAATTTTTGGTGGTCATGTAAAGTGAAAAGTGCTATTTTCCACGAAAAGTTCCGCCATTTTGGGGGTGGAAGACCCCCTCAATGTAAAAAAAAATCTCAAACTAACCGTTGGGGGGAGGTATTTTATATGTAGAAAGTGTGTACCAAGTTTGAAATAAATCGGTCATGTAGTTTTCAAATGGCAGCGAACACGGACTTTGAAAAAGTGGTTTCGAGAAAAACGCGTTTGAAGTTTAGAGAAGTCGGAGCTACAGTGTTAGAGGAGCGGGACTAGTCAATAACTTCGAGAGTTTTGCTCTGATTGACTTGACATTTTGGGATTATATTCTTGACATGTTTAACTATAAGAAAAGACAAAAAAAATCGATTTTTCAAAAGCGCAAACCCCTACCCTCCCCTTAACAAGCTGTAGCCATTGCATTGCAGCGAATATAGGCTCTAGGCTGCAAAAATTCTCTATACTCTGACAGAGGCCACTTCCCTTTTTTCGCCGTCTCTGTTCGACCCGCAAATCGCCCGGCAGATCGATCATCGACCGGCCTCGTCCGCAGTCGCAGGCGGTCCACGTTCGAAAGTTGGCGCGCCCGTCGCGCGCGCCTCCCCGCGGGCAAACGCTGCGGCGCGCCATCCACCGCGCGTCGTTCGTCCCTCGCGAAATTCATTCGTCCCGTGTGCGAAGTGAAGCAACCGGATACGCATTCGTCTTCTGATCGTGCGTTTCGTTACTTTTATCGAGTCAGTACCAAGCGTACGTCTCACAAAGACCCACAATTGAATAAACACGCGGCGGGGAAAGTTGCCGCCCTCAACGATGACGAGCCTAGCCGTGAAGTTCCCGTGAGAGTTTGGCTCGTTAGACACGGAGTTTATAACCTCAAAAATCTCGCGGCGAGCGAGGGCAACGGGAAAAATGGCGGTCGGATCGACGAAGGTCATTCAGGTGACGAACATCGCGCCTCAAGCCACCAAGGATCAGATGCAAACTCTGTTCGGCTATCTCGGCAAGATCGAGGACATCAGGCTTTATCCGACGATCAGAGACGTGGCCGTTCCCGTACAGTCCCGAATATGCTACATCAAGTTTCACGATCACAGCAGCGTCGCCGTAGCCCAGCACATGACCAACACCGTATTCATCGACCGGGCCCTCATCGTCATTCCCTATCAGCACGGTGACATTCCCGACGAGCAGAGGGCCCTCGAGCTCACCAACAACGGCTCCGTCGTACCGGGTGAGCACGATTATTCGCAACTTGACCTTTCGGAAAGTGGCGGTAAAGACTTGGCGGCTGGTACGAGAATTCCGAAACTCGCCGATGAGAATTTCGCCACTCGTTGACTCCCCAAAACACAACAAACCCAAACAATCCTGCTAACTACATTTACCTAGAGGCCCGAAAAAGGCCCGAATTCCGAATTTTTCGTCTGGGAAACGCTTGGTAAAAACGAAACGCATCTATTTTGAACACAAACATATTGGTAGGCTCAAAAAAGTCAACAAATAATACTGAAAAACAACATAAACACGGCGGCTGGCGCATGACCATTTTTCGCAATGTTTGGTGGGGGACTCTCCAGGTTAAACCGTCCATCGCGAAACAAAACGAGTTATTGTAGTTAACAATAAATACGGGTCGTTGACGATCGTCGATTTTAAACAAATAAAAAATCGATGAAAAAAGTATTTTTTACGGGTCTAAAAACGAAGATCGATTTTGAAAAGTGGGATCGTCGAGGTCCTTTGAATGTTTCTCACTTTCATTAACTCGGTCTTGGCGCCAGTCTAGCAAAACTGAACAAATTCTTTTACGCCAATTGTTGGAGTCGTTGACTAGCGACAGACAAAATCAAGCAAATATCTCCTGCGAACTGCCGGAAGTCAATGATGTGGAAGTTTGCATCGTTGCAATGCAAAGACATTCTTTTTAATTGCTCGAATTTTTTTCAACCATTTTCGACTGCAAAAATTACTGAAGCGTTTTTACCCATTTTTATTACACATTCGAGATCCAAATTTGCAAAGAGTGAATAATGATAATAAAGAATTGAAAAATGAACAAAAAAAAATCGTCGCATTTCAACTATGCAAACTTCAACTTCATGGAAGTCAAACAAGCCTAAAAAACGAAGAAGCGAAAAGTCCTTTGCGACAATCATTCATGTCGTCAACTAGCGATAGACAAAGAAACCCAGGCAAATTGCGCAGAAGTTTGCAGTGCTCGAATGCAACGACTTTTTTAGTTCCTCTATTTTCGTTATGGCGTTAGGCCACAGTAACAGGTATAAAATCATGTGCGAATTTAACAATTTTTTTCGTATGAAAAAGTGATTCACTCATAAAATAAATTACACATCTATTTATCAGGTGCGCAACTAAGTTCTCGCTGTTTTTTGAATGAAAATGCCACTTTATTGTGAAAAAATGGTTACAAATGAATCATTCAAAATATTGCCCATCGCCAGCGACAACTTTTTCCCATCTTTCTGGCAGAGCTCGAATACCGTCACGGCAGAAGTGTTTGTCTTTTGAGGCTATCCACGAATCAAGCCATTTTGAGATGTCTTCATATGAGCGGAACTGCTGATTAGCCAGACCATGTGCCATCAAAAGGAACAAGTAATAATCGGACAGCGCAATATCTGGGGAATATGGCGGGTGGGGTAGGACTTCCCATTTGAGCGTTTCTAAGTAGGGTTTAACGGGCTTGGCAACGTGAGGCCGAGCATTGTCATGCTGTAAAATCACTTCTTCGTGCCTCTGCTCGTATTGTGGCCACTTTTCGCGCAGCTCTCAGCTCAATCGCATCAATTGAGTTCGGTACCGTTCCCTAGTGATGGTTTCGTTCGGTTTCAACAGCTCATAATAAATAACCCCGCCCTGGTCCCACCAAATACACAGCAAAACCTTCGCAGCGTGAATATTCGGCCGAGCCGACGACGCAGAAGCATGACCGGGCAGTCCCCATGATTTTGTTCTCTTTGGGTTGCTGTAATGAATCCATTTTTCATCACCCGTAACAATGCGATGAAGAAAACCCTTCCTTTTTTGCCGCTGGAGCAGTTGTTCACAGGCGAAAAAACGACGCTCAACGTCTCTCGGCTTCAAATCATAAGGAACCCAAGGTCCTTGTTTTTGAATCGTTCCCAACGCATGCAATCGCTTGGAAATGGCTTGGCGGGTAACTCCTAATGCTGAAGCAAGCTCTTTTTGCGTTTGGCACGGTTCCTCATCGAGCAATGCCTCCAATTCAGCGTCTTCGAAGGTTTTTGGTCTTCCTTCACGTGAACGGTCGTCAACATCAAAATCACCGTCTTTGAAGCGACGGAACCAATCACGGCACGTTGTTCACTTAGAGCAGCATCTCCGTAAACTTTTTGGAGTTCTCGATGCGCTTCAGCCGCCGTTTTCTTCGAATGAAAGAAGAAAAGCAACACTTCCCGCAAATGACGATTATTTGGCACAAAATCAGACATTTTCACACAACCAAAAGTATACGACGCAAAAACAAAATCACTAATGTGTCAAAACGGTTTGTTTACCATATGCCTAAGCTTGGTTCATGACGTTTTGGTTACGTCACAATCGACCAGCACTTACTAGTGATGCCATCTCTTGAAAAACAGCGGGAACTTAATTGCGCACTTAATAGTATGAATATCAAGCTGTTAGAATAATTTTTTTTTTTCATGTACAAAATGACCGACTAATAATATTTTCATTTGTTGTCTTTTTTTTAGGCGCTCCGCGGCGTGACATTTAGCATCCACAATCTTTTACCTAGAACAAAAAACAAAAATTCTCGTCAATCTACATTAGAATACCTAGAGAAGTACGTACGGAATTTAAGGGGCAGTCCATTTTGGAGCCAGGAAAAAGGCTATTTTCGCGATTTTTTTGGGGGATTTAATAAAATATATGAATATAAAAGTTGTTGGGCTTGATAAATAGTCTTGAACAACATTTAAAAAATTTTAATTCATTTTTATTCATTTTTAAGTACAAAAACTATAGTTTAACGTATCGCTTCAAAAATAGGTGGGCTAGGTAGCTCCATCACAACTCGGCAACGGCTTGTCTGAAACAAAAAAATCAAAGTCCATTAGATTGAGTATGACACCAGCTACAAAATGACCCTCGGATATAAAGTTTTATCAAAAAATAAAAAAATGGCAGATGAAAAACGAAAAAAAAGTAAAAGAAAACGCGTTTTTCGCAGTTTTTCGCAAAAAAAAAGAGTAAAAATCAAAATTTTATGACCATCGAGGGTCATCTTGTTGCGAATCATGTTTACAATATGTGGTTCAAATTTCAAGAGAAACCGTTTATTAGATTTATTAGAGATACGATGGAGCTAGACTTTGAAAACGTTGTTTCGAGAAAAACGCGTTCGAAGTTTATACTATGAAAAACTCTTACCTAAACTCAATCGGCAATTCCTGCACCGTGCAATATCCCTTCTGATTGCTCATCGTCGTCGATTTCTTCAAGCCTTGCTTGCTTTCGATTTTTTTAAATTTTCGAAGTGCACTGGCCCTTTAAAAAATATTGTTTTATTAAAAAGTTGTAGGTATTCGAACTTAAGAAATGAATTTTCAGTGAAAAATTTCGTTATAACTGCTCATAAACTGCTCATAAAATGAAAAGTTTTCGATTGATCAGAAATTCCGTACGTACTTCTCTGCGAAATGCAATTAGGAACATAACTTTTAAATTTAAAGTAAATCGAGTGGAAATTGTCGAAGTTATTTGTCACGCCAATTGGAAAAAAGCAGTTTCGAGAAGTTTCGAGTAGTCGGCCATTTTGTACATCGAAAAAAAAAATTCTAACAGCTTGATATTCATACTGAATAGATGTGTAATTAATTTTATGAGCGAATCACTTTTCCATACGAAAAAAAATGGTTAAATTCGCACATGATTTTATACCCGTTAGTGTGGCCTAACCCCTTAATGATTAGAATTTTTGCAGATTTATGCCGTAGATACGTAATGAGAATCCTTAAAAATGTTTCAGTGATTTTCCCAGCCCAAATATGACGTTAATAATATATGCAAGAAAGAAAAAAATTGTATTCATTCCATTCCCACGATTTCAGCATCATACAAAAACTCGTTTACGAAAACCGACCGAGTTGTCTATAACGATAGTCAAACAAGCTCAAACAAGACTAAAAAACCCAAAGAAACAACAAAAGTCTTTAGTTATATTTTTTTTCGTTTTTAAAATTTTTATTTAATTATCCGAGTGAACTATTCGACTCTCTAATTAGTGATAGTCAAACAATCCCAAACAAATCTGTAAAAAACTAAAACAAACAAAAAATATTTTCCCGTTTGTCATTTTTTTTTAAATTCAATTATCCGAGTTTCTAATTAGCGATAGTCAAAGAAGGGGAAAAAACCGCCTTTAGGACAATTATCCAAGTAGTCCTAAAGGCCAACTACTGGCCAAAAGGGGGATGAAAATTTCTCTTCTCTGCGCTTTGAAATAAGCTATCGCTTAGTGTCAACTCTGATAATCGCTGTTGAAAAGTTGCAGAATTCTCATACACGAGGGACCAAGGTACGCTGAATTGCGAACCGTGTTAAAGATACAATATCTTTTAGTTGTTAAGAACAATCCCTGACTGTTGTGCTACAGTTTCATACGACGAGCTGGCGATCCTACCGGCCTTGTCCATGAATTACTTTTTTACAGGAGAGAACAAAAACCAAAACAACCAAATAGAGATGAGTTAGAATTTTTAAGCTTTAATATACGAAGGCTCGGTGAAAATGCAAGGGTGGAACTGGATTTAGTTAAATAAAAGCTCTAACTACCATTTGTTTTTTTGTTATTTTATTTTTATTTTGGACAAATCCACTTTTGAATGAAAATCTTATGGACATATCCGGTTATAAATAAAAACAGACTCTCTGAATTAAATATAAATTTGTTTATTGTTATCAATTTGATAATCCTACACAAACTCGTTCGATTGCAAATGAAAATGCAATGTTTTTCTCAGCCAGCCAGCTATAAACCAGGGTTGCAAATAATGCATTACTTTTTGTTATGCATTAGCGTTTTCATTACTCATTACTTCACAGTTTGTAATGAAAAAAATGCTATTACCCATTACATTACATTCGGTAATGTAAAACAATTCCATTACTCATTACATTACATTTTGCAATGCAAACAATTGCCATTACTCATTACATTGAATTTTGTAATGTAAACAATTTTCATATCTCATTACATTGGAATTTTTAACATAAAAAATTTCCGTTCCTCGTTAGTTTTTGTAATATCAAATTTTGTAATGTGTAACATTTTTCAATGTGAAATATTTTCATTGCCCCTTACAATGTAATGGATAATGGATTTTTTTGACATTACAAAGTCCAATGTAATGAGTAATGGAAATATTTTACATTACAAAATGTAATGTAATAAGTAATGGATTTTCTTTACATTACAAAATGTAATGCAATGAGCAATGAAATTTTTTACATTACACAATATAAGGTAATGAGTAATGGAATTTTTTCACACTACTAAAACAATGCAATGCAAAAAAACTCCATTACTCATTACATTAGTAATGTGAACAAATTCCATTGCTCACTCACCTTATATTTTGCAATGTAAAACAATTCCATTACCCATTACATTGCATTTTGTAATGCACATTACAAATTACAATGTAATGATTTTTTACAATACAAAATATAATGTAATTTTTTCATTGCCCATTAAAAAAGTAATGAATAATGCATTACTTTTTTATTACAAATTTCGCAACCCTGCCACAGGCCGTTTCTGCTTGAAAAACCAGTTTATAACAAATTTTAAGGTGTTTGGAGCCGAATTTGATGCGAAATATTTCAGGAGCTAATAAAGGTGTGCCTGAATAACACGGAAAGAAAAAAAAACATTAAGGCGGGATATACATTTACAACGATCAAAAAGTCGATTTCTTTTTTTCTTCTTTGAACGATAGAACTATATATGTAGAATATGTTGATAACGTTTCAAAGCGAAATTCGAAAAACTTCAATCGTTACAGCCTGTCAACGCTGTGCCTTACCGCTCGGATTCGGAGCGGGCGTGAACTTCAAACGCTTTTTTCTCAAAACTCCATTATCGAAATTGGTGTGCAGGATCACTCAAAAACTATTAAGCCGATTGAGTTGAAACTTGGGAGAAATATTGATAATATTGGTACCTTCTACTTGACGAGAATTGTTTTTGAAAAATTGAAGAAAAAAACTACTTTTTTAATCCACATTCTACAGAAATGTTGATTTTTAAAAATGCGTGCCATTTTCTTAAATTTTTTTTTAAATTTTAATTACCGTCACATAGAAACTATACATGTTCTAACTGAAAAATGTTTGAACTCTTTTGCAAATCGAAGTCTACGGGAAGTTAGACCTTGCTGTAACACTCTGCCACAGCTCCGATATTTTGATGATTAATTAATTTAACAAAATTGTTTCGTGTACTTGAACACATTATTAAAGTATACCTAAAGTTTGATCATTGGAGAATAATTATTTCTGAGTTTAATAAATCCCTCCACACTGCTAATTTTTTTCGTGTCTAAATGTATATCCCGCCTTAAGGCCTTATATACGCGATTTCGCCGATTTTCGAAGGTACTTTTCTAGACGCGGTTAAAAAAAATGACGCATATATTGACAACATTTTTTTTACAGATAATTTATGCACATGGTTGAGTATATGTAAAAAAAATAAGAAATATTAACAAATGGCGTAGATATAACATAATAAAGCAATGTATTTTTTTGCGCGCGCGTTGATGGTGAAAGATCTCGGCATCGATGTGGGTGTCTGAAAAAAATGAACATATTTATAATTGCATAATGAATGTATCTTCAGTGTGAACCAACAATATTATTTTAAAAAATTATTATAATAAAAATTCCAAACTTGAAATTTTTTTACTCAATTTTCTGTCGGTATATTATTTTTTATATTTTTTTGTGTCATTGAAATTTTTGTTTCTGTGGTTCACACGATCGGTGACGAAACTAAGAATATGTTGTAAAAATATCAAAGCGATCTGAACTTTCGTTCAAGAGTTAGAACTTTCACAAGGTTCAAAAAAGTAAATCGTTGAAAAACGGCTTTGAAGTTGGCGGTCGGACGCGCGGCGCGGTATCTATTATAAATGCAATCTTACCTCATTTAATAGCTTAACAGAATTCTTCAATTCTGTAAAGCTTAAAATATTCCTAACCGATCAGGCTAATGGAATCAAATTAAGAAAAAAATTAAACAGTACTCGGGGGTTTTTGGGGTTGCTGATGACGAATCTGAACCCAAACAAACCCAAAATTCAAAATGGCGGACAGAAATGCAAAAAGTTTCCCGATGAACGCAAAAATGAGCAATCGGGGGTTTTTGGGGTCGCTGATCACGAATCTGAGCTCCGAATTTCAAAATTCAAAATGGCGGATAAAAATTCGCGAAACGGTGCGCATATGATGAAGATGTACATTCTTGGGTTTCTCTGTCTGAAACTCTGAACTCTGAACAGTCTGAAACTCTTGTTTCGACTGAGTGCGAAACTTTGTACAGAAGATTGGGAATTCTATTGGACCGCCGAGTGGCGACTTTAAGGGGAGGATAGGGGTTTCAGCATGAAAAAAAAAACACTTTTTTGCTATTTTTTTTCATCTATATGGATAGAGTAAATTTATTGAAACCTTTTGTACATTGTTAAGTGTCATTTCAAGAACATTCCGTGAAATTTGTACGCGAAAATATTCACAAACAAGCCGGTGACAAAGCTTTTCGAAGAAAAACTTTGGAAAAACACGATTTGCGGTGTTCACTGAATCTCAGCTAGAAATTATCTGAAATCAAGTACCATTAAAATTTAGTCAAAGTATCATCAAATCCTCCCCCCAACGGTCTTTGATAACTTTTTTTTTTAATTTCTGAATTTTTGGTGGTCATGTAAACTGAAAAGTGCTATTTTTCACGAAAAATTCCACCATTTTGGGGGTGGAGAACCCCCTCAATGTAAAAGAAATCTCAAACTAACCGCTGGGGGGAGGTATTTTGTATGTAGAAAGTGTGTACCAAGTTTGAAATAAATCGGTCATGTAGTTTTCAAATGGCAGTGAACACGGACTTTGAAAAAGTGGTTTCGAGAAAAACGCGTTTGAAGTTTTAGCTGTCGGAGCTACAGTGTTAGAGGAGCGGGACGAAATAGTCAATAACTTCGAGAGTTTTGCTCCGATTGACTTGAAATTTTGGGATTATATTCTTGAAGTGTTTAACTATACGAAAAGACAAAAAAATCGATTTTTCAAAAGTGCAAACGCCTACCCTCTCCTTAACCCAAAAACTTCGAAAACTTTCGGAGATAATGAATTTTATCTAGAACCATTGCAATTTGTTAATGTTTGTTTATGCGCATAAACAAAATCATCCATGATTTTAAATTATTGCACATCAATTCTTCTTCTCGAATACATGACTAATGCTGAAACACCAAAAAAAGTTCGAAAATTCGGTCGAAATTGCTCAATAAATGGTTATAAAACAGGTGGCACTCTCAGAGTGTCACCATGGTACGAAGGATTAACGCAATGTGGGCAATGTGGGTCCGGTTCTGTTCGCCAGCTGTTCTTATCTAAGCGTGTTAACGGAGACTGTCCTTGGAGTGCCATATTTCAGGTGTTTACATTTTATTTTTTTTTAAAGGAAACGAGTAAAGCTTTTTGAGTGCGGTTTTTTTCTTGCTTTTATTCATGATATACAGAACGTTAAAAAAATTAAAAAACAAACCAAAATGGCGGCCGTTGCAGCTCCGCGAAAACAGGTCCTCAAATCGCGGGAGGTAAACGGCTGACATCACTGCCGCCCCCTCTTTGTTGATCTGAAACACAAATGCAAAGCATATTATCAATCTGTGACCCTTTGGTCATGGAATGACGGATGGGTTTTTCGTTTAGTACAAATTTCGGAAAATGGCGGCAATTTAAAAAAAATCGAATTTTCGCGTTTTTTTTCGCATAAAAAGATAAATAATAAATGCAAAAATGTATCTATCGAAAAAACGATCCGTCATTCCGTGAAGACATATTTTCTGAGTATGCTCTCCAAATTTCAGATCGATATGTTAATTACAGCGGTCAGGAGAATGTCAGCCATTTTTAAAAACGTGTTTTCGAGAAAAACGCGTTTAAAGTTTTGTAATGTGTTTACACAAATGTGTTTATAATTACCGCTAATCGGCAATGCCTGGTCCATAGAGGCATCCCTCCTCTTCTTCTAGCTGCTCATGTTGAGCTCAAATTGATTTTTTGAAAATTTCAAGGAAAAAGTCTCCCTTAAAAAGGCCTCACCCCTCCGCCCAAGCCACATCTCAAAGCCACGCCGCCAAATCTTATCACTATGTATACACACGTTTATTGGAAACCATGTAGGATAACACAAATTTTTTGCATGCCCTCTCTAGTTATTTTTTCGACCGCAGGTCTTTACCCTTCAGAGCCAAAGCTTCCGCCCAACGTGGTAAACGCGATAGAGGGAATACCGCCGCACCACGTGATAACGACGATCGATCCGAAGCTCGATGCCAACGGATTGCCCTCTTACCCTCATTTGCCGGGCCACCTGGACAGCCGTAGAATCGAGGAGATCCGGCGCACGCTGGTGGTGGGTAATCTCGACGTCTCGGTCTCGGTCGAGCAGCTGTTGGATTTCTTCGTGAGCAACGGCGTCGAGATTAAGTACACGAGGCTCTGTACGCGTGACTCGGACACGCAGCATTACGCGTTGCTCGAGTTGACGGAGCAATCGAGTGTGGTGAGTGCGTTGCAGCTGAACGGTAAAATGCTGGCGGACAAGCCGATCAAATTGTGCCACTCGACGCAAGCGATCGCGAAACCGGAAGCGAAGAGCAACGAGGCTGCCCAGAAGGAGATCGAGGAGGCGATGTCGCGAGTCAAGGAGGCGCACAATTTGATATCCGCAGCGATCGATCCCGTGATCGGTATGCTCTCCAAGGACAAACGCAGCCGAAGCGGCTCGCGCGGCCGGAAGTCGCGTTCGCGTTCGCGCGGTCGCAGCAGACGCTCGAGATCGCGAAAAAGATCGCGCTCGCGACACAGACGTTCGAGGTCGCGGCACAGGCGAAGATCGCGATCGCGATCGAAACGCTCGCGCTCGAAGGAACGCCGCCGGAAATCGCCCTCACGTCGACGCAGCAGCTCGCGCGGCCGACATCGCTCGCGTTCGAGGTCGCGAAGGTCGCGATCCGCGAAACGCTCGAGATCCCGCTCGAAGGAGCGAAGCAAGAAAAAATCCTCTCCACGACGGAGAAGCCGATCGAGATCGCGAAGCAAACGGCGCTCAAAGTCGAAGACCCGAAGATCCCGCTCCAAATCCAAAACCAAAACGTCCAAGTCCAAGTACGCGGAGAAGAGCAAGGACAAGGAACGCCGGGACAAGGACAAGTCGGACAGCAACGGGAAGAAGAACAGCGAGGCCGATCGCGACAGAAGCGAGAAGAGCGAGAGGAGCGAGAGGAGCGAGAAGAGCGAGAGAAGCGAGAAAGCCGAGAAAAGCGAGAAGGGCGAGAGGGATCGGAGCGAGAAAAAATCGAGGAGCGAGAAGAGAGCCGAGAAGGAGTCCAAGTCCGAGGACAAGTCCAGCCGTGGTGGCGGATCGTCCGATTACAGCGACAGCAAGGATAAAACCGAGGCTGAGAATTAACTTTGTCTTCTTTTTTTTTTTTTCATTCATTCATTCAGTAGCCGATTGGTTGTATTGAACTTTGACGAATTTTTGTGACGGCCAAACTCAACGGCGTCATTGTCCCTCGATAATAAAGTATATATTCATCGGATGTCTCGAATTCGTGTGGTCGAAATCCTTGTTACTTTTGGTCTAGAGGAAGTCGGAGGCCCGAAAAAAATATGGCGTTGAAGTTTGCGTCGTTGGAACGCAACGAAAGTTCTTTTTTTACATTTTATCTTCATTTTCATTATTATATAAGATCTTCAGAGCATTACATTGTAGATCGCTTAAGGGGTGAGATGCAGTCAGAGGCGTGAAAAAACGAGCATTTTTAATAATTTTTTTTATAGAATTTAAGTTTGTTTTACAAAAGTGGTTACACAGACTTTTTATGCTATATTTCAACTTGTACAAATTTTCGGATAAAGTTCCGAAAACCCCCCACCTCCGATTGCGCTGAAATTTTGTGAAGACCTTCATTTTAGTGTTATAAAAGAACCCCTGAAGGGATTTTTGGCGCATTGAAGTAGTTTTCGAGATATCGATTTTTAAAATTGTAAAAAAATATTTTCTTTCGCTGATATCTCAAAAAATAGTGGTAAATATGCAGTTTTCGAAAAAATGATAAGAGATACTTTTTGTAGGAAATTAAATTTGCTACGAAAAAGGTCTTATACAAAATTTTCAAAAACTGCATATTTTAGCCTGAAAATAAAAAAAATGTGTTTAATTGACAATGGGCAAGTTTTCAGTCAGCTGGCCACGGTGATCCGAACGTTCATTAATTTTTTTATTTCTAATCAATTTTTAATCATATTAACATTAGTTGGTGTCATTGCAACCCCCGGGGGGGGGGGGGCGGGGGCTCCGCCCGCAAGGGGCGCTGACCCCGCCGAGGGGGGGCCCCCGGACCCCCCCGGGGTCCAGTAGCAACTCATTCCAGTTGCCACTCACTCCAGTACCCAGCACATGCTTAAAATTAGCCAAAAACTCGCCCATTGGCAATTAAACGCATGTTTAAAATTTTCAAGCAAAAATATGCAGTTTTTGAAAACTTTGTAGCAAATTTTATTTCCTACAAAATTGTCTCTGACTATTTTTTCAAAAACTGCATATTTACCGAGTTTTCAGCGAAAGAACAAAAATTTTTCACAATTTCAAAAATCTTTATCTCGAAAACTACTTCGATGCACCAAAAATCCCTTTAGGGGTTCCTTTATAACACTAAAATGAAGGTCTTCATAAAATTTCAGCTCAATCGGAGGTGGGGGGTTTTCGGCACCCAAATTTTCAAAGAAAAATAGTGATTATTCATGAAAATATCGCCATCTTTGTCGGACCCCCTACGGCATATAGTGCTTGCGGTGACCATCATACCCAGATAGACAGTCATGATCATCACACCATGCATACAATTGATGAAGCAAATTTTACAGCATATTGACTACATGTCATGATGCAAAGCCGTGAACTCATTTAGTATAGTGAATGTACAAAGCATTTTGATCTCAATATGTCGTTTACAAATGCATCGTACGTTTGAAGCACGATGAACTCATATCGCTGTGCTCAAGTGTCCACAATTAATATCTGCAAATTTTACGTCATATGGAAGTCATCCAATGACTGTGTTGATGAATTCACTGGGTTAGCACTGGTAGTAGACATGCCATGCAAGCAATATGACGGCGATATGCATGTTTGTCAGTGATACATTCGATGGGCGCAACATGACGGCGATATGCATGTTTCTCAGTGATACATCCTATGACGGTGATATGCATGTTTCTAAGTGATACATTCATTGAGCGCAATATGACGGCGATATGTATATTTTGTCAGTGATACATCCCAGGAGCACAATATGACGGCGATATGCATATTTCTCAGTGATACATCCCATGAGCGCAATATGACGGCGATATGCGTGTTTCTGTGATACATCCTATGACGGTGATATGCATATTTCTAACAAGGAGAAGGCAGAGCCTGGATGTCGCAAATCGGGTTCGCCTTTCGCGTGGTGAAAGTTGAAGACCTCCGAATTAACGTCGCTTTTGATTTTTGTTCCAATAAGCCTTAGTTACTGAGATATCGCGATTTGAAAATTTGGGAGTTTCGTCTCGTGCCTAGAGTACGTTGAGCGTTGACACTTGAGACAAGAGCGGCCGTAGCTAATACGGGAAGACGTTAGACCGGCACTCTGAAAGTTCACGGTTCGCGTCCCTATGCTTTTTTTTTATTCAATTTTTTTTTTAAATTTTATAATCTCTCATAAGACTTTACATGTGCAGGTAAATAAGAAAATTCGAAAATATGTTTTACTAGTTTTATTTGTCTATTATATTAAAATAATTAATCCAATAATGAAGTCACAATTACAAAGCAAAATAATATGGTATAAAAAATAAATAATTAATATGATTCACAGGAAAGCATATTTGAAGATCTATATCTTCAAATATGCTTTCCTGATAGAATTTATAAGGTTAAATATGGTTGCGGTGGTATTACGTTCATTTTATGTTCGTGGTGTCGTAAGCCTTTGTGCTACCCTTGCTTTTACGATGGTTTCCACCCTCCAATTTGTCACCATACTGATCTGATAGAAGAAGAATCAGAATAATTACCTGCCGCGAAATTTGCAAGTGTGAATTAGATTAATTATTTATTTTTTATACCACATTATTTTGCTTTCTCATTGTGACGTCATTAATAGATTAATTATTTGTTATACAATATTATTTTGCTTTGTAATTGTGACTTGATTATTAGATTAATTATTTGTTATACAATATTATTTTGCTATGTAATTGTGACTTCATTATTGGATTAGTTATTTTAATATAATAGATGAATTAAACTAGTAATACATATTTTCGAATTGACTTCTTTACCTGCACATGCAAAGTCTTATGAGAGATTATAAAAAAAAATAAAAATAAAATAAAAAAAAAAGCATGGGGACGCGAAGCGTGAACTTTCAGAGTACCAGTCCGCCGTCTTACTGTATTAGCTACGGTGGCTCTTGTCTCAAGTGTCAACGCTGAACGTACTCTACGCGCGAGCCGAAACTCCCAAATTTTCAAATCGCGATATCTCAGCAACTAAGGCCTATTGGAACAAAAATAAAAAACGACGTTAATGCGGAGATCTTCAACTTTCACCAGGCGAAAGGAGAACCCGATTCGCGAAATCCGGGCTCTGCCGTCTCCTTGTAATTGATACATTCGACGAGCGCAATAAGACGGCGATATGTATATTCATCAGTGACACATCCCATAAGCGCAATATGATGGCGATATTCATCCAAATCCAGAATGATACAAATACGCAGACACAAAGAAAATGTGTACAAGTGTTAGAATTGCTAGGTAGGTAGCGCGCTCGGCTCTCGATTTAGAAGACGTGGTTCAAACCGTAGGTAGGTACAAAATTTAACTAGGCAGAATACGTTTTTAATCCATTTATCATATAGGCAGGAACATCAATAAAGCGTATGGGGATAATAAAAATCCTACCAGATTTTTTTTATCAATATTTTTGGATTTTTTTTATTTTTCACGCTATGACACTCAAATGAGCTCCATATGAGCACAGCATAGTTACGTCACGCCATGCCGCTATTATGACCTCCGTATGAGTACAGCATATTTACGTCACGCCATGCCGCTAATATGAGCTCCGTATGAGTACAACATATTTACGTCACGCCATGCCGCTAATATGAGCTCCGTATGACCACAGCATAGTTCCGTCACGCCATGCCGCTAATATGAGCTCCGTATGAGCACTACAGTTTCTTCACGCCGTGACACCCATATGAGCCCCATATGCACTCACTTATTGTTAGATATTCGTGAGCCAAATTTGCTAGTCTGATGAATTCACTGCATGCATATTCGCGTGAGAACAACTTTGCTTCATTTGGATGTATTATTGTGAATCATCATGTGATGCAAATATGACTTCAACGGGAGCACTCATAAGGGATACACAGCTGTGAGACTTTCTATGCTGCAGTGTTGATGTACATATGATGCCAATATGAGGTACATCTGTCTATCTGGGTAACATTTTACTGGATCTGAAATTAAAAAACCAAAAAAAAATAATGAGTTTAATAATGAATCTAGTCCTTAAACGAAGCTTTTTTTCAAAAATTAACAAAATGGCGGCTTTCGACAGATAACTTTCGATTTTCGACGAAAAAAATCGCTCGTTTATTGTTTAAAAAAAATAGAAATTTTCAACAAAAATGAAAATCCTTCGTTTAAGGACTAGTTTTTAATGCTATCAATAAGCACACCAAATTTCATTAAAATCCATCGACTGGTTTTTGAATCATAGTGGTCACCGACTTGAAAAACATAGTTTCGAGAAAAACTCGTTTCAAGTTTTTCGATGTGGATACGGTATTATATGTTCGTAAAATTTTGAGTTCGATGAATGAAGCTAAACTTTTTTTGGTAAATATTCGGAAGTGGGGCTCCTGCTAGCATCAGGCTAAATTTTTTTTTAATATCATAGCAGATGATACTAAGTAATATTATGCCGGCGCACGACATTTTTTTCTTCAAAAAAATTATTTAAAAATTTGGACGTGGGATCCCTGCTTGCATCTGCGCTGCAAGCAGCGATCCACGTCCAAATTTTTAAATAATTTTTTTGAAGAGGTGCCCACCCCAGTGTTCTACGCCACCGTATTCCATGAGTGCGTGGAATCGTGGGGTGTGTAGAACACTGGGGTGGGTACTTTACTGTATATGGTAAAGTACCCACTGAAAAGCATATGGTAAAGTACTCACCGAAAAGCGTATGGTTATTTTTTTCCGGAAACATGCGCCGTTACAATAATGATAAGGATGATGTTTGTTAACCATATTAAACCATTTATACAAAAATTAGCCTGATTCTAGCAGGAGCCCCACTTCCAAATATTTACCCTTTTTTTTGTAATTTGATCCGCTGAATCCGAATATCACAATTTTTGCCGAAAAGTCGAGCATTCAATTGTTTATAGCCAATTATTAAAACAATTTTTCATAAAACAAAGTTTTTCGGGATGAATTATTATTTTTTTAACATTTTAGGCAATTTTAAAATGAAAGTTTTCTTTATAAAATTTTGCTACAGTTCGAAGTTTTGGAGTAATAAATTGTTGAAAATTTCTGACAGAGTTTTCCAATTTTACACTTGATTTATGTATGGAAATACTAATTAGAAAATTACTTACATCGAATCATCAATTCCTGGCCTATACAATAGGGCTTCTGCCGATGTGGAAGCTTCCAAAATATCAATTTGTTGTTGTCTTCGAAGCATTTTGCCTTTGGGGGTCGAAACCGGTTGCTTGCAGCTGCCGTCGGCTACCTGCCATGGGGACCCGACGCCCCTTCACTAATTGTGGGATATCCCGGTAACTATTCATCGGATTGACTTGAAATTTTCAGGGAATATTTTCGAAACATCGTACTTCAAGAAAATGTATTTAAAAAAATCGATTTTTTTATAATTCTGACTGCACCCCTTAAGGCACCACGACGGTTCGTGCGCGGTACGAGGGTGTATTTTTCGTAATTATTTTCAAGCAAACGATGAATGAAATTTTTTTTTATTAATACTCATAGTCAATATATACATATGGAAGACTGTATAAAAATTGTTGTACTCGAATCTAAAGTATAGTTTGCGGGGTACGCCGCTTCCAAGAGGACACTCCGACGAAATTGCTGCTCGGCGGTGGACAGCGATTAAGCCATACGGTTTATTTGAAAAATAAAATAAAAATATATTTAGAAACTAGACATATAGGTTGACAGCATCACGTAAGGGAATTTCGATATCTAAAAAAATAACTAAAAAAATCGTACGAAACTTTTCATTAATCGAAAATGGAGCTTCTGCTACCCCTTTCAAGTTTATCATGAATAAATATGACAAAACATGTTCCATAACCCATGAAAAAAATTACGAAAGGCCCAGCACTCGGCCAGTCCAGTGCCAACTATACTCGACGACTGGCCAACGATCATTACCAGTACTGGGCGACGGTTGGAGAAAATTCGAAATGTTACATGAGTCCTACAGTTGGCAAACAGCGTCAGTACTAGCAAACCCGATACTGGACCAGCGCGGGTAGCTTTCTAGCTGCCAGTAATCGCTGCAAACGGCGGCTGAGAATTGGTTAAGGGGTAAGGCCACAGGGGAATTTTCAAAAAATCGATTTTTTTTCCCGCTAAAACGGTGCTTTATCCTCATAAGAATAAGTTACTATTCGATTTATAGCAAGAACATTTTTTTTTCACCGATTTTGAGCGTATAACGTGAGCCCACCTCTGGCACGGCCATAGAGTACCTAAAACTTTAAACGCGTTTTTCTCGAAACAGCTTTTTTCCAATTGGCGTGACAAATAACTTCAACAATTTTCACTCGATTTACTTCAAATTAAAAAGTTATGTTCCTAATTGCATTTCGCAGAGAAGTACGTACGGAATTTCTGATTAATCGAAAACTTCTCATTTTTCTGAGCAGTTTATGAGCAGTTATAACGAAATTTTTTACTGAAAATTCATTTCTTAAGTTCAAATACCTACAACTTTTGAATAAAACAATATTTTTTAAATTCTGTACGTACTTCTCGAGGTATTCTAAAAAAAGGAAAAGGCCTAGAGTGCAAAGGGTTGTTTCGCAAGTATCGCAAAATCATAACCGTAAGTGCACGCCGTAAGCATAGCACTTCTGTACGTGGTACAACTCACAGGACGAACTTTTATCCTCGTACGATGGTACCTTGCTTTCGCGAAGCGCCTACAACTTTGGAAGAAAAAAATATTTTTTAAATTCCGTACGTACTTCTCTAGGTATTCTAATGTAGATTGACGAGAATTTTTGTTGTTGGTTCTAGGTAAAAAATTGTGGATGCTAAAAAGTCACGCCGAGGAGCGCCTAAAAAAAAGATAAAATAAAATATTAGTAGTCGGCAATTTTGTACATGGGAAAAAAATTCTAACAGCTTGATGTTCATACTAAATAGATGTGTAATTCATTTTATGAGTGAATCGCTTTTTCATACGAAAAAAAAATGTTAAATTCGCACATGATTTTATATCCGTTACTGTGGCCTAACCCCTTAATATAGACGGCCAGAGTTCGGATCTAGTGCGACGTACCAAAGTTTGGGGGCAGTTTAAGGCCAATGTTGGCGCAAGGTTGGTGGCGGTGATGTTTCAATGTTCAATTCAGCCATGGATTTACTCATCGGTCAACAAAACCGGCCGAACGTTGGCTTTATGGTTGGGTACCATCGGTTGGCCCCCGATTGCTATCCCGAGCGTTGGTTTTATTGTAAGCGTCGGCAATTTTTTCACCCAACGCTATGCGCCCAATTCCCGGTGGTCGAAAATAAGCCGCAAAACAGTTACGTACAAAAGTGCGTACCGTGTCGAAAAAAAATCATAAAAAATATTCCAAAAAGCAAAACACAGCTCAATTTGTTTCCTTCGAAACGCCGTTCGGTAAATCGGGTTATCTTGTTTTTTTGACGACGTTATGTAACTTTTAGTGCGACAAGAAATATCGACTGGTGTATCCAAACTTTTGAGCGGCAGTGTACATATGGAAGATTCTTAAGGCCTTAGGCCACAGTAACGGGTATAAAATCATGTGCGAATTTAACAATTTTTTCATATGAAAAAGTGACTCACTCATAAAATTAATTACACATCTATTTACCATGAATATGAGCTGTTAGAAAATATATATATATTTTTTTCGATTTACAAAATGGCCGACTACTAATATTTCTTTTATCTTTTTTTTAGGCGCTCCGCGGCGTGACATTTGCATCCACAATTTCTTACCTAGAACAAAACACAAAAATTCTCGTCAATCTACATTAGAATACCTAGAGAAGTACGTACGGACTTTTAAAAATATTGTTTTATTCGAAAGTTGTAGGTATTTGAACTTAAGGGGAGATATACACCAAGGAGTCGGAAAAAGGTCATTTTTGTGAATTTTTTCAACGAAAACTATTTGAAATTTCGGATTGGGGTTTTAATTATCTAAAAGTATATACATTCAAAAATATGTTTAATTTTCTTTATTTAAAAATATCAAAAAATATACAAGGATATTGTACGATCCTTGGAGCGTCGTAAAAAAATCTGCGTATACGATACCCACTGACGTTTCTTTAAAAATCATCTGAAAAAAAAAACCAAAAAGATTATTAAATTAGATACTATAATCTAGTACTTGTCATAGCCGATTTTAAAAATATCGATTTATGACAAAATGGCGGACGTTTGAACATAAATAGTGATTTTTGGGCCAAAAATTAGTTATTATTTTGCCTATAAAACAAAAACTAAGTAACGGAAAAAAAATCCTATGACAAGTACTCGATAATGGTGTATAGAATAACCACAAAAAACCTCAAGGCAATCGGTTCATTGGTTTTCGAGAAATTTTGGGTACCGATTTGAAAAACGTGGTTTTGAGAAAAACGCGTTTGAAAATTTGGGAATGAATAAATCATGAAATTTGTCAACTTACATGGAATCATCGATACCAGGCCCATAGTGTAGGTCTTCTACGGTCGACGGAATGTTCATAGCTTCTAAATAGATTTTCTCGACCATCTAGGTGTATATCTCCCCTTAAGAAATGAATTTTCAGTGACAAATTTCGTTATAACTGCTCATAAACTGCTCATAAAATGAAAAGTTTTCGATTAATCAGAAATTCCGTACGTACATCTCTGCGAAATGCAATTAGGAACATAACTTTGAAATTTAAAGTAAATCGAGTGAAAATTGTTGAAGTTATTTGTCACGCCAATTGGAAAAAAGCTGTTTCGAGAGGTTTCGAGTAGTCGGCCATTTTGTGCATCGAAAAAAAATCTATATATCTTCTAACAGCTTGATATTCATACTAAATAAATGTGTAATCAATTTTATGAGAGAATCACTTTCACATACAAAGAAAAAAATTGTTTAATTCGCACATGATTTTATACCCGTTACCGTGGCCTAAGGCCTCAAAATTCCTCTTTCCTTATACATGCCTCATTATCTTCTACATACATAATATCGTTGCCCGTGTTTTCACTCCTCCCTCCTAATTAAGGGACAATACCACTGTGACGGGTTCAAAAAATCGATTTTTTGAAAACCATCTAGAAAAATCTAAAATACATTTAAGATTAAGATGCCGTTGGACCCAGGTCGAAAAAATAATTATTTTCGGAGATATTGAATATTTTGTGGAGCGGTGCAGCGCTCCGTGACGCTCGGGGTCCCGCGCAGCTGCGCGCCTCAGAGTCGGCAGGTATACCGGGATATATAAATTTGAGCGGAGACGATTTGCTGCAGCGTTGTTTGGGCGGCTTCACGCAAAATAACAACGAAAGCTACAACAAATCAGTTTGGGCAATAGCCCCCAAGTGTCAGTCCGAGAGCAAAAAAATCGTCGATATTGCAGCTGATATCGCGGTATTATTATTCAAGGATGGCCTGAGAAGCCTCATGAAAGTTTTGGAGACGTTGGGGATAACTATCGGCCCAAATTGTTTCAATTTTTGCGTTGAAACCGACGCAGCGCGGATCGAGCTGGCGGAGCGCTCGCTCACAGACGCTGCAAAAGAGGCAAGAAGAGCCTCTACAAGTTCGATAAAAGATGCTAGGGACAATGATTTGCTTCTTGAAGGCCAGCTATATGGTGCCGGCATCGCTGATTAAAGGTAAAAAATTGTTTTTCCAATTTATCGCATAAATGAACAAACCTAAAACTTTGAACGCGTTTTTCTCAAAACCACTTTTTTGAGTGCGGCACGCAGCAGAACTCGAGCAATTTTTATCCGATCGACTTCAAATTTGGACTGCATCAATAAAACTAGATTATCTAAAGAAGTACATAGGATTTTTTCGATATCTCAATAATAAAAAAAGTTATAGCCTATTTTCGACGAGAAATTTTGCTCGAAAATCGTCCTTTAATTTCAAAAGCGTGCCTATTTTTTAAAAATCAATATTTTTTCAAATCCCTATGTACTTCTCTTCAAAATATTATATTATTAACGAAAACACTCGGTATTTTTTTTTTCAGATCGACTTTGAAGAGAGTTCTGCTGCGTGCCGCGAACCACTGCAGAGGCAACAGTACCTGACGCGGGAGCTTCCCCAGAGTCACCATGGGGCGTGAAAAATTTGAAATTTTTTTTTATGTATCTTCAATAAACAACGAACAAAACAAAAATTTTTTTTTCGAACATCTCTTTTTCCCACAAAAAAAATTCTTGAAAAATGGCAAAATACAGGGGGTCACAGTGGTGTTGTGCCTTAATACACTATTTTTCCTCTTCTTCCACTTTACCTTTTTATCCCGAGTGATACTCTCTCCCATATGCACAGACCCTTGCATATGCGTGTAAAAACAATTGGTAAGGCCGCACACGTTCAATCACCCGTGCCTCCCACCTAGCGATAAAAGAAGAACGAACGCAGCGCCGAGGCCTACGCGTCAATGAAACATCCTCGCACCTCTGTATTCATAACGATACCGATACATTTATTGAAAGTTCTTCAAGTATATACTGTAATAACGTAACAAACAACACGAGAGGCACGATAAAGCTTTGAGCAACGGAATAAACGGGCAGGGGGAACAAGAAGAAAAAAAAACAGAAAAATCGTCGGTTATCAGACGTCACCAGTCAAGAGCTGAGACTTGGCGTGTTTGCTGCGCCTCGTGTTGTGATAGAGATACGAATGGACGCGAAGGCTGTTGCTGTTCTTGTACTTGTTGCCGCAGAGCTTGCACGTGAGACTCTCGAGGGGCCCGTGAATGTATCGCACGTGAAGCTTCAGATTTTCCTTCCGCGTGAAGTGCCTCAAGCACCAGGGACACGAGTACATGCGCACCACTTTGCCCCGGTCGACTCGCAGCGTCGGGCCGATCTCCGATACGACGCGCAGCGTCGTCTCCAGCGGCAGAGAACCGCCCGGCAGTCCCCGCACGGTACGCTTCCCGCGCGAATAACTCGCCGACTCGGCCTGCGGCTCCGCCTTCGAATCCTTCGGCTGATGCGCGTTTTCCGTTCCTATCGAGTTATTAGCGAGTTTTTATCGTGTGTACTTTTCGTTTTTTTTTTATGCGTACCCGAGCGATCTCGCGTGGCGTTAGAAGCGAGAAGTCGCGTCTTGGGTCCTATAGCTCGATCGGTAATTAAGAGACGATTGATAAAGGAAACTCGGTAATTAGTTCTTTGAGCATTTTCCTTAGTTGGAATGTCAAATTTGATACTAGAGAGTTAATAAGGTCGGTGATGAAGAATCGAACCTCAAAAATATAAAATTCGCGATAGATCCAATATGGCGGATCAAAATGCAAAAAGGTACTAGATTTTAGGGATATTTGGCACTGGGGGATTTTCGTCCTCGTTGAACGAGATTCTAACCTCAAAAATTGAAAATTCGTGATGAATCCAATATGGCGGATCAAAATGCAAAAAGGTACTAGATTTTAGGGATATTCGGTACTGGGGGATTTTCGTCCTCGGTGATGAAGAATCTGACCTCTAAAATATAAAATTCGCGATAGATCCAATATGGCGGATCAAAATGCAAAAAGGTACTAGATTTTAGGGATATTTGGTACTGGGGGATTTTCGTCCTCGTTGAACGAGATTCTAACCTCAAAAATAGAAAATTCGTGATCAATCCAATATGGCGGATCAAAATGCAAAAAGGTACTAGATTTAAGGGATATTCGGTACTGGGGGATTTTCGTCCTCGGTGATGAAGAATCTAACCTCTAAAATATAAAATTCGCGATAGATCCAATATGGCGGATCAAAATGCAAAAAGGTACTAGATTTTAGGGATATTCGGTACTGGGGGATTTTCGTCCTCGGTGATGAAGAATCTAACCTCTAAAATATAAAATTCGCGATAGATCCAATATGGCGGATCAAAATGCAAAAAGGTACTAGATTTTAGGGATATTCGATACTGGGGGATTTTCGTCCTCGTTGATGGAAAATCTAACCTCAAAAATATAAAATTCGCGATAGATCCAATATGGCGGATCAAAATGCAAAAAGGTACTAGATTTTAAGGATATTTGGCACTGGGGGATTTTCGTCCTCGTTGAACGAGATTCTAACCTCAAAAATATAAAATTCGCTATAGATCCAATATGGCGGATCAAAATGCAAAAAGGTACTAGATTTTAGGGATATTTGGCACTGGGGGATTTTCGTCCTCGTTGAACGAGATTCTAACCTCAAAAATTGAAAATTCGTGATCAATCCAATATGGCGGATCAAAATGCAAAAAGGTACTAGATTTGAGGGATATTCGGTACTGGGGGATTTTCGTCCTCGGTGATGAAGAATCTAACCTCTAAAATATAAAATTCGCGATAGATCCAATATGGCGGATCAAAATGCAAAAAGGTACTAGATTTTAGGGATATTCGATACTGGGGGATTTTCGTCCTCGTTGATGGAAAATCTAACCTCAAAAATATAAAATTCGCGATAGATCCAATATGGCGGATCAAAATGCAAAAAGGTACTACATTTTAAGGATATTTGGCACTGGGGGATTTTCGTCCTCGTTGAACGAGATTCTAACCTCAAAAATATAAAATTCGCTATAGATCCAATATGGCGGATCAAAATGCAAAAAGGTACTAGATTTTAGGGATATTTGGCACTGGGGGATTTTCGTCCTCGTTGAACGAGATTCTAACCTCAAAAATTGAAAATTCGTGATCAATCCAATATGGCGGATCAAAATGCAAAAAGGTACTAGATTTGAGGGATATTCGGTACTGGGGGATTTTCGTCCTCGGTGATGAAGAATCTAACCTCTAAAATATAAAATTCGCGATAGATCCAATATGGCGGATCAAAATGCAAAAAGGTACTAGATTTGAGGGATATTCGGTACTGGGGGATTTTCGTCCTCGGTGATGAAGAATCTAACCTCTAAAATATAAAATTCTCGATAGATCCAATATGGCGGATCAAAATGCAAAAAGGTACTAGATTTTAGGGATATTCGGTACTGGGGGATTTTCATCCTCGGTGATGGAGAATTTAACCTCGAACATCTAAAATTCGCGATAGATCCAATATGGCGGATAAAAATGCAAAAAGTACTAGATTTTAGGGATACCTGATACTGGGGGATTTTCGTCCTCGGTGATGGAGAATCTAACCCCAGAAATATAAAATTCGCGATAAATCGAATATGGCGGACCAAAATCCAAAAAGTACTAGATTAGGGATATTTGGGCGTATTTGATACGGGGGGATTTTCGTCCTCTCGTTGATGGAGAATTGAATCTCGAAATAGAAAATTCGCGATAGATCCAGTATGGCGGATAAAAATGCAAAAAGTACGACATTTTAGAGATATTTGGCACTGGGGGATTTTAGGGATATTTGGTACTGGGGGATTTTCGTCCTCGTTGATGGAGAAACTAACCTCAAAAATAGAAAATTCGCGATCAATCCAATATTGCGGATCGAAATGCGAGCAAGTACTAGATGCTAGTGACATTCCGTTCTAGAGGATTTGTCAAGTTAATGCTGAAGAATTTAATCACCATAATAGAATATTCCTAGTAGATCCAATATGGCGAATCAAAATGCAAAAATGTACTAGATTCTAGTGACATTTGGTACTGGAGGATTTTTTACCTCGCTGATGATAAATCCTGATCAAAAATCCGATATTTATAGTAAATCGAATATGACGGAACGAAATGCAAAAAAGTACTAGATTCTGGTGAGATTCGGTGCTAGGGGATTTTGGAAGTCGCTGATGGAGAAACTAACCTCAAAAATTGAATATCAACAATAAATTCAATATGGCGGATGGAAATACAAAAAGTTACTAGCGTGTAGTGACATTCGGTGCTAGGGGACATTTTACCTCGCTGATAAAGAATTTAACCTCAAAAACCGCAAATTCAAAATAGCAGATCGGATATTGCGAAGTAAAATCCGAAGAAAAACCATTTGACAAGATGGCTACGGAACCCGAACGAAAAATCTTTTTTCTGCGCATATTTTGCCCGGTTGGGCTTACCTAGTCCCGTTCCTCGCTCGCCGGGATCTCCGTCGCAGCGCCCCGCGTCGAAATTTGGCAGCCAATCCTGGCAGGGACGACGATCCCTCGGGCTCCCGCTCAGTCTGTAGTTCAAGGGCGCTTCGGGGTCATCGGCTCCGGGTACTCTGCTCACCTCGGACGTGTAGTCCAAGGGCTCGTTCTCCATCGCCGCTGTCGCATCGTAGCTCTCGTTGAGAATTCTGTTTATGGAGCGCATCGCAGCGGGATCGATCTCGGCGCGCTGTGACGCACCGGAAGTCACTTTTATCATCTTTTCCACCGTCGTCGTCATCGTCGTTCTCGGCGGAGAACAGCCGGAAGTACGGACCGGCTCTTCCGGTCGACGGGACGTCGCGTCCTCGACGCTCATTGCGCCCAACGAATCGTCGCCGATTATCAATTCGCTCTTGACGCGCCCTTCGAGCGTGCTCGTGGCGCCCTCTTCTTTTCTACCGCTTGCACACTCCGGGACCTCGTCCTCACGCCTCTCCGTCGTCAGACCCTTTATTCGTAGCGTTTCCGCGAGCTTGAGGAAACTCGAGATGTCCTCCTGCTTTATGTTCACCTCACCCTGGTACATGAAGTGCAGCATTGCCGAGAGGTCTCGGTAGTTCACGTCCTTCAGTATCACTATCGGATGCTTGCACGTGTTGCCCTGGGAAAATTGTTCGGGCAGGTTTCAGAACCTGGGGTCTTTGAGGGGTGAGATGCAGTCAGAATTTTCAAAAAATCGATTTTTTAATACATTTTCTTGAAGTATGTTTCGAAAATATTCCCTGAAAATTTCAAGTCAATTCGATTAATAGTTTCCGGGATATCCCACAATTAGCGAAGGCGTATAGACGTGGCTGACAAACGCGCAAACTATAATACCCGGGGAGGCAGAATGCTTCGAAGACAACAACAAATTGATATTTTGGAAGCTTCCACATCGGCAGAAGCCCTATTCTATGGGCCAGGAATTTATGACTCGATGTAAGGAATTTTTTAATTGGTATTTCTATACATTAATCAAGTGTAAAGTTGGAAAACTCTTTCAGAAATTTTCAAAAATCTATTACTCAAAAATTATGAACTTTAGCAACATTTTATGAAGAATACTTTCGTTTTAAAATTGCCCAAAATGTTTTAAAAAAATAATTCATCCCGAAAAACTTTAATTTTTTGAAAAATTGTTTTAACAATTGGCTATAAACAATTGAATGCTCGACTTTTCGGCAAAAAATTGTGATATTCGAATTCAGCGGATCAATATACATAAAAAAAGTTTAGCTTCATCCATCGAGCTCAAAATTTTACGAACATATTATATGTTCGTAAAATTTAAGAATTTTTAATCGTATGGAAAAGTGATTCACTCATAAAATTAATTACACATCTTTTTAGTATGAATATCAAGCTGTCCGATTTTTTTTGTGTACAAAATGGCCGACTACCAATATTTTCTTTTGTTATCTTTTATTGTTTGTTTTATTCAAAAGTTGTAGGTATTTGAACTTGCGAAATGAATTTTCAGTGCAAAATATCGTTATAACTGCTCACAAAATGAAAAGTTTTCGATTAATCAGAAATTCCGTACGTACTTCTCTGCGAACTGCAATTAGGAACATAACTTTTAAATTTGAAGTAATGCGGTGAAATTTTTTGAAGTTATTTGTCACGTAAACTGGAAAAAAGCTGTTTCGAGAAGTTTCGAGTAGTCGGCCATGTTGTACATCGAAACAAAAGAATATATATATTTTCTAACAGCTTGATATTCATACTAAATAGATGTGTAATTAATTTTAATAGTGAATCACTTTTTCATACGAAAAAAAATTGTTAAATTCGCAGATGATATATATACCCTTTACTGTGGCCTAAGGCCTTAAGGAACATAGCATTATGTAAACAATGTTATTTCAACTTAAAGACCACAAGTTAAGTCTCGTTCCTACCATGCTAGTATTTCTGCACGTTACAAACTATACAGGAAAAATGATATACGTAGAAATAGCAATGAATCATTTTTCTGAAAAAAAAAAACTTGTCTTGGAATGACTTGAAAAGACTTGAAAAATCAAATGAAATTCTCAATTCAATCCTTCCATTGAAAAATTATGTTGAACTGGATACCATAATTTTTTTCAAGCCCAAACATATGGAATCGTTAAAAATTGACACAAAATTTTAAAGAAACTGAAGTTCGAAAAATAATTTGAACATTGTAAAGTGAAAAAAATACATTAAAAGTAAATACAGAACCTGTTCTCTATTATAAACAGAAATGTTTATGCCGGTGACAATAAATTAAAAATAAATATAAACACTTAGCTATAATAATAATGATGTGGTTGTGTATCGACAGATCGAATGCATAGAGCTTTTTACGGTAAATTAGTTTTCGTTTTTTTTTTATTTTCAACGTTTGGTACTGACACAACGTTTTTGTGTATAATGAAGAATAAATATTAAAAATATACAAAAATATTGATTTTCATACTGTTCAGTTTTTTTGTCAAATCGGTTTCATTTTCCGTAATTCTTGCCAAAAGTAAATTCTGAGAAAATTCCAGAGAGTGTCCAAAATTCCCCGAGTTTTTCCAGTTTTCCCTTTTTTCCATATGCGTAATAAGTAGGGGTGTGCGGGTAGCAGAATGGGTCGGGTCGGGTCGGATCGGGTAATTAGACTATGATCCGATCGGGTACCCGTGATCGGACGGATATACTCGAACTTTATCGTGTTGCCGGAACAAAATTTCGTTTCATAGTATAGATAGCGCCACGGAAACGTACCAAAACGGACAAAATAGACTCCGGCTTTATGTTCTCTACCCTTCGCCGATAGGTTGGAGTTCATAAGAAATACAAATAATTTATTTAATAATTTTAGTATTTTTGTTATGTATATATTCACAATTTTTTCCCGGCAAACTTCTTTTAAGACACTCGCATTTCAGGAAATATCGAGATATTTGAATGTCGAAAAACTGAATAAAAGCAAGATTCTTCGTCGAATTTTCATTGATTCTGTCTAGTGCTAACTGGTAATTTCGCCGATTCATTTTTCTTAATTTAATTTTTTGTCATTTTTTAATTTTTTTCCAGGTAAAACTTGTTCTTCAAACGCTCATATCTCTGAAACAAATCAAGATTTTTTCAATTTTAAAATGTCAAATGAAGCTACATTCTTCTCGCTTCGAATAAACGCAAGGCGTTGAATCTTGGTCTTTTTGGGGTTTTTCTCCATTTAAAACCTACGTTAAAAAATTCAAAACTTCAAGGCGTTCGCCGGAACAGAAGATATCTATTGTACATTTTTTCCTTTCACACACTTTTTAGTGATGTCAAAATGCAACTTTCCCGCGCTATTATGATATAATCCGCCAAAAGTGACCGTTTTTTACTCCACCCTACAGACACACACACTCGCACGTACGTACGCACACGCACAGGATAGAAAAGTGACGAAAAAAGATTTTTTACAGTATTATCATTTATTCATTTTATCGCCTTCTTCGAGTATTCGTTTTCTCCCATTATTTGGTCGATGCACCTAAATAAAAAATAAAAATAAATATAAATGATAGATACGGGTCTCCGAGTCGTTTACGAATATTCCAAGTTTAAGAGTACTCGAGGTTTACGAGTACCAAAAATTTGAGAGTACCCGATTACCAAATTCGCGTCCTCAATAGGGTAATGCAAAAACGTAACGAGTACCCGACCCGACCCAAACATCGGGTACCCGCACACCCCTAGTAATAAGCCTGCTGCAGTCTCCTCCGCCTCGGGCCAATTGTCAACACAAAATGTCCAGAAGATTTCAAAGTCCGAAGGACCCGAGATCCCCAACAGTTTTATCAATTTTTCTCAGCCACCGTTCCGTCTACAGTGACGGTTCGCCCGTCAAATCGAGCGTCCGCCTCGCAGCCACGTCGCGAGACTCTTCGTTTCAGGATTCGCCCGCCCGAAACGTTATTTTCTCCACTTTTCGTCTAGCTCAAGCGTCTCGAAAGTTTCGCTTCCGCGTGCATTGTAAAATTGAAAAATCTTTCCGTCAAAAGCACGCCGTCTCACCTGGAAGAGTTCCCTGAAGTAGGAGCTGCAAACGGAAAGTATGAGTTTGTGGGCCCTGAGGATGTGTCCCTCCGCGCTGAGCGTCACGTCCACGAGATGCTCGTCCGTCAAGAGCGTGTAGAGGCCCGAGGACAAGTTCGCCGGGAAGCTATTCCAGACCAGGGAGAATTGCTCGCCGGACGACATGATCGCCTCGTTCGAAATCTGTAACGAATCGCGAGTTGAATTCGCGTCTGGAATTTCGGAAAACAAAAAAAAAGGCGAAAGGTCGAAAAATTCACTTTTTCTGGACCTGCGACGCGATCACTGTCAATTTGACTCCTGCGGAGTTCTTTTGTTTTATCGACGATTGGCTTTTCTTTTTTACGATCGTCGATCGGTCCTGGAGATCGCGCTAATGCGCGTCCTCAATATTTTTCTTCAACTCTAAAATGATATCCCGTATCGCGTACACGAGTTTCTTCCAACGATTGTCCGATTCGCGCGATTTGTTTTCAAGACATTTTTGCGATCGGTTATTGTTACATTAGGCGGCTCGTCATCGCGTATTCGTGCGTGCCTCGAGTTTTCGTCGTCGTCGTCGTACGCAACTACACCACCATCGCGACAACGACGATGATTTTCGTATAATTCGAGTCGCGTTTGCCGAGACATAACGCATAACTATTCCATGAATCATAAGACGTGTATGCATTGCTGTATGTATACGTATATCTATATACGCTTGATCGTGTATACACGTATGATATACACGCGTTTAATAAGTAGCGCTACGCGCGATGCTCGTGTGTTTACACGCGAGGCAATGAGCTGCAGCGCGGCATTCGTGTGTGTACGGCTTCCCCCCCTCCACGCGAGCCAAGCTGTTTTCCGACGCCTCCGCCCCGCTATCTCGTGACTTGTTTATTTTGCTCGCGCTGCGAATTGCGTGTGGCTCGTATTCGCGCATTTAGTGCGGAACGCTCCTATTGGGTAGTCCAACTATGAAATCTTCCACATATGCTTGCTTCGCTGCTTTGTTTTTTTTGTCTTTCACCGACGCGAGCGTACGTCGAATGCGTGTGTGCAACGCGCATCGTGCGAATGCGGAAAAGCAGATACGCGAAACACCAAAGTGCAGTGGCAGCTGATACGGTAGCGACGCACTTGGCCATCTCGCGGATCGAACACGAAGCACTGGTCACTTGTGCGTAGGGCGAATACACGCGAGACTTTTTTTTTGTATCGCACGTATTATAAATATGAGGCATTCCACAACATTTCGCTCGGCCGTGACCCTGACAATTTTTTTATTTTTTTGGCTTTTTTTTTTATAAAATAGTATGCTATGCAAGGAGCAGTTTCACAAATTTTTAAATTTTTATCGCATGTATTTCAGAAGTTACAATTTTTCGAAAAATCTGGATTTCAGAAAGTTTGGAAACGTTCTAACGCCGGTATCTCTTAAAGTAATCGATATATCGAAAAATGACTATAGATCGATTTTTTTCATATTTACACTTTCACAAAAAAAGGAAAAATTTTTTAAATCCTTGTCAATATTTTTCAGCGTGTAAAGTGAAAACTATTTTTTTTAAAGATGATTGCCATTTTTTTGTTTGTTGAAAAAATTATCTGAAATAATACGATGAATTATGTGAATTTTAACGCTAGTCCCATTGTGGGCCCATTTTTCCTTGTATTTTTTTAAAAATAAATTCAACTTTTTTCACGAAAATTTCGAGTATTTCGTGTGGATTACTAATATTTTGTATAACTAATAATACTCGTAAGTAATAATGATTGTACTTATTTACAATTAGTAATTGTAGTGATAATTTTACAATTAGTAGTCCGATCTAATATGTTGAAGAATTATTTTTCCATTACTTTCCTAGAAGAAATAGTAAAAATTATGCATTATAGGAGAATATATGAATGAAACACTACCCGTTATAAAGCGGACATAAGTGATACGTTTTGTAATACAAAACGGCGTCTTTTTGGACAACCAAAAAGTTATCTGTATCGGTTTCGCGATATCTTTCGGATGCCATATAGATAACATTTTGCTACCTGGGTTAGCATTGAGATTGGTACTTTCTTTAAGGTAGTTCTGTAGTTTTGACCAAATCTTAGGAATTGGCCGAAATTTAAGTATGGCCTAGATATGACCTTCATGGACTAATGCCCAAAAATTCAATTCGATTCACCGTTGAGTTCATGAGATAATTGCAATTGAATATGGGTATTTTTGTACGCGATCCCTATACCTAACACGTAAACCGATAGGAGTTTGCTCGCATTTCTCGATATAGGTTCTATACGGATGTTAGGATATCAAAATAAAAACACACGTGTACGCAGTACTATTGTGGGATTGATTTAAAAAAAAAATGACAAACTTTGACCGTTTAGTTTCGGAGATATCGACTTATGAAAAGTGGTAAGTTTATTCCACACCGAACCGGGCGCAACCATCTGTAACGGAATGGCAACAGTGTACGCTGCAGCCAGCTGATCGGCGCGTGGTCTGGGAACTCGAAGCGTGTTTTTTTTCCCGAATTCTAGTAATTCTGAGACGGATGTGAAATAAATTTATTCTGCAAACAAATTTAATTTGTTCAATTTATGCATGTATTTGTCGTTGGTACAGCGAATACAATTTAAACTGTCGGCAAGATGTTGTAAATCCAGGATCCGACGTCCTTCGACAGCGAATTTTTGTCGCTGATCGTTGAGGTTATGGTTATTCTCATCGCGTTTAGCCGCATTTGCTTGACACATGGCTGCCACAGCTTTCAGTCTTTTAGCAAGCGCCTTTTTTTCTTGTAAACTTTCCTTTGCATCGCATTTGGGTTGACATTTTCACGCTTTTTTTATTCATATAAAATATTTCGCGAAAGACGGATCGTAGGAAGCTCAACGCTATGACTGCAGAAAAATCACGCTGTTGCCACGATTACAGCGCCGCTCTCTATACGAGTATGAGACCTACCATGCATGAGGTGCGAATGTGTGGGACATATAGAGAGTACAAGCTTCCAAAAATTTACAACCAACAGCATCGTATAGGCATTGGATGTTACTATACGCTTCGACCGAAACTTTTGGCTCATACGTGTACCTACAGAAGTACCTCAAATTGTCAATTGTTTTTAATTATACATACGCCGGTAATAATAGTAAAAAAGTATTGCAAATTTACATATTATATACGTGCTTCGAGGTTTCATTAAAAATATGAATAACTTGACATTTTTCTACACTCTTTATACTTGACATTATACCCGTATTTATATCGCATACTTTCGATCAATATTGAAAACAAATGAAGGTTATGTTCGTGTCAAAATAGTAGGGGTGTGCGGGTAACCGACGGGTTACATCACCCGCCACTATCGGGTACCCGAATTTGTTCATCGGGTACTCTCAAATTTTTGGTACTCATAAACGTCGAGTACTCTTAAACTTCGAATATTCGTAAACGACTCGGAGATCCGTATCTATTATGTATATTTATTTTTCATTTAGGTGTATCGACCAAATAATGGGAGAAAACGAAAACTCGAAGAAAGCGATAAAACGAATAAATGATAATACTATAAAAAATCTTTTTTCGTTTCACTTTTCTATCCTGTGTGTGTGTACGTACGTGCGCGTGTGTGTGTGTCTGTAGGGTGGAGTAAAAAACGGTCACTTTTGGCGGATCGTATCGTAATAGCGCGGGAAAGTTGCGTTTTGGCATTACTAAAAAGTGTGCAAAAGGAAAAATGTACAATAATTATCTTCTCTTCCAGCGAACGCCTTAAAGTTTTGAATTTTTAACGTGCGTTTTAAGTGGAGAAAAACCCCAAAAAGACCAAGATTCAACGCCTTGCGTTTATTCGAAGCGAGAAGAATGTAGCTTCATTTGACATTTTAAAATTGAAAAAATCTTGATTTGTTTCAGAGATATGAGCGTTTGACGAACAAGTTTTACCTGGAAAAAAAAATAAAACATGACAAAAAATTAAATTAAGAAAAATGAATCGCCGAAAATACCAGTTAGCACTAGACGGAATTAATGAAAATTCGACGAAGAATCTTGCTTTTATTCAGTTTTTCGACATTCAAATATCTCGATATTTCCTGAAATGCGAGTGTCTTAAAAGAAGTTTGCCGGGAAAAAATTGTGAATATATACATAACGAAAATACTAAAATTATTAAATAAATTATTTGTATTTCTTATGAACTCCAACCTATCGGCGAAGGGTAGAGAACATAAAGCTGGCGTCTATTTTGTCTGTTTTGGTACGTTTCCGTGGCGCTATCTATACTACGAAACGAAATTTTGTTTCGGCAACACGACTTGTCGAGTACCCGATGTGAGACGAGTACTCGAAAAACTCGGGTACTCGATAAAGTTCGAGTATACCCGTCCGATCACGGGTACCCGATCGGATCATAGTCTAATTACCCGACCCGACCAATTCTGCTACCCCCACACCCCTACAAAATAGCATACAACATACGTTAACATATCGGATGCAAACAACACCAGCGCCGCTTGGCTGGAACACTTATTTTTCCAAACCTTGTAGACGCTTTATAAGTACAGAGTTTGGACTCCTGTAGTCTAGGCTACACAGTGCGCGCGTTGGCCGCGTACACGTCGTTCCATCCGCGGTTCCCGTGGCCGCCACACTGCACCCGCTCGCTAGCGGTGCGACACGGCTAATCTTCGCAGAGAATGACAATCCCGATTCGAACCCACTGTCTCGCTCATTCGTGAATTAACAAAAACATCGCGACAATTATTGGAGGAAAGAAATTCAGCTGCGGAAAATCAAAACGTTTTAATATCACGGCACTTGCGATGGCGGTACGTTTTTACATTTTTATTCACGAAGTACGAGTTTTCGCAGTTGACACACGTAAAAACATAACCTACAAACTTGCGTTTTCACGTATGGGACTGTTTTTTCTTCTAATCTATGTTGTATAATAAAACAGAAAATTAACATACAGGCGAAAGATGACTAATTTTTTATTTGAAGCGTAATTGCTGCGAATAAATTAACGAAATTTGAGTTCTCAGAATTAAAGACGAGTTTTTTTGGGAATGTCAAATTATAAGCAAATTCGAAATTTTGAAATTGGGGAACGGGTTCTTTTTTTCTCGAATTTGCGAAGGACAAATCAAGGAAATCATTCAAATTGTTAACAATTTACTAATAAGTATTGTTTAAAAAAAAACATTAACGTAATTGCTCGAACAAATTCATAAAAATCTTTAACAATAAAATTTATAATCAAATTAATTAAAAAATTAATTAGTATGAGTATCGAAATAAAAAAAACCAAATATAAATAAAATTTTCAAACTAATTTACCAAATTTGTAATACTGCTATTAAAAAATATATAAATTCAGAAAAAAGCTTTAAAAAAATGAAATAATATTTGTTATATATTTATCATGAGCAAGTCAAATCGGCATGATAAAAAGTAGAAAAATGCCTAGTTTTTTATTCGCGACCAAAACATTGTCGGAACAAATGAATAATATTTAAATTATTATATTATATATAAATTAAAATAATAGCAAAGTTCACATTCTTAGAGGTTGAGAAAAACATTCTCTTTTTTTGTTGCTTATAATATATAACTATAAGAATAATTAATTAATTAATTACCTTTCTCAATTAATTGAAATTAATCATTAAGCATATTACTAAAAAATCATAAAAACCTCTGATTTTTTTTGGTCTGTAGCTTTTTTCAACTCATAAAGACTAACCCAAACAAACCAACTAATTGAAAACCACATAATCCTGGGACCTTTTTGTTTGCGATTTTTCTTCATTGTGATGATAAACCCAAACAAAATAATTTATAAAACAAAATATAACTAGTCGATTTTTTAGTTAGTTTGTGTGGGTTTTTCAAAATATTAATGACTAACCCAAACATACAAAAACGAACTCAAGAGCACAAAATAAAAGCAGCTGAAATTTGTGTATACAGGCGGAAAAGAAGAGCAGCAAGGTCGGGACAAAAGGAGCCAAACAAATAGTCGAGGAGAATGTGGCGACGTTGAATTTCTACAGAAACATGGTATTCGCAGGAGTCTCCATTTATCTGACCACTATGATGGTGTTCTTTCATTTCGACGCTCTGGAGATTGTAAGTTTCGAGAGACGAATCTTTCACCATATTCCTTGGGATTTATTTTCAATGTTTCTCGGTTGCACAAGGGCACGGGCCAACTGTGGACAACCTGTGACGATGTAGTCGGCATTCGCTGAGTACTTAGTTGCTTTCGCCAGAGTTGGGCGTAATTCTATTTATAAATACGAATACGAATTTATTCACATCGTGATTTTCACGTGAATATAAATACAAATTTATTCATACTTCACTTATTGCAAATACGAATACAAATACCATTGTATTCACAAATATTCTGAACATACAAATGAATTCACAGATAAATTGTGAATATTCACAAAAAATATTAGGTGCGCAACTGAGTTCCCGCTGTTTTTCAAGAGATGGCTCCACTAGTAAGTGCTGGTCGATTGTGACATAAGCAAAACGTCATGAACCAAGCTTAGACATATGGTAAACAAACCGCTTTGACACATTAGTGACTTTTTCTTTGCGTTGTATACTTTTGGTTGTGTGAGAATGTCTGATTTTGTGCCAAATAATCGTCATTTGCGGGAACTGTTGCTTTTCTTCTTTCATTCGAAGAAAACGGCGGCTAAAGCGCATCGAGAACTCCCAAAAGTTTACGGAGATGCTGCTCTGAGTGAAGCAACGGGCCGTGATTGGTTCCGTCGCTTCAAAGACGGTGATTTCGATGTTGACGACCGTTCACGTGAAGGAAAGCCAAAAACCTTCGAAGACGCTGAATTGGAGGCATTGCTCGATGAGGATCCGTGCCAAACGCAAAAAGAGCTTGCTTCAGCATTAGGAGTTACCCGCCAAGCCATTTCCGAGCGATTGCATGCGTTGGGAATGATTCAAAAACAAGGAACTTGGGTTCCTTATGATTTGAAGCCGAGAGACGTTGAGCGTCGTTTTTTCGCCTGTGAACAACTGCTCCAGCGGCAAAAAAGGAAGGGTTTTCTTTATCGCATCATTACGGGTGATGAAAAATGGATTCATTACAGCAACCCAAAGAGAACAAAATCATGGGGACTGCCAGGCCATGCTTCTACGTCGTCGGCTCGGCCGAATATTCACGCTGCGAAGGTTTTGCTGTGTATTTGGTGGGACCAGGGCGGTGTTATTTATTATGAGCTGTTGAAACCGAACGAAACCATCACTGGGGAACGGTATCGAACTCAATTGATGCGATTGAGCCGAGCACTGCGCGAAAAGCGGCCACAATACGAGCAGAGGCACGAAAAAGTGATTTTACAGCATGACAATTCTCGGCCTCACGTTGCCAAACCCGTTAAAACCTACTTAGAAACGCTCAAATGGGAAGTCCTACCCCACCCGCCATATTCCCCAGATATTGCGCCGTCCGATTATTACTTGTTACGTTCGATGGCACATGGTCTGGCTAATTAGCAGTTCCGCTCATATGAAGACATCTCAAAATGGCTTCATTCGTGGATAGCCTCAAAAGACCAACACTTCTACCGTGACGGTATTCGAGCTCTGCCAGAAAGATGGGAAAAAGTTGTCGCTAGCGATGGGCAATATTTTAAATGATTCATTTGTAACCATTTTTTTTAAATAAAGTGGCATTTTCATAAAAAAAAAACAGCGAGAACTTAGTTGCGTACCTAATATGAATTTTTACAAGAAATCCTGTGGATTAAAAAGACGTCACATCAAAATCTGTGAATGCAAATGTATTCACAAAATAAGTTGTGAATTTTTTTGTATTTGAGACAAATTAAAATCAGATTCACAATGACTAGATTAAAATTTACACCAAACGTGAGTTCTTACGTATTTTGAGAGAAAACATTGCGTCAAGGCGAAGAAATGTTTGCAAAAAAAAGTTGGGGGTTTCAAATATTACGTTGTAAATATGAAAAAAAATTACAAAATGAGTTGTGAATTTTCTCAAGTTGAAGAAAATTAAAATCGAATTCACGACAATTATATTAAAATTTACACCACAAGTGAGTTCTTACGTATTTTGAGAGAAAACATTGCGTCGAGGCAAAGAAATTTTTGCAAAAAAAGTTGTGTGCAATAATTTCTTTGCCTCGAGGCAATGTTTTCTCTCAAAACACGTACGAACTCACTTTTGGTGTACATTTTAATCTAATCATTGTGAATTTGATTTTAATTTGTCTCAAATACGAAAAAATTCACAACTTATATTGTGAATTTTTTTGTATTTACAATTTTTTGCGAATACATTTGCATTCACAGATTTTGATGTGATTTTTTTTTAATTCACCGGATTTTTTGTAAATATTCACAATTTTTTCTGTGAATTTATTTGTATGTTCAGAATTTTTGTGAATACAATTGTATTTGTATGCATGCATGTGAATACAAATAAATTCGTATTCACACTTGTAAATATGAATTTATTTGTATTCGTATTTACAATAAGTGAAGTATAAATAAATTTGTATTTATATTCACATGAAAATCACGACGTGAATAAATTCGTATTCGCATTTATGAATAGAATTACGCCCAACTCTGGCTTTCACTATCCGAAACTGGAATGAAAAAATTTCCACTCATTGAATTTATCTATTTATTTATTACATTTATTATTATTTTGTTTTTATATTTATTCAAATAATACTTTTATCATTTTTATTTTGTATTTTGTATTTATTTATTATAATTATGCTGCTATAAAGTTTTTGTCGTATCGAAATGCGTAATGTTTCCGCCATTCTCAGACCCTAACGATATTTTCGGGCCTCGTGTACCTGGGAAGCTACCAGTTCATGATCTACATGGCTAGGACAAAGCACAGCGAGAGCGGCCAATTATTGGACTCGGGAGTCGATCTGAACATGGACGGCGGCATAGCCGAGTAAGTTTATTGCGCGATTTTACATTGTAATCTATTATAATACGCGCTATATATAACTATTGTGTATCATCCAGGCAGACCTATTTGACAAGCTGACAAAAAGCAGCCATTCACTGCAAAACGTATCAAATCAATTTACCAACTCAAATTTTTTGTCGTTGGGCACAAATTACTCCATCTATATGTATATGAGTGATAGGCAAGACACCAACCAAATGACACGATTAATCGTTTCACGATCAGATGCCGAATTTTCTACTGATTTTTCGGATGTCACTATAGTGAATATGTCCCTTAAGGGGAGATATACACCTAGGAGCCGGAAAAAAACGTCATTTTTGTGCATTTTTTCAAGAAAAACTATTTGAAATTTCGGATTGGGGTTTTAATTATCTAAAAGGATATACATTCAAAAATATATTTAATTTTCTTTATTTAAAAATATCAAAAATATACAAGGATATTGTATGATCCTTGGAGCGTCGTAAAAAAATCTGCGTATACGGTACCCACTGGCGTTTCTTCAAAAATCATCTGAAAAAAAATCAAAAAGATTATTAAATTAGATACTATAATCTAGTACTTGTCACAGCCGATTTTGAAAATATCGATTTATGACAATATGGCGGACGTTTGAACATAATTAGTGATTTTTGGGCCAAAAATTAGTTATTGTTTTGCCTATAAAACATAAACTAAGTAACGGAAAAAGAAAATCCTATGACAAGTACTAGATAATGGTGTATAGAATAACCACAAAAAACCTCAAGGCAATCGGTTCATTGGTTTTCGAGAAATTTTGGGTACCGATTTGAAAAACGTGGTTTTGAGAAAAACGCGTTTGAAAATTTGGGAATGAATAAATCATGAAATTTGTCAATTTACATGGAATCATCGATACCAGGCCCGTAGTGTAGGTCTTCTACGGCCGACGGAATGTTCATAGCTTCTAAATCCTCGACCTCGACCATCTAGGTGTATATGTCCCCTTAAATCGTTAGGCCACAGTAACGGGTATAAAATCATATGCGAATTTGACAATTTTTTTTCGTATGAAAAAGTGATTCACTCATAAAATTAATTACACATCTATTTAGTATAAATATCAAGCTATTAGAAAATATATATATATTTTTTTCGGAGTACAAAATGGCCGACTACCAATATTTTCTTTTGTTATCTTTTTTTAGGCGCTCCGCGGCGTGACGTTTAGCATCCACAATTTTTAACCTAGAACAAAAAACAAAAATTCTCGTCAATCTACATTAGAATACCTAGAGAAGTACGTACGGAATTAAAAAAATATTGTTTCATTGAAAAGTTGTAGGTTTTTGAACTTAAGAAATGAATTTTCAGTGAAAAATTTCGTTATAACTGCTCATAAACTGCTCATAAAATGAAAAGTTTTCGATTAATCAGAAATTCCGTACGTACTTCTCTGCGAAATGCAATTCGGAACATAACTTTTAAATTTGAAGTTAATCGAGTGAAAATTGTTGAAGTTATTTGTCACGCCAATTGGAAAAAAGCTGTTTCGAGAAGTCCGCCATTTTGTACATCGAATATATATATATATATATATATATATATATATATATATATATATATATATATATATATATATAAGCCGAAGAAATTTGAATTACGTAACTGGTTGTCCATCACTAATTTTATAACAAATTCAATAATAAATTAAAGAAAAAAAAATGAAAAAAATTACACCCCTATTTTAATTATAACTCCTAAAATATTGATCCTAGGGTATAAATGGCACTAACCAAAGTTGAAAAAAAAAAATTTCCTACTCGATTATTTATTACCATTTTTCCGATAAACTTGATAATAAACGAAATAACAACATGAAAAAAAAGTTCACCCCTAAATTAAGTATAAGTCCGAAAATATTGATCCTAGGGTAAAAATGTTAATGACCAAAGTTGAAGAAAAAAAAAATTCCTATGTGATTATTTATTACCATTTTTACAATAAACTTGACAATAAACGAGATAAGTTTTAAAAAAACGTTTTTTAGCCCTATTAGCAGTCTAACTCTATAAATATCGATCCTAGGGTAAAAATTACAAATACTGAACTTGTGGGGAATTACATTTCCCACAACTTTGAACACTATCATTTTCACTCTAAGGTTGAAAATAAGCGAGTTATTCGAAAAACAAAAAAAATCCCTCTTTAAATCAAGATGGCGGCAAACGTACCGGGGGGATTTTCCCGAAAATCGAGATTTACACTGCCAACCACCCCCCCCCCCTAAGTATAAAAAAAGAAAATCGAAGCCCCGAATTAATTCCAGGTGAAATCCTATTTCGGCCACTATTGTTTCAGGAACTTCAAAGACCTGATTATCCTCACCGCGGGCGTCCAGGTATTGTCCCTAGGCTCGAATTACTTCTGGCTGCTCTGGCTGCTGGTGAGTCGACCAAACGATACTCGTAAGTTTTTTCTCAGTGCTCGAGATTCCGATTACAGGCTATGAAATCATTGTCGCGATTGCAGGCGCCGATCAGGGCACTCTGGATGCTGTGGTCCAAGATTTTGGCGCCGTGGTTCTTCTCCGGACCTCAGGTGGCGCCCGAGATGGACGAGAAGAAGCAACGGAAGCTCGAGAGAAAGATGGCCAGACGCCATTGACGAGAGAGCCTGGACTATTTTCGCAAATTTAGGAAATCGGAAAGCTTCCGCTTTTCTTTCTTTCTTCCGTAACAATTATCGACGCTATCGTACGATAGTTTTCGCAAATTCTTCTCCGCCAATTTTTCACCGACGGCCACGGTCCCAAAATGCGCGTCTCTACGGTGGCCAGGTCGAGTATCTCTTCCGGTCGCCTCAACCGGAAGTTCATTCTCTAATCTTTTCTCGCAGCGGGTTGGCCCGTAACTTTTTCTTCTCAAAGACACAAACGACGTGCAGTGTAAAAATGACGAGTGGCTCGATCCGACCACGCTTTTCTCGAGAAAAATTTCCGGAAACTCGAATTCGAGAGAGCTTCGTTAATTTCGTCCTTCCGGCGAATTACGGCCAATCGGCCATAATTGTTAATATAAGGTGTAGTAAAAAGAAATCCATTATTTTCGCATAAAATTGAAGGCTTTATTTAGCATAGTTGGAATGATCCGATTTAGGTCCAATATGCACCGTTTTGATCGATAACTTGTTGCCATTTTGAAGGTAATTTCATTATGCCTCATAGAAACCCTCGTCCCTATTGGCAAAAAAGTGGGACAGTCAATTTTCACAAGCTTCTCTCGAGGCGAATGTTTCACCAGCAAAATCATTCGCCATAGACAGGAACAGGTGGTAATCACTCGGTGCCAGATCCGGACTATAAGGTGGAAGCATAAGATGCTCCCAACCAAGCTCCCGGAGCTTCTGGTGAGTCACTATCGATGTGTGTGGCCTGGTGTTGTCCCGATGGAACACAATTCCTCTCCTATTGGCCAAAGCTGGCCGCTTCTGGGCGATTGCTTCCTTAAGACGGTCCAATTGTTGACAGTACAGGTCCGAATTGAGAGTTTGGCCCTAGGGGAGCAGCTCATAGTAGATGATTCCCTGCCAATCCCACCAAACACACAGCGAAATCTTCCTGACCGTCAATCCTGGCTTGGCCACCGTTTGCGCCGGCTCACCGCGATTCGACCACGACCGTTTTCGCTTGACGTTGTCGTAAGTGACCCACTTTTCATCACCAGTCACCATCCGCTTCAGAAATGGGTCGATTTTGTTGCGATTCAGCAGCCATTCGCAGATGGAAATTCGGTCCATGAGGTTTTTTTGCGTTAACTCGTGTGGCACCCATACATCGAGCTTCTTTTTGTATCCAGCCTTATTCAAGTGGTCCCAAACGGTTTTTTGTGCAATGTTTAGCTCCCGGGCGATCGAAACAGTGCTTACATGACGGTCGGACTCGACGATTTCCATTATTTTATCGACATTTTCGACAATCGGCCTTCCAGAGCGTGGTGCATCTTTGACATCAAAATTACCGGAACGGAACCGACGAAACCAAAATTGCGCGTGATTGGCTGTTACAGTATCAGGACCATAAACACTATTCATATTTTCAGCCGCCTGGCTTGCGTTTTCGCCTTTATCGAAGAAAAACTGTAAAATATGGCGTATTTTCACTTTGCCGGTGGCCATCTTTGACGCGCCCTCAAACAATATTGAGTCAAGCAATCACAAAACTCTCTGAGATGCTTATTTTAGAACGGAATCTTATCTTTCTAACGCCATCTAGCGCAATCCTATCGCACTTGTACAACGCGAGATACAGATTAACAGAGCCATCTATTGCGAAAATAATGGATTTCTTTTTACTACACCTAATACGACGCGTGCAACTATAATTTATACACACACGCGGTGAAACATACTGGAACGAGCGTTGCGACAATAACAATGTAAATAGCACCCAAAAATTACCACCGTTTGCAAATACGATTTTAATAATGGTGACGTCGTGTTTTTTTTAACGATTTTTACGTATGCGCAATTAGCAAGGTTCCCGTCGCAACTTTTATCCGAGCCATACCAATTCTGGATGTACATTTTTTTTAATTCGCTATAAAACCGTTACAACCTCCACGCGCATTCAGTCTTTTGCGCGACGTTGCTGCACGGTCTCGGATATGAATGAAAAATTGCAAAAAAGGAGAGACAGAGAGGGAGAGAAGAAGAGTCTTTGGCGATTCAGCAAGAGTCGCGTTACTGGACGACAAACGGGCCATGCAGCGGGTGTCCCATTTTTCTTGAGATAAAACATTAATTTAAATACCTATATTTTTATAGCGGCGTTTTATTCTACGTAAAAAAAGGCTTGTGTCCGAATATTTTTTTCATCAGGCCAGTATTTTCGGACATTCTGAACGTTTTTTTCCACGCGAAGGAATTATTTATTCGCCGCATTTATGTTTGCAAGTGGAAGGCCATCGTGTTCAACTTTTTTTGTCATTTTCGCGAAACTACCAAATGAAACAAATGTCTCGGACAAAAGTGACTTGCTTTTTTTTACGTAGACTAAGATGTCGCTGTAAAATTATAGGTTTTCATTGAATAAAAAGTTGACCTAGAAGTCACCCTGAAAACGTCGACTAGATGAAAAGTTGTCTTGCCATTTTACGCCTCGTTTGAATCTACTCGTTACGTGTCTCGGAATTTTTATTCACTTCGCTGCTCTCGGGTCGTTTCAATGTCTCACGATAAATGGGACACTCTGTACAGGTATACATGTGTATGTTAACAGGGCGCCTAGAGCTTCGAAGACTGCAAAAGAATGCTCGAGGCGCGAAAAGACAAGAACGTAAACGCGCGCATTCGGCAGTACGAAGGACGGGAAGCATCGCAGTATCAACGCGTGACAATCAAACGGAAATTCGTTGCTCGTTATTATCGCTTGTAGCGTAGTTTTTGATTTTTTTTTGTACAAATTTTAAACCGTTCTTTTCGTTAAACAATTTTCTATAGTAATTCGAAAAAAAATAATTTCGGATGACAACGTTGACAAGTTTTTTCCTCTTAACGCAGGAATGTTTTTTCTGAATGTTGCTTTTTGTAATTTGGTTGCACAGATTTTGACACGGATGAACATTTTTTAATTTTACAAAATTACTTCGCGGAGTAACATTCACAGATATTTTGCAATGAATATAGAATTATAATTACATATTATTATCATTCGAAACTTGAAAAAGTTCAAGAAAATAATTGTTTTACAGTCAATTTGGGCAGGAGTTATCGAATATTTCTTTAGAACAGTTATCACTTTTTTGGAGGAATTAAATAAAAAATGTATCTTATAAAATGTTCACAGTAAATTGAAAACCAAAAATACATTTGTTTTTTTTGTCGAAATTTCATGAAATCATATTATAAAATGTTTCGTAACATAAAAAATATAATTTTATCAAACATTACACTGTGATAGAAAAAAAATACAATTTTATGAATGCAAATAATTTCCAAAATGCAAAAAATCCAAATAATTTCATAAAATATTTCACAGTAATATAAAAAACAATTCCCGAAACAATTTTACAAAATAACTTGGTGAAAATAATACATTTTACAACAAATACGAAAAGTTACACACGAGCTATTAAACATTCGTTATTGAACGATAATTCATTGTTGGAGCAATTTACCGCGAAAAAAATTCAAATGCTTTATGCTTCACAGTAACGATGTAAAGCTTTGGAAAGTAATTTTATGTGCATAAAAAAAAACTTCAGGGCGACCGCCGGACGCGAATACGGCAACGCGAAGGACGGCCAGGATCGCGGTGGAAAAACGTGTTAATTAAAAGCAGATCGATCTCGTGTAACAAAGTATCGATAGAAGAGCGCGCGAGCGAGAGAGAGAGAGAGAGAGAGAGAGAGAGAGAGAGAGAGAGAGAGAGAGAGAGAGAGAGAGAGAGAGAGAGAGAGAGAGAGAGAGAGAGAGAGAGAGAGAGAGAGAGAGAGAGAGAGAGAGAGAGAGAGAGAGAGAGAGAGAGAGAGAGAGAGAGAGAGAGAGGAAGCTCAAAGGTTGAAGAGCGCTGCTCTTTTTATGCCACCTTTTTTCTCTTCTTCTGCCACCGTTTTTTCTCTTCTTCTCTCTCATCCTCGCGCTGTGTCGTACGGGAGGAATATAGATCTTAAATAAGATTGCACGGGGCGCGGGAATTTCAGTGTTGATGAACGCGCTTCCTCGCATTGTCCGCGAATTTCATTCGTTCGCGTGCTCCCGGGAATACAAAACAATTCGGAAGAGTGTCGAAAAAAGGATTAACGTTGCGCACAAATCCCTCCAATCCAAACAAACCCAAACAAAGTTTTTCTTTCGTACGCACACAAAGAAAATTTCCCTTTCACACCAACTCAACAAACCCAAATGAATTTTTTTGACACGGCAATCCAAACAAAACCAAAGAAATTCTTTCGTCAAGCCTAAACAAATTCAAACAAATTTTTCCTTTCACTCCAACGCAAACAAATTTTTTCTTCCACCCCCAGACTTTCAACCCAAGGAAATTTTTCCTTTCATTCTAAACCAAACAATTGTTTTCTTACCAGTCCAACGCCAACATTCAACCCAAACAAAATATCCCTTTTATTCCAATCAAAGCAAATTTTACCTTTCCCCTCCAATCCAAGCAAACTTTACCTTTCATTCCAACCCAAACTTTCAACCCAAGCAAGTTTTATCGTTTACTTCAATCCAAGCGGACTTTACCTCTCATTCCAACCCAAACTTTTAACTCAAGCAAGTTTTACCTTTCACTCCAACCAGAACGAACCAAAACATTTTTTTCTTTCATTCCAACCTAACCAAGTTTTGCCTTTTACCCTAATCCAAGCAAACTTTACCTTTCATTCCAACCCAAGCAAGTTTATCTTTTCAATTAAATCCAAACAAACTTTACCCTTCACTCGAACCTAAAGAAAGTCAAACCAATTTTTACTCCATTCAAACCCAAACAGGTTTTTCCTTTCACTTCAATCCAAACTTTAAAGCCAAGCAAGTTTTACCTTTCCCTCAAACCGAATTCCCTCATATATTGATATTCCTTTTACTTCAACCCAAACATTCAACCTAAGCAAGCTTTGCTTTTCACTCCAATCCAAACGAATTGTTCCTCCATTCCAATCCAAACAAGTTTCTCCTCACCCCCAATTCAAACATTCAACCCAAGCGTTGCCTTTCACTTCAATCCAAACTTTAAACCCAAAATTTCTCTTCACTTTCTGATAAAATCCCTTCGGATCTGTCACTAATTAGCGCGATAAAAAAAAAATGTTGCGAGTATTTTTCGTCGCGTGTTGTGCCCTCTCGCAAATAATTCCGCTTCACGTCGGCCTTGCGAGCCGCCTCACCGAGAATTGCCCGAGGAACTCGACCACGGGCCACGCGAGCAGGACACGGGGCGAAAAAGGCAACGACCTCAAGAATATCTGGCCGGAAGTCGTCGTGTCGAACGACGCGAATGAGGATCGCGATCGGCTCGAGGATTCTCCAAATCCTTGGTACACCGATATCCCGCTACTTCCGGTCGTCTACGCAACCTCGCCGACGTTGCCCGACGGAGCTTGCAAACGCCAGGCGCAACTTTATCTCAGCCATCTGAGAAACGGAACGCTATGGGCGACGCAGAGTGAGTGCCCAAAAATTCGCCACTTTCTTCGCTTCGGCTTTTCGCAGTGTCTCGTTGTTTGGGCTCGCGATTTTTTTGCGGCTGGGGAGGAGAGACATCGGGATGTAGAAAATTCGGCATATTTCTCTTTGTGGAAACTCGTGGCAAAATATCGAAAGTGTTTGGGTATATACAGGGTGTCCCATTTTAATCTTACACCTGAATTTTCTCGAAAAATATTGCTCGGACGAACTATTGTGTGGAACAAAACTTCTAGGGATTGAAGGGGGACGTTTGAAAAAAATTTATTTGAGGAACCAAAATTCAAAATGGCGGCGTTACAAAGGCTGACATGTTTTTTTCAAACGGAAACATAACTTTTTATTATTGCCAAAAAATTTGTCAGCTGAAAACTAAAAACTTTTGTTGAAAAAATTTTTTGATAAAGTTCATAGTTTTCAAGTGAGAACATCATTTTCAATTGTTTCAGATGTATCCAGGATGTGTGTGTGTGTGTGTGTGTGTGTGTGTGTGCGTGTGTGTGTGTGTGTGTGTGTTTTTCTACCCATCGTGATCAAAGTTCGTCAAGGATTTAAAGAAACACGTTTTTGGGCCTGAAAATGGCACAAACGCTATTAAAATCGAAAAAAAATATTTTTCATCGATTTTCCTCCAAAATTTTCTCATGAAATATCGTCCAAATTTGAAAACAAAAAAACAAAAAAAAAACAAAAATTTTCAGCAGTGTTCCACACGCACACACACACACACACACACACACACACACACACACACACACACACACACACACACAAATCCTGGATACATCTGAAATAATTGAAAATGATGTTCTCACTTGAAAACTATGAACTTTATCAAAAAATTTTTTCAACAAAAGTTTTTAGTTTTCAGCTGACAAATTTTTTGGCAATAAAAAAAAGTTATGTTTCCGTTTGAAAAAAGCATGTCAGCCTTTGTAACGCCGCCATTTTGAATTTTGGCTCCTCAAATAAATTTTTTTCAAACGTCCCCCTTCAATCCCTAGAAGTTTTGTTCCACACAATATTTCGTCCGAGCAATATTTTTCTAGAAAATTCAGGTGTAAGATTAAAATGGGACACCCTGTATACAATGAGAAAAAAAATCATAGTTTCAATATTATTGAATGAAATTTCGTTGATTCAATTGTAAAATTGTTGGTCTAAATAATTGGATTTATTAGTCCAAGCAAAACGCTATTGACTTTATTAACATGATATAATTAAAAGTATTTTTTTCATTCAAAAGATATATTGTTAGCCGAGAACACTATATTATTGGAACTATCTAAAAAGTTATCGCGAACAAATTATATAGTTTTGAATGCATTTTCTGCAACGAACGAAAAAAGCGTTTCAATTCATAACATGAATATTGTTGATTCGAGTACACAAGAAAAATTGAATTTCGCTCGTTTGATTCAGATAAAATTTCTATTGAGTAAATATGCTATTTTATTTTTTTCGCCATATCCGATATTGATTTCCAAGTACATTATTCGTTAAAATATTAATATTTTATTTTGATTGAAAAATATTAAGCAAATGTCTGAATTGGTTGAAAAATTATGCGAAAATGAAATTTGTTTCTCGCGCATTTGGTTGAAAAAATTCAACCAAATCATGGCCGAGCGCCGCCGAAATTATAGGTGTGAGGAAACCCGTAGTTCTCGGAGTAACCGCTAGAAGCCGCACGCGCGCTCGTTTCTCGTAAGCGTAGCGCGAACTGAAAATCTACGGATAAAGTTCCCAGAACCCCTCACCTCCGATTGCGCTGAAATTTTGTGAAGACCTTCATTTTAGTGTTATAAAAGAACCCCTAAAGGGATTTTTGGCGCACTGAAGTAGTTTTCGAGATATCGATTTTTTAAATTGTAAACAAACATTTTCTTTCGCTGATGTCTCAAAAAATAGTGGTAAATGTGCAGTTTTCGAAAAAATGGTAAGAGATTCTTTTTGTAGGAAATTAAATTTGCTACAAAAAAGGTCTTACACAAAATTTTCACAAACTGCATATTTTAGCCTGCAAATTAAAAAAATATGTTTAATTGACAATGGGCAAGTTTTCGGTCAGCTGACTACGGTGAACCGAACGTTCATTAATTTTTTTATTTTTAATCAATTTTTAATCATACAAAAAGTTGTTTTAGTGTCATTGGGGGGCTACGCCCCTCCAACCCCCCTGGGGGCTCCGCCCCTCCACCCCACAAGGGGCGCTGCCACTTCTTCCCGCCGGGGGGGGGGGGGGACCCCTAGTCCTGTAGCAACTCATTCCAGTTGCCACTCACTCCAGTAGCCAGCACACCCTTAAAATTAGCCAAAAACTCGCCCATTGTCAATTAAACGCATTTTATTTATTTTCAAGCTTTCAAAAATATTTCAAGTTTTCAAAAATATGCAGTTTTTGACAACTTTGCACAGGACCTTTTTTGTAGCAAATTTAATTTCCTACAAAAAGTGTCTGTTACTATTTTTTCAAAAACTGCATATTTACCGAGTTTTCGGCGAAAGAAATTTTTTTTTCACAATTTCCAAAATCGATATCTCGAAAAATACTTCGATGCGCCAAAAATTCCTTTAGGGGTTCTTTTATAACACTAAAATGAAGGTCTTCACAAAATTTCAGCTCAATCGGAGGTGGGGGGTTTACGGAACTGCACCCAAATCTACTTGAACGCCGGAGAAACTCTAAAGACTATCTCTCCATGGATATTCCATTGGATATCTGATATTTTCTCCACTATTATCGTGGATAATCATTCTAATGCTCACTTTTTATTTAAGATTTAAAACAAATTGAAAAACTTACGTCTCATGGCATATTCGCTTCGATGTAGTAAAGAAATAATTCATTTTATTGATTATATTTTTGTACGAAATAAAAAATGTTGTAGCAACCGCTTAATTATTTCATGCAAACATCTACGGATTGCATATAGAATGATTTCAATAAAATATAATTTTATTTGAAGGATAATGTAGATATTCAGAGAACAAAATAGATTTTCAATTAAAATAATATGTTATTTGAATCGATCACATTTTCCAATATTTTATAGTATTGTAACAATCTTATTATCGGTGGCACTCCGCGATCAGACATTTATTCGAATCAACCAATATATTCTTTTGAGTCAATTGGTTTTTTTCGCAGTGTACACTGCCGCTCAAAAGTTTGGATACACCAGTCGATATTTCTTGCCGCACTAAAGGTTACATAGCTTCGTCAAAGAAAAAGATAATCAAACTTACCGAACGGCGTTTTGAAGGCAACAAGGTCAGCTGTGTTTTCCTTTTTTGACACATTTTTTAGGATTTTTTTTTCGACCCGGTAAGCACTTTGGTACGTGACTGTTTTTCGGCTTTTTTTCGAATATCGAGAATTCCACTTATGGGCATTTTTTGTCATGTTTATCGATGATAAACTTTAACGGGGTAGGAGGAGCTCCATTTTAGTTTTTTTTTTTTCATGTTCCGTACGATTTTCGTTCGCAACGTTATTTCATTTTTGGCTAAAAAAGACAAATTTTGGTAAATGCAACGTAACTCAAGAACTATAGGCTTCAAGAGGAAATGTCAAAGATGTAAAAAGTTGCGTAAGTTTGTACTGGATCGCTTGGATTTTTTTCAAAATTTCCCTCTGAGAATTTTTTTTGCAGTATTTTCGGTCGAAACGCTGATGAGTAGGATGGCTTGACTCAAAAAGTATGGCGTTTATGACAATATATCAGAAGAAACTTTTTTAATTTTCGATTTTAAATTCGCTTAAATTTTTTCAGAATTTTTTTCTGACATTTTTTGCATTTAAATGCACAAAAATAAATATCTTCTCCTTCGCGAAAATGGGATCGTACAGAACTCATGGAAGCGTCGAGGTTGAACTGTTATTCAACATATGCAGGTCTAAACATGTAAAAAAAAAAAATACAGCATACAATATTCATGAGTTGAAAAACGTTGGACTGATCTTTAGCAACCCGTAAATAAGATTCCCACCGACGGGACATTACACGTGTCGCAATGACGTAGAAAAATATTCGAATCGGACGAAGTGTAGAGCATAATAAATTCTTCCACGTCAATCTCCGAGGGAGTCTTTTTACTAGGATTTTTCCTTTTCCAGGTAAAAACGCGTTATAAAGCAAAAATCGGGCTATATTTATAGGGGATCAAAAAATTATTACCTATTGATATGCGGAAAACAGTTCATTCACACCTCGCTGAACGTTGACCGCTTCGCCGGACTGGTCTTTTTTCTATTAATTTTGTTTTCCATTCCTGTCTAATTTGGTTGCAGAGGCTTCTCACGAATGAACCCGTCGAAGTAATGTTATTGAACAACTTCGCGAGACAATGTTCAGGGATATTGTGTTATAAGTACAGGACATTTATTTAAATTGATTGCAAATTATAATCGTTCGTAAGGACGTTTGCTTCGGTGAAACATTTTTTTCATAGTAATTAAGAAAAAAATAGTCACGGAAAATAACGTCGACAGATATTTCACGATAAATGGAAAAATCCTATCTCAAGTTATGACTAGTTGCAATTTATTGAAATTTTTGCGCGAATCAACGCTTTGAAAAAACTCCAGAAAAAAAATATTCGAGGAACGAACGCTTAGGAATACTTTAAAGTAAATACAGGAGTGTAATCACAAATTATCATCATATGAAACTTAAGGGGGGATTGTCTTTTTTTTTTCGCAAAATTTACCGCTTTTTGGGAATTTTTTTGTGAAGAAAGTATACAACGGAAAACTTGTGAAACTTGGCATATAGTTTTATTGATCTGTTTACTACATACAAAAAAATTTTTAAACAATTTCATCAAAAAATCCGCCTCCCACCCCCCTCGACGCGCGATGGTCCTTTTTTGATGGTGTGGACGATTACAGCCTTCACGTTCATCCTGCAACAAAAACCCCAAAAGCATTGTACTTTAGACACATATAGCTATCGTTTGATGAAGCAAAAAAGCAACACGTTTAATAGTTTTTTATTTATAACAAAAAATCGATCAATTTTTTTCGAAAAATCGATACTTCAAGTTCAAAACGTCACCAAATCGTCAATTTTTTTTCCCCTTCATCGAACGATAGCTATATGTGTCTAAAGTAAAATGCTTTTTGGGTTTTTGTTGCAGGGTGAACGTGAAGGCTGTAATCGTGCACACCATCGAAAAAGGACCATCGCGCGTCGAGGGGGGTGGGAGGCGGATTTTTTGATGAAATTGTTTAAAAAATTTTTTGTATGTAGTAAACAGATCAATAAAACTATATGCCAAGTTTCACAAGTTTTCCGTTGTATACTTTCTTCACAAAAAAATTCCCAAAAAGCGGTAAATTTTGCGAAAAAAAAAGACAATCCCCCCTTAATCTTACGCTTTGCAGGTGTTTTAAAAATAATTTTACAAAATAACATGACGACAAAATGTGTCGAAACATTTTACAACAAGCGTAGAAATTAAGCAAAAATTAATTATCATCTGAGTTGAAATTCAGATGATTATTAATTGTTTGTTAAAGTTACTTCGACATTTTTTATTCACAAGTATTAATTTTATTTTTATTAAGGCGAGAAATCCCTTTAGGAGCGTGAAAAATAGGTATTTTTCGGGAATTTTTTTAGAGGGGATAAAATAATCTGATCATTTTCAAATTTGGACATGAGTTTATTATAACTGTCAAGTTAAAAAAAAAAAATTTTGGGATGACCAACAAAATGGCGGCGTTATTAAGGGTCTTCGGACGCCTGTTTTCCGCGACATCGCAAAGTGCTTCGGTTGTCACTCTTTTTCTGTTGATCTGAAAAATATTTAATAAGTGTCATTCGTTTACTGACATATTAAGGGGAAGGATAAACCAAAAAAATGATGAAAACGTGCAAAATTGAAAATTTGAGAGCCTTTTTACTCCAAAGTTCGAATGTTCGACAATTTTTTCGACATGTTCGATCCCAAAAAAAATTATTTATTTACACGCTACCTTCTAAACTTTTTGAGCTACAACACGAGCAGTTTTTGAAAAAGTAGTTTCGAGATAATTGCGTTTAAGGGAGACTATCAGTGTGACAGGCTGAAAAATGAGGTATTTTTTGGGATTTTTTTTTGAAAAAACGGCTCGATCAAATTATTTGAAATTTTGTGTATTAATTATTGAAGTAATGAAGCATACAAGGAATTTTTTTAGTACATTTTATTAAGCAGAGGAGCGGTCGCAAAATGGCGTCTCGAAAAAAGATTCCCCGACGGTTGACAGCATAAGTGCCACAGCAAGCATGTGAAATCAAAAATTCAAAAAGTTTATTTAATTATAATAGTATAGCTATCGCAGCATCGTAGGAAATTTGAAAATTTTGAATAGAAAAAAAAATGGCGGCCATAAATAAAATCGAATTTTACACAAAAATTTTCCAGTGAATTGTTAATAAAAAAAGGAAAAAATTTAAAAAAAACTCTGCGATGCGACGATAGCGATAAGTTCTCTGAATAGAATCCTTTTTGAATGAAGTCGATTGGACAAAATTTGACAGAGTTATGCTGTCAACCAGGTCAAAAAACATGGTGTCGAAAAAAACGCGTTTAAAGTATAGAAAGGCCCGTATAGAAGGCTTTGAGAGCGTCGACGCTTGGCGCCAATTTCGAATACTTCTAAGCCGAATATTGTTTTGAAAATTTGTAGGCGTATTCTTAAAGGCCAAAACTATCTATTTAAGCGCATAAAAATCGATTTTTTCACACTGATATTCCCCCTTAAGGGGAGGGTAGGGGTTTCAGCGTGAAAAAAAAAAACACTTTTTTGCGAATTTTTTTCATCTATATGGATGGAGTACATTTATTGAAACCTTTTGTACATTGTTAAGTGTCATTTTAAGAACAATCCGTGAAATTTGTACGCGGGAATATCCACAAACAAGCCGGTGACAAAGCTTTTCCAAGAACGCCTTTGGAAAAACACGATTTGCGGTGTTCACTGTATCTCAGCTAGAAATTATCTGAAATCAAGTACCATTAAAATTTAGTCAAAGTATCATCAAATCCTCCCCCCAACGGTCTTTGATGACTTTTTTTTCATTTCTAAATTTTTGGTGGTCATGTAAAGTGAAAAGTGCTATTTTTCACGAAAAATTCCGCTATTTTGGGGGTGGAAAACGCCCTCGATGTAAAAAAAATCTCAAACTAACCGTTGGGGGGAGGTATTTTATATGTAGAAAGTGTGTACCAAGTTTGAAATAAATCGTTCATGTAGTTTTCAAATGGCAGGGAACACGGACTTTGAAAAAGTGGTTTCGAGAAAAACGCGTTTGAAGTTCAGAGAAGTCGGAGCTACAGTGTTAGAGGAGCGGGACTAAATAGTCAATAACTTCGAGAGTTTTGCTCTGATTGACTTGAAATTTTGGGATTATATTCTTGAAATGTTTAACTATAACAAAAAACAAAAAAAAATCGATTGTTCAAAAGTGCAAACTCCTACCCTCCCCTTAAAGTTACCTGACCACACCCTGTCCCCGCTCTGTAGACTATATGCGATAACTCCGCAAATATTCCATATTTCGAGTTTTCCTTTGGTCAGTATATTCATTGGGTATCATACTTTCGACGTATGTAAAATCGATTTGTTGAAAATTCTGACGAGATTTCTCGCCTTAACCCCCCTTAACCTTTTCCATGTTTACTTGCTTCTCTCTTCTGTACTCCGCTCTTACCGGTGATCTTCCATTTCTCGTATAAGTTACATAAGAAAATCGGGTTTGCGATTTTTCTCGTACATCATCGTCTCATTATCACTCGTACACATATTTATCGTCCGACAACGTCGCACGTCTTTTTGTCGAATATATTAATCGAAGGTTTCATCACGTCGACCTGCAATATTTTTTTTTCGGCTTTTTTCAACATTCTAGAGTCTATAAAAACAACCGTGCCCATTGAAGCTCAGAATACATTGTTTATTGAAAAGGTGACGTGAAGACCTCGCACGTTCTAAGAGGCAAAAAAAAAACAAGTTCCGGACGAGTGCCCACAGTGCTATTTTATTCGCTTTTTTCTTTCAATTCATGAAGCAAGCCTTACGTGCGTAAGTCGTGTCCCGTGACAATAATAAAAACGTTGGGAAGTGTCAAGTAAACACGTTTCTTTTTTCAGTTCGAAATTTTGTCATTTTGCTTCGTCCAGTCGCGTTGAGGTCAATTTTTTTCGCTCCGTATCGCGATCAATATGATAATATAATGACGAAGAAAAAAAAAGACGTCTGTTGGAGGTATTTATTTGTTGATTGTTTTTTTGCGAGCAGACGGGCACGGTCAGCTATCGAAGTATTGGCACGGACTTGATATTTGGAATTTGGTGAAAATATTTTGAATTTTATCCAGAGGATTGCCATCCGTGTCGACGAAAAATGACGAAATTGTCGATAATATTGGAATTTTCATTAAGGGGTGAGATGCAGTCAGAATTTTCAAAAAAGCGATTTTTTCAAAACATTTTCTTGAAGTATGACGTTTCGAAAATATTCCCTGAAAATTTCAAGCTAATCCGATGAATAGATTCCGGGACATCCCACAATTAGTGAAGGGGCGTCGGGTCCCCATGGCAGGTAGCGGCTGACAAACGCGCAAACGATAATACCCGGGAAGGCAGAATGCTTCGAAGACAACAACAAATTGATATTTTGGAAGCTTCCGCATCGGCAGAAGCCCTATTGTATGGGCCACGAATCGATGATTCGATGTAAGTAATTTTTTAATTAGTATTTCTATACATAAATCAAGGGTAAAATTGGAAAACTCTTTCGGGAATTTTCAAAAATATATTACTAAAAAACTATGAACTCTAGCAACATTTGATAAAGAATACTTTCGTGTTAAAATTGCTCAAAAAGTTTGAAAAAAATAATTCATCTCGAAAATTTTTAATTTTTTGAAAAATTGTTTTAACAATTGGCTATAAACAATTGGATGCTAGACTTTTACGCAAAAAATTGTGATATTCGGTTTCAGCGGATCAAAATACATAAAAAAAAGTGTAGCTTCATCCATCGAGCTCAACATTTTACGAACATATAATACCGTACCCACAGCGAAAAACTTTAAACGCGTTTTTCTCAAAACCATGTTTTTCAAGTCGGTGACCACTATAATTCAAAAACCACTCGATGGATTTTGATGAAATTTGGTGTGCTTATTGATAGCATTGAAAACTAGTCCTCAATCGAAGAATGTTCATTTTTGTTGAAAATTTATATTTTTTTTTAACAATAAACGAGCGATTTTTTGTCGAAAATCGAAAGTCATCTGTCGAAAGCCGCCATTTCGTTAATTTTGGAAAAAAAAGCTTCGATTAAGGACTACATTTATTATTAAACTAATGACATTTTTTGTTTTTTTTTTTATTTCAGATGATCCAGTAAAATTTTATGATGGTCACTGCAAAGCACTACATGCCGAAGGGGGTTCGACAAAGATGGCGATATTTTTATAAATAATCAACATTTTTCTTTGAAAATTTGTACAAGTCAAGTCGAAATATAACATAAAAAGTCTGTGTAACCACTTTTGTAAAACAAACTTAATTACAATAAAAAAAAAATATTGAAAATGCTCGTTTTTTCACGCCTCTGACTGCATCTCACTCCTTCCGGCGAAGTAGAAGATCTACCATGTGACATATGAGTGCGAGAGAGATAGCTGAAATTTTCGAACAGAGATTTCTCAGAGATGAATAATATTTGGGGCAAAAGGAAATCATCATGCTCTGCGTCAGGGAATTCTTCAGAGCCTAATGCTTTGTTTTTCCTAAAAAAGTTCAACCATCTATGAGAAAATTGGGTTGGACAATTGTGAGGTTATGTTGACCTTGTATATGCCCCTAAGGCCTTAGGCCACAGTAACGGGGATAAAATCATGTGCGAGTTTAACAATTTTTTTTCTTACGAAAAAGTGATTCACTCATAAAATTAATTACACATCTATTTAGTATGAATATCAAGCTGTTAAAAAATATATCTTTTTTCTTCGATGTACAAAATGGCCGACTACCAATATTTTCTTTTGTTATCTTTTTTTAGGTGCTCCGCGGCGTGACGTTTAGCATCCACAATTTTTCACCTAGAATAACAAACAAAAATTCTCGTCAATCTACATTAGAATACCTAGAGATGTACGTGCGGAATTTAAAAAATATTGTTTCATTCAAAAGTTGTAGGTATTTGAACTTAAGGGGGAAGCCTGCTTTAGAGGCTTCAAAAAATCGATTTTTTCGAGGATTTTTTTGGGAAAGAAAGAAATATTCGATTGAAACGAAACTTTCAGGTTTTATTGTTATATATTTCAATAGTCTTCTCAAATTTTTTCATTAAAATATATGTCATATTATGCCTGGTACAAGCATTTCGCCGAGGCGCCTCGAGTGTGCATGTGTCGTGCGGCGGGAAAGATGCAGGTCGCAATTTCCATTTGAAACAAAAAACCCAAAAAAAAATTTATTTTCAATAGTATAGCTTCTAGTTAAACCAAGAAAATTCAACAAAAAGTGAGAAATTCAACAATTTTTCGCAAATTAAAAAAAAATTCATTTTTTTGGAAAAAAAATTCACTTTAGATTGTTTAAAAAGTGGGTTAATCATAACTTTCTTCAGGTTTTTTAGGTTTAACAAAAAGAGAATTTAATCCCGAATACAATGAATTTTGTCTCGTTTCGATAGGACGTTTAACTTTTTCCCTATCTTTCCCGCCAATTAGGAAAAATCGTAAAAATGAAAAACCGAGAAATCGCGCGTCAAAGTTTTCGTATATAAAAAATGGTAATTTTCTTGAACTTACCGCAATAATATGCTAATCAGCGATTCCTGGTCCATAGAGTTGCCCTTCAGACTCTTCAAAAACCCTTTGGATACGTACAATAGTTACCATGGGTACAATACATACAATAGATCGAGGGGCGGAGCGCGGGCACTCCGAGCGATCCGGCCGCTCGTATACCTGCTCGACGCTTGCTCACTATTTCTTCTGTAACTCCGAAAATAATTTGAATTTGCTTTTGAAATTTTAGGGACACATTCTTGGATAGTTTGGGAAGACATTTATGCAAAAAAAAAAAATCGATTTTTTGAAGCCTCTAAAGCAGGCTTCCCCCTTAAGAAATGTATTTTCAGTGAAAAATTTCGTTATAAATCCTCATAAACTGCTCATTAAATGAAAAGTTTTCGATGAATCAGAAATTCCGTACGTACGAGGGTGGGGTGAAAAGTTTCCGGCCTGACCAAGAGATGGTGCCACTAGGTCTAGTTTTGGAGCGGCGTCCTACAGTACCATTCCTACCGAGCTTGTATGTACAGTTTCAGCCCAATCGCTACGTTAGTTTGCGTTTGAGAGCACATTGCGCGAGACGCTTCCGTTGTTTTCGTAAAAATGAAAAAAATTGGAAAAACGTGCTGTCATCAAATACTTCCATTTGAAAGGTTTTACACCAAAACAAATAAAAGAAGAGATGGATTCAGCACTAGGAGACTCCTCCCCATCATATTAAACTATTAATCAGTGGGTTTCTGAATTTAAAATTGGTCGTGTGAGCACCTCTGACGAGCTTCGCTCAGGACGGCCCGTTGAAGTCACAACTTCAGAGATGATTGAAAAAATCCATAAAATAGTGTTGGAAGACCGCAGGTTGAAAGTGCATGAGATAGCTGAGACCTGTAGGATGTCAGCTGAACGTGTGCGAAATATTTTGCACAACCATTTGAACATGGAAAAGCTGTGTTCAAGGTGGCTGCCGCGTTTGCTAACGCTCGACCAAACGAGCGTTTGCTAACGCTCGACGCTACCGACAATTTGGCGCTGTATAGACGTAATCCAAAAGAATTTTTGCGTCGATTCATAACTGTTGATGAGACATGAGTCCACCACTACACTCCTGAAAGTAAAGAACAGTCAAAACAGTGGGTTGGAAAAGGGGAACCAACCCCAAAGAAGGCAAAAACAATTTTATCGGCAAACAAGGTTATGGCTACTGTTTTTTGGGATGCGAGAGTTATGAGAAATGTATCAGTGTTGATGGAGATTATGTTGAAAAATAAAGCAAAAAAAAATTTTTTTTAAATATCGTTTTTCTTGGTCAGGCCGGAAACTTTTCACCCCACCCTCGTACTTCTCTGCGAAATGCAATTAGGAACATAACTTTTAAATTTGAAGTAAATGGAGTGAAAATTGTTGAAGTAATTTGTCACGCCAATTGGAAAAAAGCTGTTTCGAGAACGGCCATTTTGTACATCGAAAAAAAAAATATATTTTCGAACAGCTAGATATCCATACTAAATAGATGTGTAATTAATTTTATGAGTGAATCACTTTTCCATACGAAAAAAAATTGTTAAATTCGCACATGATTTTATACCCGTTACTGTGGCCTAACCCCTTAACGTAAAATTTTCCACGATCCGGCCGAAAAGAAATAAAAAATGTAGCATTAAGGGGGAATATTTAACAATATAATAAAATGCTCGTCTTTCCTCGGCCCTTTTTGTTCCAGTGTACGACGCGTCGACCAAGTACCCGGACGGTTTGATCAGCGGGCACACTCGCCACTTCGGAGACTTCGACGGCTGTTACAATCTCAAAGTACATCTGCAACGAGCTGGCCCGACGAGCCGCCACGATAACAATCGTTATCTCAAGGGGGCCGAGGAAATCGCCGGGCGATATTGTCTCGTCGATGTGCGATACGAGAAACGAAATTTGCCACCCCTTAAGAGCGACGAACGACACGATCTTGAATTCGATCCAAATGGATCGGTGTGGGAGGCAATTCGGGTTCGTTACGCACGATATGTCACATCGCATCACACATTGCACACCTTCGATCAATTGTTTCTCATCCAGAATTACGAAGAAAAAACAGGTCGATTTTCAATATTTTTTTCCGACGAGAATATTGGGACCACGTGGTCGGGATTTCACATACAATCGATACACAGTCTTGCCAAATATTACTTTTTTTTCTATTGAAAAATATCGATAAACAATCGAGATATTATTATTCGAACAAAGAATACGAAGTTGGTGAATTTTTTTACTTTTTTCAAAATCTTCCTCGCAAATTAAGGGGTTAGTGACGACTCGGAAATTAGGGACGAATTTTACAAATTTCTATGAAAAATTTGGTGCGAGCATTCTTAACAAATGTATCTTTCAGAAAACGAAAAAAAAATTACAAATTTTTTTTACCGTGGTTTGGTGCCGTAAAAAAGTTGTGTAGTAAATTTCACAAAAGATATCGATAATTTAATACGTTATAAACAATCTCGTGGAGGACCTTTGAACCCGAGGGGCGCAACAGTGTACTTGATCTTAGCCACTCGATTGATCTGAAAAAAAAAAACGAGTTTTTTTTCTTAAAGTAGACAATATTGGCTAAAACTTGACCGAGCTTTTTTTGTTATCGTTTTCAATCATCAAAAAACAATTTTTTAATTTTTTTCCGATTATTCGAGAGAAAATGTCAAGAAGAAAAACGTCGGCCAAGACTAAATTCCTATTACGCTGAATAAGTGTACCAAATTCCAAGTCATTGTGTAATAAATACACTATATTTATCACGAATTATTGTCGTTCGTAACAAAGTCTTGCAATTTTGGATACAAATTTTAAGGAACGTTTTTGTGCAACACATTTTCACAGTAATTAATAAAAAAATATCGACAGATATTTAACAAAAAGCATAGGAATTTTATCTCAAATTATGACTAGTGGCAATTTAATTACCGAAATTTTAATTGCAATTTTGGATACAAATTTTAACGGGAGCCTAAGAGCCGAAAAAAAGGTCATTTTTGTGAATTTTTTCAAGGAAAACTATTTGAAATTTCGGATTGGGGTTTTAATTATCTAAAAGTATATGAGGCATTCCACAGGTTTCCAGCAAGGTCAAAACCCTCACTATTTTTCAGGGTCCTGCAATTTTTTTGTTATCAAAAGGCACCTACTAGTAGTGTCTGTGATTTTTTTCAGATTTTTTTTAAGAGTCCTGCTCCAGATATCTCAATTTTTGAAAAATGAGAATCAGTTTTTAACTATATGTACCTTAAAAACTATGGCCCAGGCAAAAAAAATTGTGGGACAAAATATTTTTGAATTTGAACGAACTTTTGACTTTAACAATAAACTTTTTTTTTCGTACAAATATTCTATAATAAATGAAAAAAATCGATTTTCAAAAAGTATGTCATGTTTGATTTTGCTCTAAATTTTTCTAAATTTTCTGTTGTTAGTGTAGACATACAGAAAAAATTGACAAGATGGGCCGCGAACTGGTATAGAAGATACAGGCTGATTTGCATTTTTTAAAAATCTTTTATATTGATATGAATTGGATCATTAATTGGGAGAAACTTTGAATTTCACATAAAAACATATATCAAAGTGTTTTGTATGTTATAAGATTGATTTTTTCAAATTTTCAAATTTCCCGCCCGACCGACGCGACACCGGCGGCAAGGTCGGAAGTAAACGTTCTCGATTTCCTTGACCGGTTTCGATGTTATGATTGTATGTGAAATTTCATAACCTTCATTATCACTTTTCGGCTTCTGACGGTGCAAGTATGTTATGCTAGTGCAAGTTCATCGAAAATCGCGATAAATATTCCAACCATCAGTGACGGATTAAATTGATCGGCGATTCAAATATCTATTGACCAAAGAAAAAATCTTCTCCCTCAAGAAATCCCAGAAGCAACATGCTTTCATTCCGCGAACAGACGGCACGATTACTTCGAAACTATATTCGACGGATGACAAACATATAATAATTCACAAGATTTGCTAATACTGGGCAATAAAAAACATTTACTAGTCATAAATATTGTGTTTTTTTCTCACCTAGTATGTAAAGTTAGAAATGCATTAAATTTTGAAATCGTCAATTACACCATCCTAAGCTGCTTGAAGTTTCATTTTATAGTGTTATTTTTCAGTTATGTCCACTACTAATTCAAATCAGACTGATACAAATAAAGATAAGATGAATAACAACAACAAAAAAATGCAATATCTTCTAAACCAGTTCGCGGCCCATGATGCCAATTTTTTCTGTATGTCCACACTAAGAACACAAAATTCAGAAAAATTTAGAGCAAAATCAAACGTGACATACTTTTTGAAAATCGATTTTTTTCATTTATTATAGAATGTTTGACGATAAAAAAAATGTAATTGTTAAAGTCAAAAGTTCATCCAAAATCAAAAATATTTTGTCCGATAATTGTTTTTGCCGGGGCCATAGTTTTTAAGGTACATCTAGTTGAAAACTGATTCTCATTTTTCAAAAATTGCGATATCTGCAGCAGGACTCATAAAAAAAATCTGAAAAAAATCACAGACACTCCTAGCAGGTACCTTTTGATAGTAAAAAAATTGCAGGACTCTGAAAAATAGTGAGGGTTTTGACCTTGCTGAAAATCTATGGAATGCCTCATATACATTCGAAAATATGTTTAATTTTCTCTATTTAAAAACATCAAAAATATACAAGGTTATTGCATGATCCTTGGAGTGTCATAAAAAAGTCTGCGTATACGGTACCCACTGGCGTTTCTTCAAAAATCATCTGAAAAAAAAAAACCAAAAAGATTATTAAACTAGATACTATAATCTAGTACTTGTCATAGTCGATTTTGAAAATATCGATTTATGACACAATGGCGGACGTTTGAACATAAACAGTGATTTTTGGGCCAACGATTAGTTATTATTTTGCCTATAAAACAACAACTAATTAACGGAGAAAAAAAATCCTATGACAAGTACTAGATAATGGTGTATAGAATAACCACAAAAAACCTCAAGGCAATCGGTTCATTGGTTTTCGAGAAATGTTGGGTACCGATTTGAAAAGCTTGTCGGCTCGGCGCAAAACACGTTTCACTTTCTCGGCTGTAACTGGCTTATTTATCGAAATATTCACTTGCCGTTTTCACCAGATATTCTAGGGACCTCAAACTTCAAGAAAATGCAAAAAAATCTCCGCTTAAGGAACGTTCTTGTGCAGCACATTTTCACAGTAATTAAAAAAAAATAATGTCGACCGATATTTCACAAAAAATATAGGAATTTTATCTCGAATTATGACTAGTTGCAATTTAACGCGGTCCTCTAGTTTCTCGGCTGTTTTTTACGCCTTTTTCAATAATTTTTTACGGGCAAAGCATCGAAATAATCAATCTCATTGTTTTTGCATAATCTTTATTAACATTTAAATAAGCTTTACAAATTTTTTGAAGTCAAAATATATAATAGAATAAACGTTATAGTGGCCGACAGGAAGACATCAAGTAAAAGAGGTGCTTGACGGTGACCAAGATTGCGGCTGTTCTGCTTATCTGAAATAAAAAAACGAAACGGCATTTTAATCTTCATATTTAAGACTAGCGATTGAACTATAGTGAATTCTAAATTACAAAAATTGACTTTTCTATACACTTTTGAAAATTACATTCTATTTTTTACTCATTTTTTCTTAAGTTTTTCGCTCGTACAAAAAAAAAACTATCGAAGCAATCATGATAATCCTAGTTCAATCGCTGGCTTATAACATATTAAAGATGCTGTATAAATTTGAACAAGATCGGTGCAGTAGTTTCTGAAATATCGTGCTCACCGTTTCGAAAAATGGTGTTTCGAGAAAAACGCGTTTGAAAGTATACCTGCTCCGTATACCTGCTCCGTTCCAGGGCCGTAACTTGTCAACCACTTCGAATATCGAAAAATCCTTTGGCACACATTTTCTACACATGTTGTAGATGTGATTTATGAAGAAAAAAAATCGATTTTTTCGACCCGAGAAACTAGAGGGCCGCCTTAATTGCCGAAATTTTTCACAAAATCAACCCTTTCAAAAGTAACTCCGCGTCCAATGACTACATAAACGAGGATTTTTTTGATACAGGAAAAAGGCGATTTCAGACGAGTGAAAAGGTACCTGCTCCAAATGGCCCTGTGCGTGCCGGACGTGTGCACTTCCAGCGACATCGAGGCAGCCCTTCGAGGACCCATGAAGCTTTTCGGCCTCGAGCAAAAATTGAATCTCGAGGTCTCCGTCGAGCCGCACTTTTGCCAGGCTCGCAAAGACGTCCCGAAATTTCCCTCGTCCGCCAAAATATATTGGTACGTGGTCAAATTATTAATCAAAAAAATTAAATGCAAATATTAAGGGGCTATACCAGTGTGAACGCTGAAAATTTGGGTGATTTTCGGCAATTTTTTGGAAGAAAAGTACTCAATTAAATGTTTCGGAAAATTAAGAATATATTTGGCTATATTTGACCTATATTACATAATTTTTTCATAGAAAAATATTGAGATCCAAGCGACTTATGCGCTGCCTTCGGAGGCGCCAAAAAAAAAAAGTTCCTCCACTGCTGACATGATTCCAGCCGATTGAGTAGCTGAAACCGAAAAAGAAAAAAATTTCGTTTAACTGGAAGGTATTTCCTGTACAATGACGGAGGATTTTCGAAAAATATCAAAATCTAACAAAATGGCGTAGTTATGAAAAAGGTCTGTTTTCTTGCCTATAAAATGGTCGTTTTTTTCAATGCCAAATCGTCAATTTTCATCCAATCGAAAATAGCCTACGTCATTGTAAAGTAAATACACTAGGCACAGCAATTAGAGTATCAGAAAAAAATCTCGATGTTTTTAGGTGATTTTCAGAAGGCTAAAACTCGGCAAAAAATGGTAGTAGAGCAATAAAAAAAAAAGCAAATTGAAGCTGGAAGTCTCTAGTTTCGAGATCTGTAGGTCAAATATTTTTATTCATGAACGTTTCTGAGTTAACTCAAAGAGATTGCAAAAGAAAAAATTAAAAAATTTTGCACATTTTTTAAGAGGTTCACGGGCTTGGGTAAATTTTTTTCAGCAATGTAACTATGATCCTCGTTTAGTTGGATTCTTCCGCTTTAATTTTAGAGGTTTCTGAGCTTTGTACGATGATTTTCCGCTGAGTTATCGTCGTTCGAAGCGAAAAAGAACTTTTTGGCTTTGACCATTCATTACTCGGGAACTAATGATCGTACAAAAAATATACGGAGGGTTTTGAACACTTCAACGTATCCTCCAAAAGGTGTGATTAGTGTTTTTTAATAAACAATTTTTGTTCAATACGGAAACCTTGAATGAAAAACAGGTAACAAATCGCGTTTCCACTGAGTTTCACTAAACTTGAGATAACTCAAGAAATAACGAATAGACTGAGGATAGATTTGGTTTTTTTCTAACCTCAAAGTATCCCAAAGAAGCCCTCAAGTATTCAAACCGCTGCGATTTTTCTTTCACTGTGATACGAACGATTGAAATTTTCACTTTTGCGAAAAACGAATTAAAGGATTAATTTTTCACCTTTTGCTAATTTCTTCAAATTGAAGATTTTTTTTCTGCAAGAATCAATACTCTTTTTGTCAAAAAATGTGTGACATGGAAAAAAATCGAAAAATAATTTTTTTACATGTTCTTTGTTAACCAAATTGTTAAATTTCATCTGTACAGTGTTGACAAAGTACACAGTCTTAAAAAAAATTGTTCGTCTTTTAAATGACTGTGTATTTTGTCAATATTGTACAGATGAAATTTAACAATTTGGTTATCAAAGAACATATAAAAAAAATTATTATTTTTAGATTTTTTTCCGTGTCACACATTTTTCGAAGAAAGAATATTGATTCTTGCGAAAAAAATCTTCAATTTGAAAAAATGAGCAAAATGTGAAAAATGTATCCTTTAATTCGTTTTTCGCAAAAGTGAAAATTTCAATCGTTTGGATCACAGTGAAAGAAAAATCGCAGCGGTTTCAATACTTGAGGGCTTCTTTGGGATACTTTGAGGTTAGAAAAAAACCAAATTTATCCTCAGTCTATTCGTTATTTCTTGAGTTATCTCAAGTTTAGTGAAACTCCGTGAAAACGCGATTTTTTACCTGTTTTTCATTCAAGCTTTTCATATTGAAAAAAAATTGTTTATTAAAAAACACAAATTACACTTTTTAGAGAATACTTTGAAGTATTCAAAACCCTCCGTATATTTTTTGTACGATCATTAGTTGCCGAGTAATGAATGACCAAAGCCAAAAAGTTCTTTTTCGCTTCTTACGACGATAACTCAGCGAAAAATCATCGTACAAAGCTCAGAAACCGCTCAAATTAAAGCGGAAGAATCCAACTAAACCGAGAATCATAGTTACATTGCTGAAAAAAATTTACCCAAGCCCGTGCACCTCTTCAAAAATGGGAAATTTTTTTTAATATTTTTTCTTTTGCGATCTCTTTGAGCTAACTTAGAAACGTTCATGAATAAAAATATTTGACCTACAGAGCTCGAAACTAGAGACTTCCAGCTTCAATTTGCTTTTTTAAATTGCTCTACTGGCATTTTTTGCCGAATTAAGAGTACTCAGTTCAAATTTCAAGTCAATCGGATAATTGTTCTTTGAGTTACAATGTCAGCAAATTTGAAAAATCTCATTTCGAGAACAACACGTTTAAAGATTTAACTATCGATTTTTGCAAGATAAAATGATATTGATATGAATTATATAAATGACAATGATATTCTTGAAAGTATAAACTGTCGAAAAAGGCAAAAAACTATTTTTTTTTTAAGTGTCACACTGGTATAGCCCCGTAATGGAAAAAAAAGAGATTGATGTAAAGAAATTTTTGATGAAAAAAATAAATGGCATAAAATAAAGACCCTAAAATGAGACGAAAAAATTGAGGAAAAAATTGTGAAGATAATTTTTTTGTTTTCACAGCTCGTTACTCGCCGGACTGGCATTAATAGTCGTGACGAGCACTTGCTACGACTTTTTCACCCAGAAGGATTATTCCGACGAGAGCCTAGCAACGACGACCAGCCGAGATTTCATTTTGTGCTTCTCGGCGCGACGCAATTTCAAGACACTGATCGAGCCAGCGGTCGGCCATCGCGGTCTCGAAGTTTTGTACATGCTGCGCTTTTTTTTCCTCACACTGACGATGATCGGACACCGTACCGTCGAATATTACACGGGCCCCGTGGTCAACGTAGCCTACATGGAATGGGTGAGAATTTTCTTTCGCCCGACGTTGAAGAATTTGCCATTATCGCGATTTTCAACGAGTTACAGGAAACTTTTCATAAACGAATTTTTGCACGATTATTTCAACCGAGAAAAACGAAAAAAAAAACAAAGGAATTGCAGAAATTCAACAAGAATTTGGATTGAGTAGAACCTCCTCCGGACAACATGTTTTTGCAATCATTTTTTACAAAAAATTGAGAGCATTTATTGCATCGAATCAAATTACACAATAATATTGACGTTCGAATGAACCCGAGTAAAAATGATTGTATATACTTAGATACAATTATATAAAAATGATATACAATCATATATATTTATACATAGGTTTATATATAATTATATATGGGTCATTCCATGTCAAATCGACAAATTTTTTACCTGACCCCCTTTGATTTCGCTGAAAATTTTCTATCTTTTTCTACCCCCCGAAAGTTATTTTTCAGAATTTTTTCAAATTTTTTTTCCCGACCCAAAAAAAGTTATGAATTTTTGAAAAAAACCGCTCTTTTATTTTTAAATTGCCAGAACTTTTTCAAAAATTGACCGTTTGGGAACTTTTTTTTTTCAAAATTTTTGTTTTTAAATGTAGTTTTCGAAAAAAAATATGAAAAAATTTTCAGAATCCCAGATATATGAAATATTTTAGTTTTTTTGAAAAAACCGTAATTTTCTCAAAGTCCGACCGTTTTTTTTTTTTGCTCTAAAAATACTTCAACTAATTCTGCAATGATCCCCGTTAATCAAAAGATGTGACGACAATCGCTTCTAATTTTTTTTCTTGATTATAAAAAAATTTTTGTTGAATTTTTGCTGATTTTATATAACTTTGTTATGAAATTTTTTTTATTTCCTCGTGAAACCTCAAAAGTTGAAAAATAAAATTTTATTGGAGAATTTCAAGTGATTATCGTCCAAGAAATTGTTATTTAAAAAAAAAAAATAATTTTTTTCTCTCATTGACGTTATTTTGTCATGTTTCAGTACCAAAATGACGTTAAGTTGTCATATTTCAGTACCAAAAAAAAACGTCCATAAGAGTAAAAAAATAACGTCAATGAGAGAAAAAACTTATTTTTTTTTTTAAAATAACAATTTCTTGGACGATAATCACTTGAAATTCTCCAATAAAATTTTATTTTTTAACTTTTGAGGTTTCACGAGGAAATAAAAAAAATTTCATAACAAAGTTATATAAAATCAGCAAAAATTCAACAAAAATTTTTTTATAATCAAGAAAAAAAATTAGAAGCGGTTGTCGTCACATCTTTTGATTAACGGGGATCATTGCAGAATTAGTTGAAGTATTTTTAGAGCAAAAAAAAAAAAACGGTCGGACTTTGAGAAAATTACGGTTTTTTCAAAAAAACTAAAATATTTCATATATCTGGGATTCTGAAAATTTTTTCATATTTTTTTTCGAAAACTACATTTAAAAACAAAAATTTTGAAAAAAAAAAGTTCCCAAACGGTCAATTTTTGAAAAAGTTCTGGCAATTTAAAAATAAAAGAGCGGTTTTTTTCAAAAATTCATAACTTTTTTGAGTCGGGAAAAAAAATTTGAAAAAATTCTGAAAAATAACTTTCGGGGGGTAGAAAAAGATAGAAAATTTTCAGCGAAATCAAAGGGGGTCAGGTAAAAAATTTGTCGATTTGACATGGAATGACCCATATATACGTGAAACTTTTATTTACGGTTTATATAATTAGATATAATATTATATACAGTTATATGAGGCATTCCACGTCACTTCAGCCAGTAAAAAAAAATACACAAATAATTTTGAAAAATCGAGTTACTTTATTGAAAAATATTCACCGCGTGTCGACATTTTTTAAAAATTTCTGACGTTTTTCTCGTTGATTACCATTTTTAAATATTTTTCCATTCAAATGGCTGTATCTTTGGCAGGATTTGACGTATTTACATTCGTGAAAAACGAAAAATTGCGTCTTTTTCTAGCCTTTCAGAAAAAAATTAATTCAGATTTTATTGAGCAAGTCGAACGTCTGTTTCCGGGCAAAATATGCAAAAATATTTTTTTCTCGAGGAAAAACACTCGTTATTTTATTTTTAAGAATTTCCCCGAATTGTGAATACGAAAAACGGATTTTTAGTATTTTTTATATTATGGGATTCCTAAACACCGTGTGTAAAATTTGGCGTGTAAAATTTGGCAGAAAGCTGTTCGTCTATCTATTTGACGTCGTTTGGCAAAGTTTCGACGGGATCTGAAGAGCCGTTTCAGAGATTTTTGGGTATCTACAATTGCTCTACCATACCGACCGCGATGAGGTGTCATTCCGTCTTAAGGATGTATTGCCCGTACATTCCCTACCAAAAGTGAGTTTCGGCGAGAATTTTGAGTACTTTGCGATGAGATTGAATTTTTTTTAATTAACCACATTGCAGATGTTAAGAACATTTATTTCCGGTGATAATAATGCAAACAAGTTATAAGTGAATTGTTGAAAAAAACATTGTTCAACAAATGTCCGGTGAAACGCTTTTTTTATATTATAAAATAAATTTGTAGATTTATCTGAATAGGTATGAATTTTTTTAGAATTGTCTTTCGATTTTCATGTTTTTTTTTTCAATTAAAAAAAATGGATGAAGAGTCACAAATTTTCAATATGTTTTTGGAGCAATGTTTCATATTAAATCCAAGAAGTGTCCGGGGTATTGAACGAACAGTGTCATAGGTACAGCTTCTGAAAAAATTCCAAAAACTGGATCTTCGAAATAGAGAGAAAATTCTTTAAAAAATCATATGTATTCGAAAAAATATCATAATTCATTTAATGTCACAAAAAATCAAGTTTACCGGATATTTTTTGAACAAATTTTTGTTTAAACAATGTATTTATGAATTTTTTGCATTTTTATTATTGAAAACCAATGTTCTTGGCATCTTCAATACGGTTTATTATTTCCAGATTTTAATGCTATCGCAAAGTGCTCAAAATTCTTACCGACACTCACTTTTGGTAGGGAATGTACGGGCGGTACATCCTTAAGGTCCTCCCTTAAGGCGACAAATTCGATCGCTAATATTTTGACCATTTTGTATATTTATTCTTGCAACGCGCTGATCTGCGTTTAAAGATTCAACTATCGATTTTTGCAAGATAATATGATTAGCGATACCGCCTTGAAATTTTTACAGGATATTCTTTTTTTTTATTGGTTTTTTCCTTAGGTACACGCTTTTCGCGTTTGTTACCTATTCTTTCCCATCATTATGCCGTTCTTTCCTCTACTGTTTACTCCTTTTTTCTCCATCTTTCTCCCTGTTCCCTCCCCCCCCCCCCCTCCTGCGGCCGCAGCCGACTTCCCCCTCTGTATTATATTCATCATGACATTTCTGTCATGGGTATAGGGAAACTGCGGAAAACCTATACCAGTACAGCCGGTCATCGAGTTCGCCCCCCAGACGTGGAACTAGTCTTATTTCGCCACGAAATACCGAAGAAAAACATTTCACGACTAAATGTACGCGACTGGGATTCGAACCCGGGACCTCCCGGTCCGCTGGTTTAGTGGCGAGCACGCTAACCACTAGACCATCGCACCGGTTTTATTTTACAGGATATTCTTGAAAGTATAAACTGTCAAAGAAGGCAAAAAAATCGATTTTTCGAAAGTGTCACAATGGTATAGCCCCTTAAAGTTTCAAAAGCACCTTACAAATGTGCGTGTAACTTCGAGAATATTCGCCGGATTGACAAGAAATTTTCTGTGTGTATACTTAAATATATGTACATTACGAAAATTTTTGTTTTTAAAAAACGATTTTTCGAACATTTTAACTGTATATAACCCCTTAAAAATTAGGAAAAAAATTCAATGTAATAGCCAAAAATAGTAATAAAACATACCCCGAGTCTCAAAAATGGTCAAGAAATCTTTGCTTAAAAAGAACATCATGAAAAAAAATGTCCTCGCCTAAAGGTATCTCCCCCCTTAAGCCTGCGAGCATCCTAAGCATAATCCGCCCAGGAAGAACCTTGCACTCAAAACTTTCATTTTCACTCGATTTCCCGTTCGCAATAATTGTCGTTCGTTTTCTCTTTCGCAGTTGTACAAGTTCAAGCAATCGATGGTCGTGCTCGGTGGACCTCAAACGGTCGAGGCCTTCTTCAGCATGGGCGGCCTTCTCTTCGCGCACAGCTTGCTCACCGAGCTCGACACGAGGAAAAGGATGAATTTCCTCGGCCCCATTATAATACGATTCATCAGGTTGAGTGCAGAAAGAAAAATATATTTCCTACTCCGAGCAGCCTGTTATTAATTCTCAAGGAGTATGCCAAAGTATGAAGAGCGAGACGGTGGAACGGGAGAGCAAAAAAAAACCTTGTGTAATATGTTGCGCAGGTTGACACCGCCGTATATGCTAATCGTTTTTTTCAACGCCTTCTTGCTGCCTCATCTCGGCTCAGGACCTTACTGGGAATGGAAAGTTGGCCTCGAGCGTGACAGTTGCAGGAATAATTGGTGGACGAATCTCCTTTACATCAACAATTACGTTAATCCGGAAAGGATGGTAGATATTCTTGTCTCGCCTGCTTGGATTTTCGACGAACAAACTCAAACGAGATTACTTGCATTGATAGTAATGGAAATTTGTAGGCCACAGTAATGGGTATAAAATCATGTGCGAATTTAAGAATTTTGCTTCGTATGAAAAAGTGATTCACTCGTAAAATTAATTACACATCTATTTAGTATGAATATCAAGCTGTTAGAAAATATATTTTTTATTTTCGATGTACATGTAATGTAATGTAAAATATTTCCATTGCCCATTACATCGGACTTTGTAATGTAATGAGGAATGGAAATTTTTACATTACAAATTCCAATGTAATGAGTAATGAGTTTTCTTCACATTACAAGATTTAATTCAATGAGTAATGGAAATTTTTTACATTACAAAATGCAATGTCATGAGTAATGGCAATTGTTTGCATTACAAAATGTAATGTAATGAGTAACGGAAATTTGTTACATTACTGAATGTCATGTAATGGGTAATAAATTTCTTTTTCATTATAAAATGTAAAGTAATGAGTAATAAAACGCTAATGCATTATTTGCAACCCTGGCTACATCTATCTAGAGGCACGAAAAAATTGCCAAACTGCGATTTTTTAAATGGGAATCTGGAAAATTTCCGGGAGTTTTTAAACCTTGACATTATCTTATTACAACTTTAAAGTGTTAAAAAAAATCGAGCAAACAAAATCGCAGCGTTATAAGGTATTCCTTTAGACGTCTTTTGAAAAACTGCTCATGTTACACCTCAAAAATTGTTGATCGATCTGGTTGAAATTTTGGGAGGGTTCTCGCTATTACATTGATAGAAGGATATACCTAAAGTTTTAAGATTATCGTGTAAATAAATTCCTTTTTCGGGGTAAAAATTGTCGAGAAAATGGTCAAAAATATGAACATTCGACTACAAAGCCAACTTCATTGTTAATTATATACTTTTTTTATATTTTTATAGGTATATCATTTTAATAATGTTATAGTGATAAACCTCCCAGAATTTCAGACAGATCGATCAATAACTTTTTGAGCTATAACATGGGCAGCTTTTCAAAAGACGCCTAAATTTTGTTTTGTTTAAAAAGAAATTTTTTTTAACCCTCATAAGTTGTAATAAGACAATGGCAACATTTTTAAATGTTTTTTTTATCACCTTTAATATAATATAAAAATGTAAAGATATCACCTTTAAAAAATAATATAAAAATATCACCTTCAAAAAATTGTTTTATCACCTTTAAACAAAATTCACGAAAAATGACTCATTTTCGGGCGTCTAAAGGAATGTGCCCCCTGAAATCGAAATACGATTCCTTTTTTCGCGTCTACACACGAACGCGATTTCTATTGAGCTATTTGTCTTGACAAGTGTGTGTTTGTGTGTTGCAGTGCATGTTCCAATCGTGGTACTTGTCGGCCGATTACCATCTCTACGCAATCGCCTTGCTCGTGGTATACTGCTTTTGGCGAATGCCGCGGAAAATCGGCTACTTGTTTCTCGTCGCTCTCATCGTCGTCGGTGCGGCAGTGCCATTTTTCTACACTTACCTTTACGACGTGCAGCCCCTCTACAAAGGTCTGCTATAGTGAGTAAATACGCGATACGCACACGATGGGAATATCACTCCTTTTCGAAAAAACCGCCAAATTTTCGGTCAATTATTATCATTCGAAATGTAATTGAGGATTTTTCGAATTGGGGGACTTTTTGTCGAACTATTCAAAGGTAGTTCTGTAGGTACACGTATGAGCCAAAAGTTTCGGTCGAAGCGTGTAGTAACATCCAATGCCTATACGATGCTGTTGGTTGTAAATTTTTCACAGAGCTTGTACCCTCTATACGTCCCACACATGCGCACCTCATGTATAGATAGGTCTCATAGGTCGTGTTCGTTGGGTCTCATCATTTTCATTGCGCATGCGCATAATGATGCGCAATTGATGATGCGCTCGTTTCATTGCGCAGTTGCGCGTTGCGCATCATGATGAGCATGCGCACTTGTTCGTATCAAAATGATGAGACCCAACGAACACGACCATACTCGCATAGAGAGCGGCGCTGTAATCGTCGCAACAGCGCGATTTTCCTGCAGTCATAGCGTTCAGCTTCCTACGATCAGTCTTTCGCGAAATATTTTATATAAATAAAAAAGCGTGAGACTGTCAACCCAAATGCGATACGAAGGAAAGTTTACAAGATAAAAGTCGCTTGCTAAAAGACTGAAAGCTGGGGCAGCCATGTGTCAAGCAAATACGGCTAAACGCGATGACAATAACCATAACCTCAATGATCAGCGACAAAAATTCGCTGTCGAAGGACGTCGGATCGTGGATTTACAACATCTTGCCGACAGTTTAAATTGTATTCGCTGTAACAAAGACAAATACATGCATAAATACATGCATAAATTGAACAAATTAAATTTGTTTGCAGAATAAATTTATCTCACATCCGTCTCAGAATTACTAGAACTCGGGGAAAAAAACACGCTTCGAGTTCCCAGACCACGCGCCGATCAGCTGGCTGCAGGGTACTCTGTTGCCATTCCGTTACAGATGGTTGGGCCCGAGTTCGGTGTGGAATGAAATTACCACTTTTCATAAGTCGATATCTCCGAAACTAAACGGTCAAAGTTTGTCATTTTTTTAAAAATCAATCCCACAATAGTACTGCGTACACGTATGTTTTTATTTTGAAATCCTAAGATCCGTTTAGAACCTATATCGAGAAATGCGAGCAAACTCCTATCGGTTTACGTATTACGAGGGTGGGGTGAAAAGTTTCCGGCCTGACCAAGAAAAACGATATTTAGAAATTTTTTTTTGCTTTATTTTTCAACATAATCTCCATCAACACTGATACATTTCTCATAACTCTCGCATCCCAAAAAACAGTAGCCATAACCTTGTTTGCCGATAAAATTGTTTTTACCTTCTTTGGGGTTGGCTCCCCTTTTCCAACCCACTGTTTTGACTGTTCTTTACTTTCAGGAGTGTAGTGGTGGACTCATGTCTCATCAACAGTTATGAATCGACGCAAAAATTCGTTTGGATTACGTCTATACAGCGCCAAATTGTCGGTAGCGTCGAGCGTTAGCAAACGCTCGATTGGTCGAGCGTTAGCAAACGCGGCACCCACCTTGCACACAGCTTTTCTATGTTCAAATGGTTGTGCAAAATATTTCGCACACGTTCAGCTGACATCCTACAGGTCTCAGCTATCTCATGCACTTTCAACCTGCGGCCTTCCAACACTATTTTATGGATTTTTTCAATCATCTCTGAAGTTGTGACTTCAACGGGCCGTCCTGAGCGAAGCTCGTCAGAGGTGCTCACACGACCAATTTTAAATTCAGAAACCCACTGATTAATAGTTGAATATGATGGGGAGGAGTCTCCTAGTGCTGAATCCATCTCTTCTTTTATTTGTTTTGGTGTAAAACCTTTCAAATGGAAGTATTTGATGACAGCACGTTTTTCCAATTTTTCCATTTTTACGAAAGCAACGGAAGCGTCTCGCGCAATGTGCTCTCAAACGCAAACTAACGTAGCGATTGGGCTGAAACTATACATACAAGCTCGGTAGGAATGGTACTGTAGGACGCCGCTCCAAAACTAGACCTAGTGGCACCATCTCTTGGTCAGGCCGGAAACTTTTCACCCCACCCTCGTATGTATAGGGATCGCGTACAAAAATACCCCAATTCAATTGCAATTATCTCATGAACTAAACGGTAAATCGAATTGAATTTTTGGGCATCAGTCCATGGAGGTCATATGTACAGCGTACTTGGATTTCAGCCCATTCCCACGATTTGATAAAAACTACAGAACTACGTTAAACAGTAATTTCGTGGAAGAATTTCAGAAAATGAGGTTTACGGATTCACGATAAACGTGCGAATTAGACTTCATGATATTAGAACTCGTAATTGAGCTGCCAAGATTTTTGTTTTCGTGAGTTAGCATGATGTGGGGCCTAAAGAACTTGTCGATGTTCAATATTTTTCTCGATTTCGGACGAAAAAAAAAACAACTTTGATAATTTGTTATCAACGAATGAATAAACGTATACAAAAATCATTCGATTATCCGATAGAAAATGATATAAACTATGCTCTGTCCGAATTTTGAAATTTCAAGCTTCTGCAGACCCTTCAAAACAATTGTACAGAATAATTTCACGAAACGACGTCTGGGGATCTTTTACCATAAATTAAGCAAATTCACACCGCAAATAATACGCGATAAGAAAACAACTTATGGCGTTTTGAAAAGCTCTCGAGCTAAGCTACAAGAATATACAATAAAAGATGAAGCTTCTGATTTAAAAATCCGATGTTGACCTTCACGCGACTTTGACAGTTATACCCAAGGTCAAGTTGACATTTTCAGCTTTTGCCCCCACTTGAAACGAAACGACTTTTATATGAAAATGTTTTCATTATCATGTGGGATCTCTTTCTGAGATACAAGCTTGTCAAAGTTCGTCGCGAGGCACCCTGATTACGAATGACTTTCGTTTGCAGTATGCAGGAAGTTCGTTACGATCCCTACTTCACCGGGCACTACGTGAAAACGCACGAGCGCCTGACGTCTTATTTTATCGGGGTACTGTTCGGTGCTGTCATTTACGACCATGGCCGTTCTCCTTGGCGACTGGGAAACGTACGTATTGGCTACTGCGTCTTATTTAAGGGGTATAGGTAACGGGTACAGTAACGGGTATAAAATCATGTGCGAATTTAACCATTTTTTTCGTAAGAAAAAGTGATTCACTCATAAAATTCATCACACATATATTTAGTATGAATATCAAGGTGTTAAAAATATATATATATATATTTTTTCGATGTACAAAATGGCCGACTTTGAAAAATCTGTTTCTAAAGAGAAACGATTAATTGTTTTGAAAATTTTACAAAGCGTCAAATTTAGGAGTGTGATGAATAAAAAAAAATTGGCGAAAATTGGAAATTTCGAAGCTCTTGAGCGACCACTAAATATTCATTGACAGGCTAGAGGTTTCGCGAGGTCAATTTAAAAAATATAAAGCCTAAAATTCATGGGTGAGAAGTGAACGAAAAAAAATCGATTTTTTATTAAAAATTTGAATTTTTGGGAGGCTTGAGCGACCCCTAAATATTTTTTTACCGCTCGCAGATTTCGCGACAATTTTTTTCTTCTTTAAACCAGCTCATTCGATGGTGAGAAAAAGGGAAAAAAATCGAGCTCAAATTTGTGCCACCCTCGTATACATATATGTTCTATTAATGGGTTACACCTGACTCGTGACGGGAGGAATTTTCGTGAATTTAAAAAAAAAAAACGTGTGCCGTCTCTCTATTTTTTTTTGTTTTACATTCAAGTATGCGGTTAAGGATCTTTTACAATTTTTGTATTGAAAAATATTTATAAATTTGGTAGATACAATCCGAAATTAAAAATCAAACACACTTAGTCTCTGCATGAAATTATCCAGTGCTTACAAGGGGGCATTCCCTACTCCCCATCACCGATTTCGCTCAAATTTATAGGACATGCAGGGCATGGCTAGAAGTGAAAGTACCCGAAGTGGGAACTCGAGATGGCCAAGCGTTTAGAAAATAAAAATGTTGACGCGGCTCTCGCACCGTATAAGCCATTTACGTTAGTATGTTTGCCAAGCAGCGGTTGGCGTAGCGGTAAGAGCTCGGACTAGTAATTCGATGGTCGTGGGTTCCACTCCCCGTATGGAGACTTTTTTTTTCTTTTTCTATCTTTTTCTCAATTTTTATATTATTCATTTTTCAACTAAGCAAATAGGTGAATAATTTATTTTATTTATTTATTTATACGCAAACGGCATATAGGACGTCATTTTTTAATGAGCGCATGATCGTAGAAAATTTGGAGTTGCTGATTGACTCGTGGGGAGGACAAATAAATCCACAATTATACGACGAACTCTTCCAAGATGAAGAAGAATTGTCAACGTGTAGCATCAAAGTAATTCCCCTAAATGTACTCCACTGGTGCAACCCTGCGATGTATATTTTTATCGTCAGGTTAAAAACTTTATTAAAAAAATACAAAACTGCTCTTATCTCATCGAGCAAGAAAAAGAAATAACTTCCCGAGAAGACTGCATGAAAATACATTCGATTGTTCATCATCAATTATCCGCGCCAATATTCGGTAACATGTTACGTTACGCGTAGTTCGCTTCTAAACTTTGCGATGAGAGAGAATGCTTTATGAATGTCAATCAAGTATGTTTTTCTATGGAGACGTTGAAACAACGGTGTAGTTGTAAAAATGCGGCGTTTATAACGTGTGCTAGATGCAGAAATAATTATTGTTTCCCCTGTTTCTACGATAAATATCATCCCGACACATGTAAATCATCGAATGTCAACGAATAAAGTTTTGAATTTTCACGTACAAAGTCTTTTCGTATGCGCTTTAATTACAATCCCTCGTTGAAAAGTCGGAAATCCCAGTTTTTTTTGCCTTTTCTATGCCTTTTGCGTATAAATAAATAAATAAAATTAATTATTCACCTCTTTGCTTGATTAGAAAATGAATAATATAAAAATTGAGAAAAAGATAGAAAAAGAAAAAAAGGTCTCCACACGGGGAGTCGAACCCACAACTATCGAATTACTAGTCCGAGCTCTTACCGCTACGCCAAGCGCTGCTTCGCAAACATGCCAACGTAAATGGCTTATACGATGCGAGAGCCGCGTCAACATTTTTATTTCCTAAACGCTTGGCCATCTGGTATTCCCACTTCGGGTACTTTCATTTCTAGCCAAGTCCTGCATGTCCTATAAATTTGAGCAAAATCGGTGATGGGGAGTAGGGAATGCCCCCTTCTTAGACGAAGGATTTAATAAAATATTGATTTTCGAAAAAAAAGTCGCTCCATTCTAAAGTCAAAGGGTCGATTTTCCGTACAAAACCCGCTCTATTTTCGTTGATGAAAAAAAAAACTATGCATAAAAAAAAGACTCCTTCATTCAAGCACTGCTTATGATACGTAAAAAAAGCTTGTAAAGTTTGAAGTGGATCGGTGCGGTGATTTTTTAAATATCCCGGTCACCGATTTTGAAAAAGTCATTTTGACAAAAACACGTTCAAAGTTCACAAGTTCACGGAACCGACTTGAAATTTACAGAGGATATTTTGGATATTGTATATTTTTGGAATCCGTCAAGTACGAAAAATCGATATTTTCAAAATTTCATCTAGGTGTAAGGCCTCAATCACACGCAATGTAATACCATCAGTACACATAATAACGCAATACCGTACGACGCGTGTTTCAGGCTGCTTCGAATATTCTCTTCATATTGTTGGTGGTCGTGTTGAGTCTCGGATCGCAAACACTTGGACACACGTACCTCGATCCAAATGCGAAACCCCCAATATTTGAAGCGGCAACTTACGCCGCTCTACACAGGGGCGCATTCGCTTTCGCTTTTGCCGCTCTGCCGGCACTCATCACCGTCGGCGATGGATTAGGTAATTACAGCAAGCTGCGAAACTGCGGACTGACCACGGTCTTACATACAGGTCTGGAAACGACCGTGGTGGGGGTAGGCACTGTTAACGAAGCCACGTTTGTTTCCAATTTTCGCCACTACGTGGCATTGCTATCGGCGTGTACGCGTGCGACAAGGACAGAATAGCTTCCGTCCGTCTCTCTCTCTCTTCTCGATGATCCGAAATGCACATTAAGGTGCGGCCTCATGTAGTCGCTCGTCGCTCGTTTGCAGCGATAAATCTGGCCACGTGACCCTATTTTGAATTTCCCGCGACTCAAAAAAGTAGCGACAAGTCGCCGCGTCGAATAGCAGCGTCAACATGGCTGCTTGCAGGATTGATCTCGAAAGCTGCTTTCCTAACCTCCTTTAGTGGCAGTCGTGGTAGTGATACAAGTGAAATAAATCGGAGTGAATAAAAATAAAAATATAATAGTGTTTTTTCGGAAATTGACGAGATGTCGCCTGAATTCATTGTTTATACCAATTAATCAAATAAGTTGCAGCACCACACATATTACGATTTGTATCGCTCACTCTCCTCTCCCCACTCTCCTTTCCCAGCGATAAACCTCAACATTTTCAGCTTTGTCGCTACATATCACGTGACCAGATTTGTCGCTGCAAACGAGCGACGAGCGACTGCATGAGGCCGCACCTTTACCTTTTTTGTGGGGGGCGAAGGGGAAATAGAGGTAGATGAGAAAGAATTGCGGAATAAGGACGGGGGATTGTGGAAGAGAATAAAAGTGGGGCTTGTAAAAAGTGGAAGATCTTGTATGGCTGGAAGAAGACCAATATAAAAAATTTAAAAATAAATAAAAATACTTACCTTTTCTCGAGTGAAATGGATTTTTATTCGAATTTTATTCCGAGTTTCTTTCGATGACGAAAGGAAAAAAATACGCAACGCATGGAATGTTGAATATACAAATACCTTTATTGGTTCGTCAGTTTAGAAAGCCCTGAAACAACGGTCCACCTTCGCCAGCTTTATGAGGATTTTTCAAACTACAAATGCTCGTTGACGCGAACAGAGGTTATCGAGAACGTTGTAATAAAAAAATGGAGTAGTAAATGGCACGGGGCACGGTCCAAGACAAGGCAAGGGGCGAAGGGAGAGATCACAGAAGACCGTGGGTGGGAGGTACTCGCCGATAGTAGCGACGGCGGTGGCGGCGAGCGGAATGAAAAGTGAAGCTCGTAACGCTGCCTCACGACTCCATTGAAATCTGGCTTCGTTTCCAGACCTGTATGTAAGACCGTGGGACTGACCCAAAGAAAAATGAACCAACGAAGCAACTTCAGCCGAATTCAACATACGATTTCATACGAACACTTATTCTTTTTTTCTTACATGCATTTTTCATTTCTTTTTTAAACAATTATTTATTGAGGTATTCTAACGCGATAATTACTTTTGCGTACTTCTCGACAGATTTTCACTACAATTTCTTGACGCCGAGTTGGGTACAACCGTTGGCCAGATTGACTTACGGCGCTTATCTCGTCCATACCGTCCATCAACTCTACGACGTGGGAGTGACGCGGAGCCCCCGAAGTTTCGCTATTCACAATATGGTATAAACCTACTCACGCAAATACATCTAAATTTATACGTGAATAAATGTAAATTTCATCCTCGAGGATCGTCCAGGTAGTAACCAACTGTGCCATTACTCGAAATTATGAAAACCTCAATGTCCTCGTAATCACCTCCAAGACATCTCAAAGTCACCGCAACTCCCACAATACTAATCGTGGGAAAGAAATGTTCCCGACAATTGTTTTTTGATTTTCGCACGTTGAATTGTGACTCAATCATAAGCAAGTGCAGATTCTCGTTTAAGGCCTTAGGCCACAGTAACGGGTATAAAATCATGTGCGAATTTGACATTTTTTTTCCTATGAAAAAGTTATTCACTCATGAAATTAATTACACATCTATTTAGTATGAATATCAAGCTGTTAGAAAATATGTATATTTTTTTTCGCCGTACAAAATGTCCGACTACTAATATTTTCTTTTGTTACCTTTTTTTAGGCGCTCCGCGGCGTGACATTTAGCATTCACAATTTTTTACCTAGAACAAAAAACAAAAATTCTCGTCAATCTACATTAGAATACCTAGAGAAGTGCGTACGAAATTTAAAAAATATTGTTTTATTCAAAAGTTGTAGGTATTTGAACTTAAGAAATGAATTTTCAGTGAAAAATTTCGTTATAACTGCTCATAAACTGCTCATAAAATGAAAAGTTTTCGATTAATCAAAAATTCCGTACGTACTTCTCTGCGAAATGCAATTATGAACATAGATTTTTAATTTGAAGTAAATCGAGTGAAAATTGTTACAGTTATTTGTCACGCCAATTGGAAAAAAGCTGTTTGAGAAGTTTCGAGTAGTCGGCCATTTTGTACATAAAAAAAATACATTTTCTAACAGCTTGATATTCATACGAAATAGATGTGTAATTAATTTTACGAGGGAATCACTTTGGCATACGAAAAAAATTGTTAAATTCGCACATGATTTTATACCCGTCACTGTGGCCTAAGGCCTTAAAAAAACTAGAATTGTTAAAATGTCGATTTTGATCACGTCCGATAAGTTCGAAAATTGGTGTTTTTGTTTTTCTTTGCTGTTTTTTCCGGTGACTCAATGTATGTTAAAAATGAAAATAATTATTTGTATAATTATTTGTTAATTATTTATTTCTTTTTATTTTCTCTTTGCGTGTTTTAATATATCTCTCATTTATTTTTCAAGGCTTTAGAGGGACAATAAAAGTTGACTGTAAGGTAAACGTGTACAATTTTATGAAAAGAGAGAGAGAGAGGGGGGGGGGAGATCAAAATCGCATAAAACCGTAAACGATATACGAAGGATATGAGATATAATATCGCATTTCCTTCGGAAATTCTTTATGGTCTCGATGACTTTTGCACCCCCCCCCTCTCGTTCTTTTTCGTAAAAAACAAATTTAAATATTTGAAAAGATTGAAATGTCCAGTTAGACAGAATTATTTTTATTTCTTTTCCACGATGAAGAAATTAAAATATTTCTTGAAACAGCGGGTCAGAGAGGGAGGCGGGGGCGTTTTTACGATATTTTTATTTCCCTCTCGAACTCTCGTTCTCTCTCTTCCACCGTTTTTCTCAGTAAAGTTGCACTCGTTTATCTTACCACCAATTATTATAATCTTGGCTACAACTTGCCTTCAGAAATAAATAAGAAGAAAAGCATCACAGGGACGAAGTAAGAATATGTATATATATATAAGAATGTGTATTCCCCGCAGTTCTGGGATTACATACCGGATGTGGCGTTCACGTTCTTCCTGTCGCTGCTACTCGCGCTGATGGTCGAGGGGCCCTTTAGAAGAATCGAAAAACGCTTTATCATGAAGCGAGCGGAAAAGAGCGCAGCTCGTACCAACAAGTGAGCAAAAGAGGCCCCGGCCCACGCTGTGGGTTATTTTTGTTAAATTCCTTTTCTTTGGATTTTCTCGTACTGACACGATGACGATTTTTTTTAGCTCACACGCGCACGAGGCCGAGAAGAAAAAAAACTAGTCACATCCATCGAGCGATCACGACTTTATCGAGTAATTGATTAATCGTAAGTCGTCGGCGCACGAGTCACGTTAGTTCTAAGTTTCCTTGTACAAATTCAGCACCCGCGGAATATGAATTATCATGTATATACGTTCGTAGTGAGACAGGCTGTGTACGCCTTATAAAAGATATTTCTTGTATATTTCTAGCGGTCAGTGCCAAATGATTTCTTCATTCCTTTGACACACTCATTGCAATGTTCTTTTTGAGGGCAGCCCGTATTGGAACATCATCAGTTTCTACAATTTTGACCCTATACGCGTGCAAATATGAATATTGCAAAAAAAGCTTTCACAGCAAGATAAAGAATGGCGTGAAGAATGTCGTGTCAAAATTTGAGACGCATACGAGGGTGGGGTGAAAAGTTGCCGGCCTGACCAAGAAAAACGATATTTAAACATTTTTTTTTGCTTTATTTTTCAACGTAATCTCCATCAACACTGATACTGCGCGATAACAGTAGCTCACAAATTTGTTTTGACGACAGACCTCGAAACTAGAAACTTGAAGCTTCATAATGCTTTTTTTCATCTCGATGCGACCATTTTTCACATTGATACAGCGCTTCAAAAAACACTTTGCAAAATTGAAGAAATTGGATTGGTCGAGGGGACGAAAATTGTTCGAGTTCTGCTGCGTCCCGATTTCGAAAACGTGGTTTGGAGAAAAACGTGTGTGAAGTTAACGGTTAGACGATAGACCTGAATAAGTTTTGTTTCCGTCATATAATGCCACCTTTTGGTCGAAAATAAAACTATTTTTAGTCGGTGAATTTATCCCCATAAATAATAGGCTTACAGGAGTTGAGAATTGCGCCTACCGGCATGGCATCGCCGAAGACGCTTTTCCGCGCCTGAGACTCCCCTATAAAAATAGCTCGAAAACCACTTCAAAACCACTGTTTTTCGGCTATAAACGAATATTCATCATATTTTTGGAGGTTATAAAAACTTTTTAAGTGTTTCCAAAAAATGATTTTTCGAAAATTTTCCACCGGTGTCCTTTAAACATATCGCGATCGTAAAATTTCACCGCTCTTCTGTAGGGCGAGACTCCTGCGATCGTCATTGCTAGAAAATTCGATCCTTGGAGGAACCTGCCGAGGATAAATCCCGGCAGAGAGAAAAAATTCTAAACGTATTTATTTTAGCAATAATTATAATATTTCACCACTCTTTCGCAAAGTGAGACTCGGTCGATCTCGTTCGCTCGCGAATTTGGTCGGCCGCAGCCAACCTGCCGAAGATAAGCCATGGCAGAGAAAAAAATTGCGAACGCAATTGTTTAAACAAATAGCATTGTACAATTTTTTGTTTCCAAGGATTTTTGAAAAGTGCTTCCAACAAAACGATTTTTCGAAAATTTTACACCGATGACCTCTAAACAATTTGCGATAGTAAAATTTTACCGCTCTTCTGTAGAGCGAGACTTCTCCGATCGTCATTGCTTCAAAATTCGATCTTTGGAGAAACCTGCCGTAGATGAATTCCGGCAGAGAGAAAAAATGCTAAACGTATTTTTTTGTTTGCAGTAATAATAAAATTTTACCACTCTTTCGCAGCGTGAGACCCGGTCGATCTCGTACGATCGCGAATTTGGTCGGCTGCAGACAATCTGCCGAAGATAAGCCATGGCAGAGAAAAAAATGCCGATCGCAATTGTTCAAACAAACAGCATTGTAAAATTTTACAACTCTTTTGTAGAGTGAGTCTCGAGCGATCTCGGTCGTGACTCGAGATTTTAGCAGAGATCGAATTCGTCGACGATGAGCGTCATCGAGATGCCAAATAGTCTTCGAGCTTATTTGTTTAAATTAATTAAAAAAGAATGGGAAAATGCTAGCACCCTTCCACCATACGAGTCTCTAGCAAACCCCGTTTGCTAGAAAGTTCAACCATAAAGAAATTTCAACCGATGACCGCCGTCGACAAAAAAATCGATTCGAGGCCATTTGTTTAAACAATGCGCGATCGCAAAATTTCACCGCTCTTCCGTAGAGCGAGGCTAGCGATCTTGATTGTTCGAGAAGCTGACCAGCAAAACTGCTGCCAAATATGAACCCTGGCAGAGATAATAATGCTGAACGCATTTGTTTAAATAATGAGCATTGTAAAATTTTACCACTCCTTTGTAGAGTGAGTTTCGAGCTATTTCGGTCGCTCGAAATTTTGGCAGGGATCGATATCGTTAACGATAAGCGGCATTGATGTTACAAATTGTGCTCGAGCTTATTTGTTTAAATGAATTAAAAAAGTATGGGAAAATGCCTGAGCCTTATGGTTGTGGCCGTCGTCGAAAAAAAATCGATTCGATGGCTACATATGCAAAGTAAAATGCAACAAAGTTTCACCGCTCTCCTGCCGTGCGAGCGCATGCTTCCAATACAAGCGTACCATGGTCGCTACGCATAGTTGCATGAATTGTGTGATACACACATAGGTGTAAGGTGCTTGCGTACGACCGAACGGCGTGCGAGAATGTATTCGTTCTTTCTCCACGCGATCGGCGCGGCGTAGCAAACACACACACACACGCGCGCGCTCAGCGATCGCCGTCTATTTGGCTTCGACTCTTCGTCCCAGTGCGAAGCATCGAGACCGAATTCGCGATCGCTGCGCTGTCCGTCGGTAGCGACTCGTAGCTAAAAACTACGAGATCTGCGCTACCGACGTAACGAGAGGCCGCGTCGAAATTTTCTGGCGTGTGGCACATGGCCTTAAAAGCTTGTCAGGCTTATCTAACGAAACGTGATTGTCCACTAACGGGCTTCGGTAATTGTTGTTATCTCGCTTGAAGCAGCGAAACATTCTTGAACGTTTACAATAGACGTTCCCTATTGTTCAGCTACACGCGCCGCCAAAGTCACCTCCAGAAACTGATACACTCGTCAAAGATGTTCGGTATCGCGCAACAGCCATCTCTCAACATTTCAACAGTGACGCTAATAGCTATTTTTCGTTCTGGCTACGGAGCATATGATGTTGAGTGAAAAACGAAGCTCCATACGAATTATTGCGTGAATTTGATTGAGGGGTTTGAAGAATACGTTTTTATATTGCATAGTTTGGATGAACTTCCGAATAGCTGTTATCTCCTATTTAGGTGGCATTTAGCACATACCTTCTTTTTGACAATATGATTCTATGCTCAAAAGGATTTTTGCCGCATCGCAATAGTTTTCGATGTATCGAGTTGAGAAAATGTACAGGGTGCGCCAGAGAAACTTACTTATTTGAAAAAATTCCCGCGCGGTGAGTTGGGCGGGTAGAGGGGCGAGAGGGGGCGCATCTGGAGGGGGAAGTTCCCAAGTTTGTTTCTCCCTCCAGTCAGTTGCCATCATGCTCTGGTCTAGAGAGCAGCGGGCCTTCGCAGTCGAGAGCTTCTTTTCTAACGGTCGCTCACTTGTTGCTACGCAACGTGCCTTCCGCGCTCGCTTTGAAATTCCTCCTCACAGACTCGTTCCTGGCCGTAATTCGATTCTGTCGTGGGTTAACTCATTTCGGGAGTGTGGAAGTGTCGCTAAACCCAGAAATGGACTTCAACGGACCATCAGAACTCCGGAAAATGTCGAAAGAGTGAGGCAGTCAGTTGTGCGTTCTCCCCGGCGTTCGGCTCGCAAACGAAAGAATTTTTTCTTCCAAGACTCGAAGAAATGAACGTTAGGAACGTGTGGTTTCAGCAAGATGAAGCCACCGCACACACAGCACGAGACTCAATGAATTTGTTGCGACAACATTTCCCCGTCCGCCTCATCTCTCTCAGAGGCGATCTCCAATGGCCGGCACGCTCTCCAGATTTGACTCCATGCGATTTCTTTTCATGGGGTTATTTGAAATCTCTGGTTTATGTCGATCGACCACGGACCATAGCACACCTCAAGAACAACATTCGCGACGCCATTGCCAACATACCGATTGATATGCTGCAAAGAGTGGATACGAATTTCAAAAATCGACTTTATCAGTGTATGCGCAATGGGGGTCGCCATTTATCCGATGTCATTTTCAAGACTGCATGAAAAAAAAATTGGGATATTGTATTCTCAAATAAAAAAAAATTTAAAACAATAATTGAAGTACTTTTGTTTTTATTGACCTTTCAAATAAGTAAGTTTCTCTGGCGCACCCTGTATATATTAAGACGGGAAATAAGAGAGAAGCATCATATATCGGATAGTTTTTTAATATCGAATAGTGGAGTATCTCAAGTTTTCCTACAGCGACATCTGTGTTTAATTTTATGCACGAATAACTAGTCGTAAGATGTCGCTGCTGCAAAACTTTTGGCTGCCTAGCAACAAAAATGGCACAACAGTGAACTGATATTACTTTTCGCCGGCGTGACAAAATATTTGTGGTGTTAAAAAGTTTTGTTTTCATTTAGGTAAGGCCGAATGATTTGTTTTTGTTATTTTTTATGAACTGAAGCATTTATTTTACTTAATATAGAATGTTCGCAAAAATAGCAATATGTACAAAATTATTGCACTGAAAGAGATGTATGGTGTTCTCAACCATATTTTAACTATATTTTATATTTCTCTTAGGGGACAATAATATTTTATAGCCATGGTTACTGCCAAAAGTATAGTACTGCTTATTGATATTTTAGCGCAGTTGCATGAATTATGCACATATCTTAACCGCAACCACCAAACTTATAAACATAGTCCACTAATGGGCTTCGGTAATTGTTGTTATCTCGCTTGAAGCAGCGAAAAATTCTTGTACGTTTACAATAGACGTTCCCTATTGTTCAGCTACACGCGTCGCCAAAGTCACCGCCAGAAACAGATACACTCGTCAGAGATGTTCGGTATCGCGCAACAGCGATGTCTCAACATTTCAGCAGTGACGCTAATAGCTATTTTTCTTTCTGGCTACGGTGCATATGATGTTGAGTGAGAAACGAAGCTCCCAATAAATAATTGCGTGAATTTGATTGAGGGGTTTGAAGAATAGGATTTTATATTGCATAGTTTGGATGAACTTCCGAATAGCTGTTATCTCCTATTTAGGTGACATTTAGCACATACCTTCTTTTTGACAATATGATTCTATGCTCAAAAGGATTTTTGCCGCATCGCAATAGTTTTCGATGTATCGAGTTGAGAAAATGTATAAATTAAGAAGGGAAATAAGAGAGAAGCACATATCGGATAGTTTCTTAATATCGGATAGTGGACTATCTCAAGTTTTCCTACAGCGACATCTGTTTTCAATTTTATATACGAATAACTAGTCGTAAGATGTCGCTGCTGCAAAACTTTTGACTGCCTAGCAACAAAAATGGCATAACAGTGAACTGATGTTACTTTTCGCCGGCGTGACAAAATATTTGTGGGGTTAAAAAGTTTTGTTTTCATTTAGGTAAGCCCGAATGATTTGTTTTTGTTATTTTTTACGAACTGATGCATTTATTTTACTTCATATAGAATGTTCGCAAAAATAGCAATATGTACAAAATTATTGCACTGAAAGAGATGTATGGTGTTCTCAACCATATTTTAACTATATTTTATATTTCCCTGAGGGGACAATAATATTTTATAGCCATAGTTACTGCCAAAAGTATAGTACTGCTTATTGTACTATACTATATTTTAGCGCAGTTGCATGAATTATGCACATATCTTAACCGCAACCACCAATCGTATAAACATACGTTTATTCTTCAATGCTATATAATACAGTAGGTGTTCAGAAAATGAATATTCCCTGATGCTATCAAAAATGTACTTCCCTATAGTACTGTACTTCCGAATAGCTGTTACCGGCGATTTAGGTAAAGTTTTGCACAGATTGACGAGTGAAAGAAAGTTACACGCACAATTCATTTTTCAATATTCAGTTAATATTAGTATTTTTGACATTTCATTGAACCATTTTCCATTTTATTGAACCAGTTCGAAATTGAATCGCCAGTTGATGGTTTTGTGTGAAGTTTCCGAGAAGAAACTTCCCATGAAGAGTGAAAACTCTTCCCATGAAACTTCCCTATATGAAATTATCCAGATGAAATTTCCTCGTGGAAATTTCCCGGAAGGAATTAGCCCAAACAAAATTGTCTCTTAAGGAATTGATAGAATCCAGCCCACAAGGTCAATTGACTCGTATTATATTTCAGGAAATTGCGAGCTCTTACAAAAATTGTATATTTGTGAAGTTTCCGAGAATAAATTTCCCTGCGATAAACTACCCCGCATGGAATTTTCCAGAAGGTATTTCCCTTATAATGTAACGGGTCGGAATTCGTTACAAATAAATTTATTGGTTCGGGACTCGACCAGGGAAGAAATTAGTTGAGACTCGGGTGTTTTGGTATTTTACGATAAAAAAAAACAATTTATTCAGTTTTTATTTGTCTCGATACAATAGAAAAGACCGCCTTGTGTAGGTGTAGTGTGTTATTTGTGTTGTTCTTGTAATTTCCGCAATGTTTTTCTCCGTTGGTAAATTTGGTTGGTAAATGGCTCACTTCGCGTGATTACTCGGATGGTAAACTGTTCCGGGCGCGACCCGCATTAATTATCATGGGTCGATAATCTTTACCCCCTCCCTTACTCGCTCTAACGATCGCGGCGCGGTGGATCGTGACACGCAGACTCGGTCAATGTTTACGTTTTTCGGTGTAGGTGTGCGTGTGTGGATGTGTGTTGTTTTTTTTATGAGTATCGGGACTCTCGCAAATTAGCATACCTCTTCGCCCTTTATGCTGTCCTAATACAATTGTTCTATTTACTGTTTGATAATTGCTTCCCCTATGTTGTTAATAATTCCGATGATCCTTTTTCTTATCTTTTTCTCTTATTCTACAATATTTTTTATTTGTACGTTTCTTTATTTTAATCTTTTAACCCTTCTCAATTTTCTTTGACCTTGACCCTCCATCCACCACGCTTTCCTTCCCTTGCGGTCAGTATTAACGACGGCTGAGTACCGGCCAAGGTTTTTAGATAATTGAGAGTACTTTCTTACTCTAGTGACTCCACCTTTTAGCTACTCTGTCGATTTTCCGCCTTCCACACTTTCCTTCCCCTAGGGTCAGCATTAATGTGCTTGGTACCGATCGACGTCCCAGCCAAAGAAGGAGGAGTGCCTTTCCCCAAAAATTCCCGTCCTTTTATATGCATATTTTATCGCCTTTTCGTTTCCCCTTCTCTTCTACCTCCCTTCATTCGATTAGTCGGTTTGTCCGGTGTTTACCGGTTTTTCTTTCCCCTTCTCTTCCATCTTCCCTTAATTCGATTAGTCGGTTTGTCCGGTGTTTACCGGTTTTTCTTTCCCCTTCTCTTCCATCTTCCCTTAATTCGATTAGTCGGTTTGTCCGGTGTTTACCGGTTTTTCTTTCCCCTTCTCTTCCATCTTCCCTTAATTCGATTAGTGGGTTTATCTGGGTTTTACCTGTCTCTCTGTCAGTGTCAGCTATTTGACCTTGTTTTTGTGTCGATCTGTCTCTCGCTTACCCCTTCTCTCTCCCGAAATCGGTTATTCTGACTACGTGGTGGGGTTATTTATTTCTGAGACGGACCTGTACGTCTCAATATGAAATATGCCCAAAAATAATATAGAAAAAACAAAAAAATTATAGCTTATCAAATGTATCCGTCGCTTGGATCAATGATCGTTTTGACAGGCACGGCGCCACTCGACTTCGTGGCTGGGCTCCTCCGAAGTGGCCACGCAGCGACTAGTTGTTTTTATCCAATTGTAGAGCACTCTACTCGCGTTTGCAGCGAGCTCGGAAAATGCTGTCTTCGCCTCACTCTCCGCCTGCAGTATGTCACTGTCGAACTGCGATCACGCGAAAAAATTTAATGAATTTACTCTTAGGTATCGTGAATTTTGGGGGAAAATGTCCGAGGGCCAAAAGAAACGTTACGTCCAATCGGGCGAGATTCTTTTTTCTTCCGGCAGGAAGGAATCCAATGTTTTGTTTGATGCTTTTTGTCACCGCAATTTTTTTTTCGACTCCCGATCGTGACATATTATTGCGAAGAAAAATTAATATCGTAAAGGTAACAAAAATCATTCAATGCCGACAATTCGAGTATATTGTGATTTGGTAATGAAACTATTTTACTGAATAAAATAATGATTTCATTTGAGCGTAAATATATCCTGAGTGTATAAATATTCATTTCATTCAAACAAAGACATTTCATTGAAAAACAATCATTTCATTCCAAATTACAGTCATTTAGATGAAACAAATCAATTGAGTGAAAAACATCATTTTCTTGAGTGACAAAATAGTGATTTCATTAAAACAAAAACATATCATTGGGGGAAAAAATCGTTTCTTTAAATATTTTTCATTGCGATGAAACAAAGCAATTCAGAAAAATAAATCCACATGAGTAAAAAAATCTTCATTTTATTTAAAAAAAACATCTAACTGGAAAAACAATCCCCCATTAAAGATTAGTCATATTGATAATACATCAAATCAATTTATGGAAAAACAAAAATCACTTGATTTAAATATATCATGTCAATAACGAAAAAATCATTTTGTTTTTTCCCTCCCGTGTTTTTCATTCCGTCGATTTACTTCGATATGTAAAATCAAGGTGGGGAGAGAATCGAATCTCGTCGTGGCGCGGTTCGTACGAGCCCGGCCCAACGTCAAGAAGCATGAGCCTGAAGTTTGCATCGTTGGATTCCAACGAAAATCTTTGAATTTTTTTTATTTTTAATTAATTTTTTTCGGGTACATTAGGACTCCAGAATATCTGTACAGGCTATACAAAACGTTTAAAAAAATTTGGGGGCCCAAAATCCACCCTTATTGAGGGGTTGAAAGTGAAAAAAAATTATATCTCGGGTGATAATGACATTCCCAGTTTTTTTATTTGCGGTATCAGTTTTGGGCGTCTGCGAAAAGCCACAAAAAAATTACCAACGATTTCCAACTTCCGGAACCTACCCTTAGGAGGAAGTGAAAGTCGAATGAAAATCGTATTTCCGCTGGTAAAGGATTTCTCAGTTTTTTTTGCGCTGATTGTTCCTAGTACCTAAACAGACCCACAAAAAAATTGGGAACGATTTTCAACTAACGGAACCCGCCCTTATCGGGGGTCGGTGAGGGGGTGAAATTCGAATAAAAATTGTATTTCCGGAGATAAGGGGATTCTCAGTTTTTTTATTTGCGCCGATCGTTCCTAGTACCTAACGAACGCCACAAAAAAATTGGCAACGATTTCCAACTTCCGGAACCCACCCTTATGGTGAAGTGAAAGTCGAATGAAAATCATATTTTTGCGGATGAAGGATTTCACAGTTTTTATTTGCGCTGATTGTTCCTAATACCTAAGGAGACCCACAAAGAAAAGGGGAACGATTTTCAACTTTTGGAAGCCGCCCTTATCGGGGGTGGGAGAGGGGGTGGAATTCGAATAAAAATTGTATTTCCGGCGATAAAGGGATTCCCAGTTTTTTTATTTGCGCCGATCGCTCCTTGTACCCAACGAAAGCCACAAAAAAATTGGCAACGATTTCCAACTTCCGGAACCCTCCCTTATCGGGGGTGGGAGAGGGAGAGAAATTCGAATAAAAATTGTACTTCCGGCGATAAAGGGATTCCCAGTTTTTTTATTTGCGCCAATCGTTCCTAGTACCCAACGAAAGCTACAAAAACTTAGCAACGATTTCCAACTTCCGGAACCCGCCCTTATCGGGGGTGGGAGAAAGAGTGAAATTCGAATAAAAATTGTATTTCCGGCGATAAAGGGATTCCCAGTTTTTTTATTTGCGCCGATCGTTCCTAGTACCCAACGAAAGCCACAAAAAAATTCGCAACGATTTCCAACTTCCGGAACCCGCCCTTATGGGGCGTGGGAGAGGGGGTGAAATTCGAATAAAAATTGTATTTCCGGCGATAAAGGGATTCCCAGTTTTTTTATTTGCGCCGATCATTCGTTGTACCTAACGAAAGCCACAAAAAAATTGGCAACGATTTCCAACTTCCGGAATCCGCCCTTATCGGGCGCGGGAGAGGGGGTGAAATTCGAATAAAAATTGTATTTCCGGCGATAAAGGGATTCCCAGTTTTTTTATTTGCGCCGATCATTCCTTGTACCTAACGAAAGCCACAAAAACATTGGCAACGATTTCCAACTTCCGGATCCCGCCCTTATCGGTCGTGGGAGAAGGGGTCAAATTCGAATAAAAGTTGTATTGCCGGCGATAAAGGGATTCCCAGTTTTTTTATTTGCGCCAATCGTTCCTAGTACCTAACCGAAGCCACAAAAAAATTGGCAACGATTTCCAAATTCCGGAACCCGCCCTTATCGGGGGCGGGAGAGGGAGTGAAATTTGAATAAAAATTGTATTTCCGGCGATAAAGGGATGCCCAGTTTTTTTATTTGCGCCGATCGTTCCTAGTACCCAACGAAAGCCACAAAAAAATTGGCAACGATAAAGGGATTCCCAGTTTTTTTATTTGCGTCAATCGTTCCTAGTACCTAACCGAAGCCACAAAAAAATTGGCAACGATTTCCAAATTCCGGAATCCGCCCTTATCGGGGGTGGGAGAGGGAGTGAAATTCGAATAAAATTGTATTTCCGGCGATAAAGGGATTCTCAGTTTTTTTATTTGCGCCGATCGTTCCTAGGACCTATCGAAAGCCATAAAGTTCCCAGTTTTTTATTTGCGCCGATTGTTTGTAGTATCTGAGGAAAGCTACAAGAACATTGGCAACGGTTTTCAACTTCCGGAACCCACTTTTATGAGGGCATCATGCGTAATCGATAACCGTGCGAGGCTTTACCATTATCGGGCTACCCATTTGAGGAAATTGCTCGGCCCTTTTCACACCGAAATTCGCAAGTAATTGTCCATGAAGAAACATGCACTTTTCCAGAACCGCGCCTTATTGGAGTATAAAAACATGGGGCGATTCCCCCCTCGCCCACGTCTTTTCCTAAGAAGATTGATACTTCCATCGTTAGAGTGCGATGCGAATTATTTTTTTGGTTGGCTGATGGTTTTTCTGGAAAAATTGTCCTACGAGAATCGTTTACTTATTTTTCAAGATGCTCATTTAGAGATCTGCGATTTGAAAATTGACCATAGCAAAAATGAGGCAATACAAATTTAAACTAAATCATTCTTTACGTTCGAGCAATCCAAACAAACTCCAACACCATCCTTTCTATACGCGGGTCATTTCAGCGTTTTTTTCACACCCGCGCGCTCTACTATTCTTGAGGTTGTACTGCTTTCTCACTCTCACTTGAGCGTCCGCCTAGGTTTTATATCCCCTCTCATCTAGCTACAGTTCCACGCTTGACTTTCGGCACAGTGCAGCCAGATCGCTCATAAAAGTTACCCCCTCTCTAGTCTCTTACGCGCCCATCACACAATCATAGTAGCCCGTGTCCGTGAGCGAGCGACGCTCGGACATCTTCGGAAAGAGCCGAGCACGGTCGAAGTGTCCCGACCGTGCCTTCGGCAGCTACACCAATACATGGACGCTGAGCACGTGCATGTGCGGCCAAGCCGAAACGAAGGCTTCGAGGGAAAAAGCAATCTGAGCACGACTCGCGCGTGACGTCACCCGACGGCACGCGCGAGGCTTTTAGATTATTTTAATCCCAGATAGACAGTCGTGATCATCACGCCGTGCATACAATTGATGAAGCAAATTTTACAGCATATTGACTACGTGTCATGATGCAAAGCCGTGAACTCATTTAGTATAGTGAATGTACAAAGCATTTTGATCTCAATATGTCGTTTACAAATGCATCGTACGTTTGAAGCACGTTGAACTCATATCGCTGTGCTCCAGTGTCCACAATTAATATCTGCAAATTTTACGTCATATGGAAGTCATCCAATGACTGTGTTGATGAATTCACTGGGTTAGCACTGGTAGTAGACATGCCGTGCAAGCAATATGACGGCGATATGCATGTTTGTCAGTGATACATTTGATGGGCGCAACATGACGGCGATATGCATGTTTCTCAGTGATACATCCTATGACAGTGATATGCATGTTTCTAAGTGATACATTCGTTGAGCGCAATATGACGGCAATATGTATATTTTGTCAGTGATACATCCCAGGAGCACAATATGATGGCGATATGCATGTTTCTCAGTATTACATTCCATGACGGCAATATGCATGTTCTCAGTGATACATTCGGTGAGCGCAATATGACGGCGATATGCATATTTCTCAGTGATACATCCCATGAGCGCAATATGACGGCGATATGCGTGTTTCTGTGATACATCCTATGACGGTGATATGCATATTTCTAACAAAGAGAAGGCAGAGCCTGGATGTCGCAAATCGGGTTCGCCTTTCGCGTGGTGAAAGTTGAAGACCTCCGAATTAACGTCGCTATTGATTTTTGTTCCAATAAGCCTTAGTTACTGAGATATCGCGATTTGAAAATTTGGGAGTTTCGTCTCGTGCCTAGAGTACGTTGAGCGTTGACACTTGAGTCAAGAGCGGCCGTAGCTAATACGGTAAGACGATAGACCAGCACTCTGAAAGTTCACGGTTCGCGTCCCTATGCTTTTTTTAATTCAATTTTTTTTTTAATTTTATAATCTCTCATAAGACTTTACATGTGCAGGTAAATAAGAAAATTCGAAAATATGTTTTACTAGTTTTATTTGTCTATTATATTAAAATAATTAATCCAATAATGAAGTCACAATTACAAAGCAAAATAATATGGTATAAAAAATAAATAATTAATCAAATTCACAGGAAAGCATATTTGAAGATCTATATCTTCGAATATGCTTTCCTGATAGAATTTATAAGGTTAAATATGGTTGCGGTGGTATTACGTTCATTTTATGTTCGCGATGTCGTGAGCCTTTGTGCTACCCTTGCTTTTACGATGGTTTCCACCCTCCAATTTGTCAACATACTGATCTAATAGAAGAAGAATCAGAATAATTACCTGCCGCGAAATTTGCAAGTGTGAATTAGATTAATTATTTATTTTTTATACCACATTATTTTGTTTTCTCATTGTGACGTGATTAATAGATTAATTATTTGTTATACAATATTATTTTGCTTTGTAATTGTGACTTGAATATTAGATTAATTATTTGTTATACAATATTATTTTGCTATGTAATTGTGACTTCATTATTGGATTAGTTATTTTAATATAATAGATTAATTAAACTAGTAATACATATTTTCGAATTTACTTCTTTACCTGCACATGCAAAGTCTTATGAGAGATTATATATATATAGAGTTTTATTTGCATAACTTGGAATACAAGTTTTTTACAAACTATTTCCTTACATATTGTTCCTTATTTCTAACTTAAGCCTACAATTCTATCCTGCACCTGCACTTCTCTTTCTTTTTACCTCTACTACTTATCACTAACGTCTCCGTCCTCCTCCTTACTCTTTTTTGCGCACAATACCTCTATTTCTCTAAAATACCGGCAGATTCCAACATTTATTTTTCCGCCTAACATATTAATGATTTCTCCTTTTATCGCGATCTCATCCACTCCCTGCATCCACTCCTCAGCTTCTTTTCTTGTTTCCTTTGGCATTAATGCCCATGCTTTTCTGCACACTATGAGGTGTTCCACGGTCTCATTTGGTTCCTCACATATCCTGCATCTCCAGTCCTTCACCCCCTTTTTTCCCGCTCTCCAGACACTTCCACACCTTAATCTTGCCCACAATTTTTTGTCCCTACCCTTCACCCCTTCCTCCTTCCAATACTTCCACGGGCTTTCCTCGTTCTCCACCAAATATTTATACATGCTCTTGTACGATGATTTTTTTATTTTTTCTTCTTCTTCCTCCAATATTTTCTTTTTTAGGTTTTATAATCCTTCTCCAATCTTTTTTTCTATTGTTCTCACTTCTTTCTTCTCCCTTATCATCATTATTATTTCCTCTATGCCCATTTCCATTAATACTTTTTTCAAATCCTTTCCCCACTTAGACGGTGCACCATTCGCTATCGCCCTCATCTCCTCTCTTACACATATTTTTGGCCATCTCTCGTCCTCCATCTTTAGCACCTCCTTGATGTACCTCAGTACTCGTTCTCTGATTACATATTCTATAGTAGGCACACCCAGCTCCCTCCTCCATATATAATTTGGGGTCTCTCTGTTTACCCCCAACGCCATTTTACAGTACCTTCTCTGTATTTTTTTGATCACTTCTATTTCCCCTACCCCCCAAATCTCTACCCTTATGAGAGATTATAAAAAAATAAAAATAAAATTAAAAAAAAAAGGATGGAGACGCGAACCGTGAACTTTCAGAGTACCAGTCTGTCGTCTTACCGTATTAGCTACGGTGGCTCTTGTCTCAAGTATTAACGCTCAACGTACTCTACGCGCGAGCCGAAACTCCCAAATTTTCAAATCGCGATATCTCAGCAACTATTCAGCCTATTGGAACAAAAATAAAAAACGACGTTAATTCGGAGGTCTTCAACTTTCATCAGGCGAAAGGAGAACCCGATTCGCGACATCCAGGCTCTGCCGTCTCCTTGTAAGTGATACATTCGACGAGCGCAATAAGACGGCGATATGTATATTCATCAGTGACACATCCCATAAGCGCAATATGATGGCGATATTCATCCAAATCCAGAATGATACAAATAAGCAGACACAAAGAAAATTTGTACAAGTGTTAGAATGGCTAGGTAGGTAGCGCGCTCGGCTCTCAATTTAGAAGACGTGGTTCAAACCGTAGGTAGGTACAAAATTTAACTAGGCAGAATACGTTTTTAATCCATTTATCATATAGGCAGGAACATCAATAAAGCGTATGGGGATAATAAAAATCCTACCAGATTTTTTTTATCAATATGTTTGGATTTTTTTTTATTTTTCACGCTATGACACTCAAATGAGCTCCATATGAGCTCAGCATAGTTACGTCACGCCATGCCGCTAATATGACCTCCGTATGAATACAGCATATTTACGTCACGCCATGCCGCTAATATGAGCTCCGTATGAGTACAGCATATTTACGTCACGCCATGCCGCTAATATGAGCTCCGTATGACCACAGCATAGTTCCGTCACGCCATGCCGCTAATATGAGCTCCGTATGAGCACTACAGTTTCTTCACGCCGTGACACCCATATGAGCCCCATATGCACTCACTTATTGTTAGATATTCGTGAGCCAAATTTGCTAGTCTGATGAATTCACTGCATGCATATTCACGTGAGAACAACTTTGCTTCATTTGGATGTATTATTGTGAATCATCATGTGATGCAAATATGACTTCAACGGGAGCACTCATAAGGGATACACAGCTGTGAGACTTTCTATGCTGCAGTGATGATGTACATATGATGCCAATATGAGGTACATCTGTCTATCTGGGGTGTATTGCTATGCTTGGTAAGGTCATCCCTTCTCCTCCCGCCTGATCATCTGCTCGTTCGGGTATTGCTGGAGTGCCGTCGGTTAGGTTCGGGTACGTTTAACAGGTCTACCCGAGTAGAAATCTTGCTCCAGCTACAATAAACACCTGATCAGGCATCCTGACTTCTTTTTCCAGCCTTGATCAGAATTTTTTATCAAGCCCTGATCATTTTTGAAACAGAATCCCTGACTTCCGTCTGATCAGTGTAAAAAATCAAGGCCTGATCAGGGTAAACTATCAAGGCCTGATCAGGGTAAAAAATCAAGGCCTGGTCAGTGTAAAAGATCAAGGCCTGATCAGCGTAAAAAATTAAGGCCTGATAAGAGCTTAATTTTTCACGGCTTGATCAAAATGAAAAATCATATGATTTTTCACGGCTCAGGATGACCGATTTTTTCCTGAAATAAAAAATACAACGCATACACAAAAGAGAAAAAGGTACCACTTTATAAATAACGCTGATCGTTTATTTTTTAATCTTAATATAAAATTTATCACATATATTTTTCACATATATCTATGTGGAAAACAAACATCATTTTTCTTGTATTTGTAATAGAACAAAAACTCGAAATAAACTAAGATATATCACTGTATTATATTCCACTTATCATCCCGAAATTAACTAATATATTTTTTAAACAAAAACTTAAGAAAATTCGTGAATAAAGTAAACAGAGCTCAACGTTTTTATGCCCAGACGTTTCTAGGAAACGTTACATTGGGCGTTCTGTTCGTTTTTTTACGCGACGCTCGAAACTTGTCCCAGTCTTTTGCTGAATTAATCAGGCCTTGATACCGCTCCAACAGCTTGTCCAATTTGCTTCGAAAGAACTTCTATTCCGTGTTCCCTATATTTCGAAATGACAGCCACTGAAAAATACGAAAATGTGTATCCCACTTAGAATTCAATGTCTACATATATATCTATATAAGGTATGCACATTATTTTATTAGAGTGACACAAATTTGAGCTCTATTTTTTTTCCCTTTTTCTCACCATCCAATTATCTACTTTAAAGAAGAAAAAAAATTGTTGCGAAAGCTGCGAGCGGTCATTTTTTAACGAAAATTAGAATTGAAGCAGGAGAGCCCGTACAGCGAAGACCAACCAAGTAATGGTGGGTTGACAGCGTAGTGCAGTTCAGTGAATGTAATGTCCACCCGAAGTGCATTTTTTATGGGCTAACTTGCACCGATGGAAATACTTTCACTTAACTGAACTACGCAGTCAACTTATCATTATTCGGTTAGCCTACGCTGTCCGGGCCCGTAGCAAAGGCTAACCAAATAATGGTAAGTTGACAGCGTAGTGCAGTTCAGTGAATGTAATGTCCATCCGAAGTGCATTTCTAATGGGCTAACTTGCACCGATGGACTTACTTTCACTTAACTGAACTACGCAGTCAACTTGTCATTATTCGGTTAGCCTACGCTGTCTGGGCCCGTACAGCGAAGACCAACCAAATAATGGTAAGTTGACAGCGTAGTCAGTTCAGTGAATGTAATGTCCATCCGAAGTGCATTTTTTATGGGCTAACTTGCACCGATGGAATTACTTTCACTTAAGCGAACTGCGCAGTTAACTTATCATTATTCGGTTAGCCTACGCTGTCCGGGCTAATCAGCACCGATGGCAAAACATTTACCAGATTGAACTACTCTGTCAGCTTACCATAATTTGGTTGGCCTATGCTGTCTCTTTTTCTCCTCTGACAAAGGAGACGGACCAAGTAAAGAAAAATAAAAGCGATACACAAAACAAATATAAATCTACTTACATAGTGGTAGCGCCAACACATGCCAATCCTCAGGAATTTCGAGTTGTTCCTCGCTGAGAGGATCTGTTCCGGATCTGTCAAATGTATCATAATAAATATTTCAACCAATGCATATATAATTTGGCGTATGGTTAATTTACAGTCAGATTTAATCCAATTTATATTTATAGATTTAAGAATTGTAAGTCTTTGAAAAAAATTAATTGTTATACTAACCTGCTGCTGTATTATTTCTTCGTTTTTTCCCTTATTTAGAGCCCGCTATTCACGCAGACACAGTTGTTGCGCAATCTTCCGATTGAGTTTGTTCATCTTATTCACAACGTACACGTTATTTGTAAAAATGTATAAAGTGATTAATAATATGTCTCGTGCTTCTCTCGTGTCTGTGTATCATTTGACAAGATGAGGTTAGGCACGTTTTTAGTGCCAAACTGTAGAAGTCCAGTTACATGATGATTGCTTGAAGTTAGCTGGATCAGGCGAATTGAAGTAAGCCGTAAGTCCAGTTGCTTGACATCGCCTGAAGCTAGCCGGGTCAGGCGAATTGAAGTAAGCCGTAAGTCCGGTTGCTCGACCACCGCCTGACCCCAGCTTGATCACGCAAATTAAGGCAAACTTAAGTAAGGCCTTCGTACTACAAGCTGATCAGGCGCAGATCAAATATCAGGCCAGCCTGACAATATTTCTACTCGGGTAGTGGGACCGCAAAAAAACGGAAGACTGCGTCTACTCACTCTCGTGCGTACATAACGTGCGATACAGCGAGTCCGATAATTTGACGCTTGCGTGTTTCACTACTACAAACCAGCCTGTCTAGCTGAAGCTACCCCCACTACTCTTTTTCAGGCCGCGTCTAATTGTAGATCATTGATCATTTTTGTCGAGATTTTTGACTATCCATTGACTCGCGTAAAGAAAAGATGGTGTTGGAGTTTGTTTGGATTGCTCGATCGTGAAGAATGATTTAGTTTATATTTTTATGACTTATTTTCACGGATCACATTTTTTTGAATTTTTAAATGATAGATCTCTAAATGAGCATCTTGAAAAATGAGTAATCGATTCTTGTAGGCATAGCTTTCCAGGAAAACCCTGAGCAAACCCAAAAACGAATTCGCATCGCACTGTTACGATCGTAGTTTCAATCTTCTTAGGAAAAGACGTGGGCGAGAGGGAAATCGCCTCATGTTGCTATACTCCAATAAGGTGGGGTTTTGGAAAAGCGCATGTTTCTTCGTGGACAATTATTTGCGAATTTCACTGTGAAAAAAAAGCTGAGCAATTTTCTCGAATGGGTAGCCCGATAATGATAAAACCTCGCACGGTTATCAATTCGGCATGATCCGCCCATACGGGCGGGTTCCGGAAGTTGGAAATCGTTGCCAATTTTTTTGTGGCTTTCGTTGGGTACTAGGAACGATCGGCGCAAATAAAAAACTGGGAATCTTTTTATCGCCGGAAATACAATTTTTATTCGAATTTCACTCCCTCTCCCACCCCCGATAGGGGCGGGTTCCGGAAGTTGGAAATCGTTGCCAATTTTTTTGTGGCTTTAGTTAGGTACTAGGAACGATTGGCGCAAATAAAAAAACTGGGAATCCCTTTATCGCCGGAAATACAATTTTTTTTCGAATTTCACCCCCTCTCCCACGCCCGATAAGGGCGGATTCCGGAAGTTGGAAATCGTTGCCAATTTTTTGTGGCTTTCGTTGGGTACTAGGAACGATCGGCGCAAATAAAAAAAAACTGGGAATCCCTTTATCGCCGGAAATACAATTTTTATTCGAATTCCACCCCCTCCCCCACCCCCGATAAGGGCGGCTTCCAAAAGTTGAAAATCGTTCCCCTTTTTTTGTGGGTCTCTTTAGGTATAAGGAACAATCAGCGCAAATAAAAAACTGGGAAATCCTTCACCCGCAAAAATACGATTTTCGTTCGACTTTCACTCCCCCATAAGGGTGGGTTCCGGAAGTTGGAAATCGTTGCCAATTTTTTTGTGGGTTTTGTTAGGTACTAGGAACGATCGGCGCAAATAAAAAAAAATTGGGAATCCCTTTATCTCCGGAAATACAATTTTTATTCTAATTTCACCCCCTCACCGACCCCCGATAAGGGCGGGTTCCGTTAGTTGAAAATCGTTCCCAATTTTTTTGTGGGTCTGTTTAGGTACTAGGAACAATCAGCGTAAATAAAAAACTGAGAAATCCTTTACCAGCGGAAATACGATTTTCATTCGACTTTCACTCCCCCCTAAGGGTAAGTTCCGGAAGTTGGAAATCGTTGGTAATTTTTTTGTGGCTTTTCGCAGACGCCCAAAATTGATACCGCAAATAAAAAACTGGGAATGTCATTATCACCCGAGATATCATTTTTTTTTCACTTTTAACCCCTCAATAAAGGTGGATTCTTGGCCACCAAATTTTTTTGAACGTTTTGTATAGCCTGTACAGATATTCTGGAGTCGTAATATACCCGAAAAAATCTAATTAAAAATAATAAAAAATTCAAAGATTTTCGTTGGAATCCAACGATGCAAACTTCAGGCTCATACATTTCTCATAACTCTCGCATCCCAAAAAACAGTAGCCATAACCTTGTTTGCCGATAAAATTGTTTTTGCCTTCTTTGGGGTTGGTTCCCCTTTTCCAACCCACTGTTTTAACTGTTCTTTACTTTCAGGAGTGTAGTGGTGGACTCATGTCTCATCAACAGTTATGAATCGACGCAAAAATTCGTTTGGATTACGTCTATACAGCGCCAAATTGTCGGTAGCGTCGAGCGTTAGCAAACGCTCGATTGGTCGAGCGTTAGCAAACGCGGCACCCACCTTGCACACAGCTTTTCCATGTTCAAATGGTTGTGTAAAATATTTCGCACACGTTCAGCTGACAGCCTACAGGTCTCAGCTATCTCATACACTTTCAATCTGCGGTCTTCCAACACTATTTTATGGATTTTTTCAATCATCTCTGAGTTGTGACTTCAACGGGCAGTCCTGAGCGAAGCTCGTCAGAGGTGCTCACACGACCAATTTTAAATTCAGAAACCCACTGATTAATAGTTGAATATGATGGGGAGGAGTCTCCTAGTGCTGAATCCATCTCTTCTTTTATTTGTTTTGGTGTAAAACCTTTCAAATGGAAGTATTTGATGACAGCACGTTTTTCCAATTTTTCCATTTTTACGAAAACAACGGAAGCGTCTCGCGCAATGTGCTCTCAAACGCAAACTAACGTAGCGATTGGGCTGAAACTGTACATACAAGCTCGGTAGGAATGGTACTGTAGGACGCCGCTCCAAAACTAGACCTAGTGGCACCATCTCTTAGTCAGGCCGGAAACTTTTCACCCCACCCTCGTAGCTCGAAAACTCTTCCTTTGAGAGTGTACACCGTGTTGAAAAACGACATTTCGAGAAAAACGCGTTTAAAGATTCGAGTGCGGAATTTTCATATAAATTGTCTACTTGCGATTGATGGGCGAAGCCAGGTCCATGTTTATAACCGTCTACACGATGGGATAATGCAAGAAAAGAATCGATTTTTTGAAAAATGTATACTGTGACGATCCCTTAAGGGGTGAGATGCAGTCAGGATTTTCAAAAAATCGATTTTTTTACATTTTCTTGAAGTATGATGTTTCGAAAATATTCCCTGAAAATTTCAAGTCAATCCGATGAATAGTTTCCGGGATATCCCACAATTAGTGAAAGGGCGTCGGGTCCCCATGGCAGGTAGCGGCTGACAAACGCGCAAACGATAATACCCGGGAAGGCAGAATGCTTCGAAGACAACAACAAATTGATATTTTGGAAGCTTCCACATCGGCAGAAGCCCTATTGTATGGACCAGGAATTGATGATTCGATGTAAGTAATTTTTTAATTAGTATTTCTATACATAAATCAAGTGTAAAATTGGAAAACCCTTTCGGGAGTTTTCAAAAATTTATTACTAAAAAACTATGAACTTTAGCTAAATTTTATAAAGAATACTTTCGTGATAAAATTGCTCAAAATGTTTGAAAAAAATAATTCATCTCGAAAATGTTTAATTTGTTGAAAAATTGTTTTAACAATTGGCTGTAAACAATTGAATGCTAGACTTTTCCGCAAAAAATTGTGATATTCGGTTTCAGCGGATCAAAATACATATAAAAAAGTGTAGCTTCATCTATCGAGCTCAATATTTTACGAACATATAATACCGTACCCACAGCGAAAAACTTTAAACGCGTTTTTCTCAAAACCATGTTTTTCAAGTCGGTGACCACTATAATTAAAAAACCACTCGATGGATTTTGATGAAATTTGGTGTGCTTATTGATAGCATTAAAAACTAGTCCTTAATCGAAGGATTTTCATTTTTGTTGAAAATTTCTATTTTTTTTTAACAATAAACGAGCGATTTTTTGGTCGAAAATCGAAAGTGATCTGTCGGAAGCCGCCATTTTGTTAATTAAAAAAAAAAGCTTCGATTAAGGACCAGATTTATTATTAAACAAATGATTTTTGTTTGGTTTTCTGATTTCCGATGATCCAGTAAAATTGTAACCCAAACAAAGATGGCGATATTTTTATAAATAATCAACATTTTTCTTTGAAAATTTGTACAAGTCAAGTTGAAATATAACATAAAAAGTCCGTGTAACCACTTTTGTTAAACAAACTTAATTACTATTTTTAAAAAACATTGAAAATGCTCGTTTTTTCACACCTCTGACTGCATCCCACCCCTTAAGGCGGGATATACATTTAGACAGGAAAACAATAAGCAATATTGAGGGATTTTTTAAACTAAGAAATAATTATTCTACAATTATCAAACTTTAGGTATACTTTAATAGTATATATATATATATATATATATAATAGAGTTTTATTTGCACAACTTGTTATAAAGTTTTTTACAAAGTCTCTTTTCTTACAATCAATCTCATTCACGAACTTACACCTAACAACTTACGTCTAAAATTCTAACCTATATCCTAACCACTACTGATCGCTGTCGCTCTCATCTCTTTCCTCTTTTTTCATTTTTGCACATAATGCCTCTATTTCTTTGAAGTAGCGGCAAATTCCCACATTTATTTTCCCGCTTAACATATTAATGATCTCCCCCTTTATCGCAACCTCGTCAACTCCTTGTATCCACTCCTCCGCTTCTTTTCTTGCCTCTTTTGGCATCATTTCCCAGCCTTTTTTGCAAATTAGGAGGTGCTCCACCGTCTCAAATTTCTCCTCACAAATCCTGCACCGCCAATTTTTCTCCCCCTTCTTTCCCGCCCTCCATACATTTCCACATCTTATTCTTGCCCACAATTCTTTCTCCCTACCCTTCACTCCTTCCTCCTTCCAGTATTTCCATGGGCTTTCTTCGTTCTCCACCTTGTATAAACTATTGTATGATGATTTTTGTACTCTTTCTTCTTCCTCCTCCAGTATTTTTTTCTTTAGGTTTTCTAATCCTTCTTTCACCTTTTTTTCTATTTCGCCCTCGTCTGTCTCCTCTCTTATCGTCCCTACTAGATCCTCAATTCCCATTTCCATTAATACTTTTTTAAATCCTTTCCCCACTTCGAGGGGGTTCCATTCTCAATAGCTCTTAGCTCCTCTCGCAAACATATTTTTGGCTATCTCGACTCCCCCATCTTCACGACCTCTTTCAAATATCTCAAAGCCCTTTCTCTAATTATGTATTCCAATGTTGGCACTCCCAACTCTCTCCTCCATATGTAATTAGGGGTCGTTCTGTGTACCCCTAGCGCCATTTTACAAAACCTGCTCTGTATTCTTTTATAGGATTCAATTTCCCCCAATCTCGAAATCTCCACTCCATACATCACTGCTGATTTTACTATTGATTCCAGCAAATAGAGTCTCTCCTCCATCATATCTCTTCCCGCTCTTTTCCATATCCCCCATACCATATTTGTCGCTTTTTGCGCTTTCCCCGCTGTTCTTTTGCTATGAACCCAGTTTGTATACTTTAATAGTATATTTAAGTATACAAAACAATTTTTTTAAAATTAATTCATCATCAAAATAGCGGAGCTGTGGCAGAGTGTTACAGCAAGGTCGCCGCGGGAGTTTCAAATAGTTGTGCGGTCTAGCTTCCCGTAGACTTTGATTTGCAAAAAAGTTCAAACGTTTTTTCAGTTAGAACATATACGGTTTCTATGTGACGGTAATTAAAATGAAGAAACTTTGGGAAAATGTTTTACATATATAGTTCTATGGTTTAATGAAAAAAAATTAATCGATTTTTTTATCGCTGTAAATGTACCAGTGATTCCGAAGAGCCCTGCTTATGTCTCCCCAAAATACGGCCCTCTGCGGGAGGAATACCCCAACCATTAAACATCGAACAAACACCCCCTTCCTTCGTCCCATCTGTACCATTGGAGTATTATTATTGCGGACTGTTGAATGAAAATCAAAATTAGGATGTAATAAGCAATTGTGGTACAACATACGGAATGATAATAACTACGTATTTGTTAAACATCGATGCTTTGAATGATTGCACAAACGAATACGGCAGCCTATCTCGAACGTTTCTCGACACGTACTTGGCAAGTTTTTTCCCAACTTTTTTCTACATTGCGGATTTTTTTTTTTGCTGCTTTGCGAGAAGCAATATCTCTTAGTCGTAAAAATTCTTCGTGTTATTTTAATTATTTTCTGAGCTACGTGCGCGGTTGAGATAAGAGAGATGCCTCTGTCGCTATCCATATGATTTACAGGACAAATTGATTAAATTGTTTTGAGTTTTATCTGCCTTAAGGGAGAAGATCCTGTTATCACGTAAAAAAGGGCTTTTGGTCGAAAATGAACTCCACAGGGAAGCTGATGGACTACTTCACGGCTCCAAAATAGCAGATTAATGGGTAGGTCAGTTAGTCACGAAATTTTGGAGCCTTGGCACTTTAAGGGTGTACGGTGATTTGAGCGAGTTCAAGATAAAAGCCCGATTTTTTATATAGCATTGTCGAGACCTTCGTCCATGCGTATGCGGAGTTTCCACGAGATTTACCGTACACTTTCCGAGTTATTAATTGTTAAAGTTGGTGAATTAGTCACACGTAGACGACAAAATGTGTCTGTTCTCTCATATATCGATTTTTTTTGTGCTACTTGGAGCCAAGAAACACGTAAAAAAACTGATGGTTGCGTTTGTTGAATCTTTGTGATCGATAAGGTACCTTGAATTGGAAAGCTCACCGCAGAAATAAGCAATAAATTTAGAAATAAAGTCGCATAGACTGAAGTTCTCGGAGAGCGAGACTTCTCGTGACGTAACAGCAGCCATCTTGCTCGACGTGTGGCAACGCCGGATACCCGCGCAAATTTGATTCGTCTATCGGATATTTTCAACGCGAATTAAAAATATGATTGTGCGAAGCCGTACATTTTTTAATGGATTATAAAGGGCCTTTCGTCGATATTTACTTGAAGTTCTTTTACGTACAGCAAAGGCATCTAAATTTTTCTGGCGACATGTACCTATACAACGCATCTATATATAAATTCAGCTTGGGAGAACCGTCATATAAAATAAACGTTCCTTTTTATACCTGCAAATATTGTGAAAATTGGGAAAAATAACATAGCAATCGATGAAATATGTTTTGACTTTGGACAGATTGGACATTGGACATTGACGTTAACTTCAACGTGACGTTTTTTATTTGCAATCGCAATATTATCTTTTCATTTTCTAATTCTTGTCCGTCAGAATCTACATTTGTCTCTAAACTGGACTTCAGGTACAATCCCGTTACTCTTTTGATAAACTTCCACAGCATTTTCATTCTCCATGTTAACCGGCTACAAAAAATAATAAGCCGGGCGCGTGGAACCGATGACAGCCACCGAAAATGCGACGATGCTAAACGTCAACGATATGGCGTACTACTGAAGTCGAGTAGTAGATTATTAAGGTTGTTTCCATATTATAAAAATAATAGGAAACTCGAAATTCAATACTTAAAAAATATTTCTCGAAAAATAGGCCATATACATATATCTAAAACGTGGCGGTATTGAGGGGTGAAATAGACTGTAAGTTGACTAGCATGGTCATCACCGTACCTCCTTCAGGCGTTAGGCCACAGTAACGGGTATAAAATCATGTGTGAATGTAACAATTTTTTTTCGTATGAAAAAGCGATTCACTCATAAAATTAATTACACATTTATTTAATATGAATATCAAGTTGTTAGAAAATATATATACATTTTTTTCGATTTACAAAATGACCGACTACTAATTCTTTCTTTTGTTATCTTTTTTTAGGCGCTCCGCGGCGTGACATTTAGCATCCACAATTTTTTTCCTAGCACAAAAAAACAAAAATTCTCGTCAATCTACATTAGAATACCTAGAGAAGTACGTGTGGAATTTAAAAAGTATTGTAGGTATTTGAACTTGAGAAATTAATTTTCAGTGAAAAAGGTAACAAATTCAGCTTTGTTTTGCTTTTTTGAAATATTTTTTCTGATTCTTTTTTCGACACGATGGGCACTTTTGTACGCATTTTCGTTTTTTGAAAAGTGTCGTATGATTTTTTTTGCAAAGTAATTCCACTTTTGACTAAAAAAGACAAATTTTGAAAAATGCAATGTAACTCAAGAACTAAAGGATTTAAGAGGAAATGTCAAAGATGTAAAAAGTTGGGTAACTTTATACTGGATCGCCTGGAATTTTTAAAGAATTTTCCTGTGATACTTTTTTAAAACTATTTCCGCTTCAAACTCTGAGTAGGGATGGCTCAATTAAAAAAGTATCGCGTTTAGGACCAAATATCAGGAGGAGACACTCTTTTAATTTCCGATTTTAAACCTACTGGAATTCTTTCAGAATTCTTTGTCGATTTTTTCGGCCAAAACTCGTAGAATTGTCCAAAAAATAGATTGGCGTAATTTTGAAAATTTTGAAAAAATTTCAACATCATTAAAACGAAACGCTGCAACGTTTTCCCTTCTTGATATTTTGTCTCTGACTCAATAGTTTTCGAGATACGCCAATCATTGGTTTGGACGATTCTCCAAGTTTCGAAAAAAAAGTTTGAAAAAACATTGTGAAAAAATTCAAACGCATTTAAAATCGAAAATTAAGGAAGTTTTTCCACTTGATATTTTCTCCTAAACGAGATACTTTTCGAGTTAAGCCGTCCTACTCATCAGAGTTCAAAGCAAAAATATTTTTAAAAAACACCACAATGGAAAATTCTGAACAAATTTCAGGCGATCCGAAATAAACTTGCGCAACTTTTTACATCTCTGGCATTTCCTCTTACACCCTATAATTCTTGAGTTACGTTGCATTTTCCAAAATTTGTCTTTTTTAGCCGAAAATAAAATAACTTTGCGAAAAAAGGTCGCACGAAACTTTTTTAAAACGAAAATGGAGCTTCTGCTACCCCTCTCAAGTTTATCATGGATAAAAATGACAAAAAAAATCCATAAGCTATGCGCAAAATTCTCCATGGTCGAAAAATAGCCGAAAAACAGTCACGTAAATTTGATTATCTTTTTTTTTGACGAAGCTATCTAACTTTTCGTGCGGCAAGAAATATCGACTGGTGTATCCAAACTACCGTCTATGTGAACCTAAAGTACTTTGAAAATCATTCTCAAAATACTACATTTTGATTAACAAATACTATAATAAAAGTTTCATGAAAAACATAACATTTATCCAAACACGTACAATTTTTCAAATTTTCACTTTTTAAAATATTTTTTCACGAATTGAAACTCGAGCACACAAAATCTAAGAAAAAAGTTGTCATTTTTACGTAACTATTAAAAAATGAAAATCGATTTCGAGGATCGAGGAAAATCGATCGATTTTCCTTCAAACAATCGAGGCTGGAATTCGTTAATTGTTTACTCGCTCATTGCCGTCGTATCTTCCCGCCGCTCTATCGGACTCAAAGTCACTTTCGCGCGCGGCTTGGTGCTTTGTCCGCGGAGCGCTGCGGTCGCTCGGCGGCTCCGGAGCGGTCTCGCACTTGTGCGCGTGCCAGTTGCGCGGCACAGTCAGTGCGTGTACGGTCGCGCGAGGTTACGGACAATCGCGACGCTACTGTCAAAAGTGCAGGTTAAAATTGTCACCCTACGAAAGTCTACGACCGTCCGAGGCGCTCTTACCGCGACGCGCGTACGGGCTCGTAGATGGTCGCAGTACGAAGCCCACGAGGTGCACGAACGCAATTCATGCAAGTGAAAGTTTCATCGAAGCAATAAACTTACGATCGCGCGCATGTCATAGAGAATCGTAACATTTCATTTTTACGAACGTCAATTATGACACGATAATTCGTCAATTTTATACGAAAACTACGATATTTTCGTTATTTCCGTGGGGAAACCGTGATCCCCGCAGAGCACGAAGAGTTGGGTCTCAGCCGCATTGCCGCATCGAACGACACAATAACAGTCGTGGGAAAGCCATTGACACGAGACGTTGATCGCACAACGGTGGATGAGCCTATACGACTTTCGCCGTATACATTCTTCAGACAATCATGAATACTTATGTAATGCCGAAGTTTACAGTCGCATCGACGATACCCTCACCGCTGCTCAGCCGCGGAAAATGTTAGTACGAAAATAGACTTGCCTCGTGTGTCCTTTCCGAACGTATACGATGATATTCCAGAAAATCGCTTTTTCTAACAGTTCACAACACTTTTTCCTCGTACTTTTTATCCTCTACTAATACACGGAGGAGCGCGTGTGAAAACTCAAGCGATCATGGTACCGGCAATTTACCATAAGCGTAGAATCGAGCTCGGTACCAAAAATGGTAACGCCATGGCATGGAGACTAGACACAGGAGCCTAAACTCGGCATTTTAAGTGATTCCCGAAATTGAAGACAACAGGGATGGCGCTACAATCGTGCGAAGGGTTGCGGTGCTAGATTCACTCGACAACAGACCAAACGCGAATTCGACGTCACATTGAATTTTGTTTTCGTAATTTTCATGTGGAAAATACTCTATTAACAATATAATAATACTTTTACATGACAATGTTTGTGTGTGTGTGTGTAGTTTTCAATTAAGTTTCAAATATATGAGGCATTCCACGCCACTTCAGTGGGTAAAAAAAACCACAAATAATTTTGAAAAATCGAGTTACTTTATTGAAAAATATTCTACATTTTTAAAAAATTTCTGACGTTTTTTCTCGTTGATTACCATTTTTTAATACATTTCCATTCCAATGGCTGTATCTTTGGCAGGATTTGACGTATTTACATTCGTAAAAAACGAAAATGTGCGTCTTTCTCTAGCCTTCCAGAAGAAAATTAATTTAGATTTTATTGAGCAAGTCGAACGTCCGTTTCAGGGCAAAATATGCAAAAATATTTTTTTTCTCAAGGAAAGACACTCGTTATTTTATTTTTAAGAATTTCCTCGAATTGTGAATACGAAAAACGGATTTTTAGTATTTTTTATATTATGGGATTCCTAAACACCGTGAAGTAACAGCTATTTTTATTTTTATTATTTTTTTTATTAATTTTCGAATGAAGAGTGTGGAGCACTCGCTGTATGTTTACCAGGTTTTTGAAATGCATATGACATATATGTCATATGTATTGGAGCTTTGGAGTGCTCCACACTCTTCAATCGAATATTAATAACAAAATACAAAAAATAAAAATAGCTGTTACTTCACGGTGTTTAGGAATCCCATAATATAAAAAATCCGTTTTTCGTATTCACAATTCGGGGAACTTTAAAAAAATAAAACAACGAGTGTCTTTTCTTGAGAAAAAAAATATTTTTGCATATTTTGCCCTGAAACGGTCGTTCGACTTGCTCAATAAAATCTAAATTATTTTTTTTCTGGAAGGCTAGAAAAAGACGCACATTTTCGTTTTTTTACGAATGTACATACGTCAAATCCTGCCAAAGATACAGCCATTTGAATGGAAAAATTAAAAAAAATGGTAATCAACGAGAAAAAACGTCAGAAATTTTTGAAAAATTTCGACACTCGGTGAATATTTTTCAATAAAGTAACTCGATTTTTCAAAATTATTTGTCGATTATTTTTACTGGCTGAATTGACGTGAAATGCCTCATGTAAGTTGTAGAAACAACCCTATGTGATTTTTTTATCCTCGAGCCTTTGAAAGTTGGTAGAAAAATCAGATTTGCAAAAATATTTACGGACTTAATTTTTTATTTAAACTTTTCGGCTCATGTGTGGAAGTAGTATTTTAGTACGTTAGGCCCACTATTATACTCCCTAAAGAAAAAAATCCCGGGAGTACGCTTAATAATTTAATTTAATTTACGAACTGTCGTGTAAAATTAGTATCTTACAAAAAAATCACACACACCAAAATAACTTTTAAACCACTGAAAATTGCATAACATACATGGGGGTTCAGTCGATAGGTATTGAGGTCCCCCATCCTTATGCGTCGTGTGCTCCACTCCTCGCGTTACACTCTGTATATTGCTGGGCTCGTCCATCTCACTACTATGCTATAGCATAGTAGTGAGAAGGCTCCGTACTCTATGCTAGCATACTAATTAATGAGATATCAAACACGGTGGGGTAAACGCGAAAAGTAAAGAACTTTAAAAACTTGTAGGAACATGTGAAGGAATATTGGCAATTATAATAAATGAAGATTGAACTTTTAAAAGTTAACAATACTTATTCATTAAGAATATAATAACCATCGAGTTATTGACCGCTCTCAATTTCGCAATTTTTTTGCAGTCTTTTCGTTTGCATTAGTAACTTGTCAAACTCGCGTTCGGTCTGTGTCGAGTGAAGCTTGCACCGCGATCCTTCGCGCGATCGCAACGCCACCCCCGTTGCATTAATTTTTGGGCACGCTTTTTTTTTATCGTTTCCCCATTGGAGTTTAGGCTCCTGTATCTAGTCTCCATGCGCTGGGTTCGGATTTACCGGGTGTATGAGCCGTGCCGAGTCGCTTCGATCGTTGCTAACATTTGCCATCCTACCAAAGTCACCACGTTTGGGTTTGTTTGGGTTACCCACTTGAAAGTTACGGTCACGTGTTACATTTTTTTCTGGTTCGAGTCAAAATGAAGCTACAGATTATTTTGTCACCCTACACCTTGGAAAATCCAAACAAACCCAAACAAACAAATTCTGCTTCGTATTACTGATCGACAAATATAGTCGTTTTTTACAATGATAGTTTATACACACCCTTGCTGCCTTTTATGGTCCGGTACCATGATTTCATTTCCACAACCCGCTCGGCTTCCGTTTCGTTGCTTTTTATCATCATAGTCATCAGGGCCATTTGAATGTTGTTTGATCACACCGCCTTCTGCGCTTTCCGCTCCTACCATCTCCCAGATAGACAGTCGTGATCATCACGCCGTGCATACAATTGATGAAGCAAATTTTACAGCATATTGACTACATGTCATGATACAAAGCCGTGAACTCATTTAGTATAGTGAATGTACAAAGCATTTTGATCTCAATATGTCGTTTACAAATGTATCGTACGTTTGAAGCACGTTGAACTCATATCGCTGTGCTCAAGTGTCCACAATTAATATCTGCAAATTTTACGTCATATGGAAGTCATCTAATGACTGTATTGATGAATTCACTGGGTTAGCACTGGTAGTAGACATGCCATGCAAGCAATATGACGGCGATATGCATGTTTGTCAGTGATACATTCGATGGGCACAAAATGACGGCGATATGCATGTTTCTCAGTGATACATCCTATGACGGTGATATGCATGTTTCTAAGTGATACATTCGTTGAGCGCAATATGACGGCGATATGTATATTTTGTCAGTGATACATCCCAGGAGCACAATATGATGGCGATATGCATGTTTCTCAGTATTACATTCCATGACGGCAATATGCATGTTTTCAGTGATACATTCGGTGAGCGCAATATGACGGCGATATGCATATTTCTCAGTGATACATCCCATGAGCGCAATATGATGGCGATATGCGTGTTTCTGTGATACATCCTATGACGGTGATATGCATATTTCTAACAAGGAGAAGGCAGAGCCTGAATGGCGCAAATCGGGTTCGCCTTTCGCGTGGTGAAAGTTGAAGACCTCCGAATTAACGTCGCTTTTGATTTTTGTTCCAATAAGCCTTAGTTACTGAGATATCGCGATTTGAAAATTTGGGAGTTTCGTCTCGTGCCTAGAGTACGTTGAGCGTTGACACTTGAGACAAGAGCGGCCGTAGCTAATACGGTAAGACGATAGACCGGCAATCTGAAAGTACATGGTTCGCGTCCCTGTGCTTTTTTTTTTAATTCAATTTTTTTTTTAATTTTATAATCTCTCATAAGACTTTACATGTGCAGGTAAATAAGAAAATTCGAAAATATGTTTTACTAGTTTTATTTGTCTATTATATTAAAATAATTAATCCAATAATGAAGTCACAATTACAAAGCAAAATAATATGGTATAAAAAATAAATTATTAATCTAATTCACAGGAAAGCATATTTGAAGATCTATATCTTCAAATATGCTTTCCTGATAGAATTTATAAGGTTAAATATGGTTGCGGTGGTATTACGTTCATTTTATGTTCGTGGTGTCGTAAGCCTTTGTGCTACCCTTGCTTTTACGATGGTTTCCACCCTTCAATTTGTCAACATACTGATCTGATAGAAGAAGAATCAGAATAATTACCTGCCGCGAAATTTGCAAGTGTGAATTAGATTAATTATTTATTTTTTATACCACATTATTTTGCTTTCTCATTGTGACGTGATTAATAGATTAATTATTTGTTATACAATATTATTTTGCTTTGTAATTGTGACTTCATTATTGGATTAGTTATTTTAATGTAATAGATTAATTAAACTAGTAATACATATTTTCAAATTGACTTCTTTACCTGCACATGCAAAGTCTTATGAGAGATTATAAAAAAAAAAAATTCATGCAAAAAGCACGGGGACGCGAACCGTGAACTTTCAGAGTACCAGTCCGTCGTCTTACCGTATTAGCTACGGTGGCTCTTGTTTCAAGTATCAACGCTCAACGTACTCTACGCGCGAGCCAAAACTCCCAAATTTTCAAATCGCGATATCTTAGCAACTAAGGCCTATTGGAACAAAAATAAAAAAAACCACGTTAATTCAGAGGTCTTCAACTTTCACCAGGCGAAAGGAGAACCCGATTCGCGACATCCAGGCTCTGCCGTCTCCTTGTAAGTGATACATTCGACGAGCGCAATAAGACGGCAATATGTATATTCATCAGTGACACATCTCATAAGCGCAATATGATGGCGATATTCATCCAAATCCAGAATGATACAAATAAGCAGACACAAAGAAAACTTGTACAAGTGTTAGAATGGCTAGGTAGGTAGCGCGCTCGGCTCTCGATTTAGAAGACGTGGTTCAAACCGTAGGTAGGTACAAAATTTAACTAGGCAGAATACGTTTTTAATCCATTTATCATATAGGCAGGAACATCAATAAAGCGTATGGGGATAATAAAAATCCTACCAGATTTTTTTTATCAATATTTTTGGATTTTTTTTATTTTTCACGCTATGACACTCAAATGAGCTCCATATGAGCACAGCATAGTTACGTCACGCCATGCCGCTAATATGACCTCCGTATGAGTACAGCATATTTACGTCACGCCATGCCGCTAATATGAGCTCCGTATGAGTACAGGATATTTACGTCACGCCATGCCGCTAATATGAGCTCCGTATGACCACAGCATAGTTCCGTCACGCCATGCCGCTAATATGAGCTCCATATGAGCACTACAGTTTCTTCACGCCGTGACACCCATATGAGCCCCATATGCACTCACTTATTGGTAGATATTCGTGAGCCAAATTTGCTAGTCTGATGAATTCACTGCATGCATATTCGCGTGAGTACAACTTTGCTTCATTTGGATGTATTATTGTGAATCATCATGTGATGCAAATATGACTTCAACGGGAGCACTCATAAGGGATACACAGCTGTGAGACTTTCTATGCTGCAGTGATGATGTACATATGATGCCAATATGAGGTACATCTGTCTATCTGGGTCTCGAATATTCATAGCGGCGTACCTTATCGAATCCTTATTTACATGAATTATCGTATATTACGGTCGCAGAAGCGCCGAGAGGAGAGAGAGAGGCCCTCGCCGACGAGACATGGAGAACAAGCTGAAAGGAATGACGTAGCGAAGAGCGCGGCGATAAGATGTTCACTCAAATTATAACGCTGACGCCGATAAGACGAAGGTGTTTCATAACGCTGCTCATTGTCCTGGTGCCGTGTACCTTTTTGAATTTGGTCTCGATACCGGACATGCGCGAGGAGACTGCGCTGCAGAACGGCATCGCCGAACTACAAGCCAAACTGGAACACCTCCAGTCCAAGTACATCAGCAGCCAGGAGGAGATCAGCGTACTGTCACGCCAGTTACTCGCGCTTACGGAAAACACACACATTTTGCCGGATCTTCAGATCTTCCTGAACAACGGCACTTCCAACTATTCGAGCGTCAAGCTGCCTTCTATCTATAACTTTTTCCCCCACTTCCTGAACGATCCCAACAGCCTCAGACCGGCTTTTCTACAGAGCAAGGGACGCAGCGGCGTTAGCATGGTGCTCGGCGTACCTACCGTCAAGCGAGAGGTTCAGAGCTACCTGCTGTCCACTCTGAAGAATCTTTTGGATCGGATGAGTCCGGCCGAAAGCTCCGACACTATCATTATAGTACTAGTCGCTGAGGTGAGCGTTTTCCTACTTTTGAACTCGTTTTCTCTCTATTGGAGATATATATTGATGTAGTAAAAAGAAATCCATTATTTTTGCAGTAGATGGCTTTAGTAATCTGTATCTCGCGTTGTATAAGCGCGATCGGATTACGCGAGATGACGTTAGAAAGATAAGATTTCGTACTAATATAAACATCTCGGACAGTTTTGCGATTGCTTGACTCAATATTGTTTGAGCGCGCGTCAAAGATGGCCACCAGCAAAGTGGAAATACGCCATATTTTACAGTTTTTCTTCGATAAAGGCAAAAACGCAAGCCAGGCGGCTGAAAATGTGAATAGTGTTTATGGTCCTGATACTGTAACAGCCAATCACGCGCAATTTTGGTTTCGTCGATGCCGTTACGGTAATTTTGATGTCAAAGATGCACCACGCTTTGGAAGGCCAATTGTCGAAAATGTCGATAAAATAATGGAAATCGTCGAGTCCGACCGTCATGTAAGCACTGTTTCGATTGTCCAGGAGCTAAACATTGCACAAAAAACCGTTCGGAACCACTTGAATAAGGCTGGATACAAAAAGAAGCTCGATGTATGGGTGCCACACGAGTTAACACAAAAAAACCTGATGGACCGAATTTCCATCTGCGAATGGCTGCTGAATCGCAACAAAATCGACCCATTTTTTAAGCGGATGGTGACTGGTGATGAAAAGTGGGTCACTTGCGACAACGTCAAGCGAAAACGGTCGTGGTCGAATCGCGGTGAGCCGGCGCAAACGGTGGCCAAGCCAGGATTGACGGTCAGGAAGATTTTGCTGTGTGTTTGGTGGGATTGGCAGGGAATCATCTACTATGAGCTGCTCCCCTACGGCCAAACTCTCAATTCGGACCTGTACTGTCAACAATTGGACCGTCTGAAGGAAGCAATCGCCCAGAAGCGGCCAGCTTTGGCCAATAGGAGAGGAATTGTGTTCCATCGGGACAACGCTAGGCCACACACATCGATAGTGACTCGCCGGAAGCTCCGGGAGCTTGGTTGGGAGCATCTTATGCATCCACCTTATAGTCCGGATCTGGCACCGAGTGATTACCAACTGTTCCTGTCTATGGCGAATGGTTTTGCTGGTAAAACATTCGCCTCAAGAGAAGCTTGTGAAAATCGACCGTCCCAGTTTTTTGCCAATAGGGAAGAGGGTTTCTATGAGAAAGGCATAATGAAATTACCTTCAAAATGGCAACAAGTTATCGATCAAAACGGTGCTTATTATACCTAAATCGGATCATCCTAACTATGCTAAATGAAGCCTTCAATTTCATGTAACAATAATGGGTTTCTTTTTACTACAACTTATATCTATATACAGGGTCTCCGGTTATTAACGGATAATCCTGCAACTGTCGGCAGGTCAGATCACGTCCTACTCTATGCTGGAATTTCACTTCAGTAAAAGTCCCACGGTTTTCGAGATAAAAATCACCCGCTTTTCGTGTTTCGCGTGTCATTTCTACAAATGATAACTATTTTGACCCGGTTTGAAAAAAAATACTCTCGGTTATTTGTTTTATCTAGAAAAGTCTTCTTTTTAACTTCAGATGTTAAGGAAACTTTACGAAAACAGATCTTATGCGGAAGGTATTTTTGATCGGGACGAAACCTTTCAGACTTCTGCGCACAAATGAAATTTTGAAAATTACGAAAATGTGAAGCTCTGGAAAGGAAGTTCGATTTTTGAGCAGAAACGCAACTTTGATAATTTGTTATTAACAAATGGATGAACGTATGGAAAAGACCCCTTAGAAAATTAATGCCCTATCGTACGATTTTTCCAGACGGATTTGGATTACGTGGCTTACGTCGCGAAGCAAATCGAGGTTCAGTAAGTATATCGAGGTTGCTCTGAACGAGGTCATTTTTTCTTCCGCTACGAATCGAGAGGAAAAAAACGTTTTATTTCCGCATAGATTCCCCGACGAGTCGGAAAACGGTATGATCGAGGTGATATCTCCCTCTCCCTCGTACTATCCGGATCTTTCGAAACTCCGCAACACCCTGGGCGACGATCATCAACGCGTAGTTTGGAGATCCAAGCAAAATTTGGACTTTGCCTTCTTAATGTCGTACGCCGGGACTAAAGGAACGTTTTACATACAGTTGGAGGACGATATTCTCGCGACGAAAAACTTCATAAGTACTATAAAATCGTACGCTTTGCAAAAGATCAGCACGAAGGAGGATTGGTTCGTTCTTGATTTTTGCCAGCTGGGCTTTATCGGTAAGATCCGTCAATATCGGCGCTTTCGTGTGTTTGTGGGTGTCTGACGAAATATGTCGAATCTTCCTTCCTCAAATAATAATATAAAAATTAAATATAAAATATTGAAAATTTATCATTGGAAAAAAAATACGAAAAAATATGCGAAAAATATAAAACATAAAAACCAAATTAATGAAAATTTAAGCCGAATCGAAGCTCCCGAACTCAAGTTCCGGAGCTGGATAATTTTATTCTCAATTCGATTGACGCGGAAAATTGGCGCTCGGCGTTCAAACTCCAATAAGTCAACTATTCAACATTTGCTAAATTCGATTAAATATTCTTAAGGGGCTATACCAATTTGAACGCTGAAAATTTGGCTGATTTTCGGGAATTTTTTGGAAGAAAATATAATAATATAATATATAATAATATAATATAATATTATTATTATTATAATAATATAATATTAATAATATATTTGGCGATATTTGACCTATATTACAAATTTTTTTCATAGAAAAATATTGACATCCAAGCGACTTATGCGCTGCCTTTGGAGGCGCAAAAAACAGTTCCTCCACTGCTGAAAAAGGAAAAATTTCGTTATACAGGAAGGCATTTCCTGTACAATGACGTAGGATTTTCGAAAAATATCAAAATCTAACAAAATGGCGTAGTTATGAAAAAAGTCTGTTTTCTTGCCTTTAAAATGGTCGTTTTTTTCAATGCCAAATCGTCAATTTTCATCCAATCCAAAATATCCTACGTCATTGTAGAGTAAATATATTCAAGAGTACTTAGTTCAAATTTCAAGTCCATCGGATACTTGCTCTTTGAGTTACAATGTCAGCAAATTTGAAAAATCTCATTTCGAGAAAAACGCGTTTAAAGATTTAACTATCGATGTTTGCAAGATAAAATTATATTTACCATAAAAACTGCTAATCAGCTATGTTTGGTCCATAGAATGGACTGTCGAAAAAGGCACAAAAAATCGATTTTTTTAAAGTGTCACACTGGTATAGCCCTTTAAAGCTTTAAAAAGCTTCTTGAAATTTGTCAATATTATTTTCTTTTTTTATAACTATTTGTTTTATTTTGTTGTCCACTTTCGAATATTCGACAGAAAAACATGAAGTTCTTCATTTTTATACAAATTGCACCTATTCAGCTGTAATTTGTGACAAAATGACGTCGAGATTTTACAGATACTACTTTCTTTCCTCGTAAATAAAATAGGCTAAAAAATATTAACCACTACCACTTGGACTCACTTTAGAGGGCTCAAATTTGGCATTTTTTTTTACCGAAAACTTTTGGAGAGACACGTGGCGATTTTCTTTTTTCGTCATGCATACTTCCATATATTTGTGTATAAATGTGTATAAATAAAAGTTAAAATATATATAATTTATAAGAATTTGTCACCTATATAATTAGGCGACAAATTGGATCGCTAATATTTGTTAAATTTACGTTACGTCTCGAGCGCGACCATTTTGTATATTTATTCTTGCAACGCGCTGATCTGCTTTCAGGTAAACTGTTCAAATGCGTTGACTTACCGTGGTTGGTGCACTTTTTTCTAATGTTTTACAGCGACAAGCCCGTCGACTGGCTCCTCGACCATTTCATAACGACGAAGGTCTGCAGCCTCGACATGGACCACGTGAGTACACACGCCGTCACTCGATTCACTGTATATACCAAGTAACTCGGTTATTTCCCACTTCGGGGATAACGATTGAAACGTGAAAATAATTGCTTGCCGTTGAAAATGAAAATACGTTGCTTACAGAAACGTTGTAAAATAGCGAAAGCGGAATTGTGGCTGCATCACAAGCCATCGTTGTTCCAACACATAGGCACGCATTCCTCGTTGAAAGGAAAGGTCCAAAAGTTGAAGGTGCGTTTGATAAAATATTATGACGCGGGCTTTCAGCGTGTCTCCACGACCATTGGTATTTTCAATATTTGCATAAAAATCAATCAAGCACCATACAAATTGTACTCCTCCATCGGTCCTTTTACGGACCTAGTGTACCTTGTGAAAATTGACATTTCACTCGCGATACAACAGCTATTAATTCTGCTCGGAGTCAACTGATGTTCGTCGTAATTTTTGTGCCCTACAGGACAAGCAATTCGGCAAGATTACGCTCTACTACGGCCACGAAAATCCCGAAGCTACCGTCGACACGCAAATAAAGCCGTACAAACAGTACACTTTGCAAAAAGCTTACAAGGGCGATTCCTTCTTCTGGGGCCTCTTGCCACAGCCCGGAGATCACGTCAACTTCAAATTCACCCGACCTATTTTTATAAAAAGGTACTTTTTTCGCTCCGTTATTTTAAGCTTAATTTCTTCCTTAAGGGGTAAGGCCACTGTAGCGGGGAAAAAACAAGTAGTAGTAGTAGTAGTATCGAGTTTTATTTGCACAACTTTTTCGCAAAGCTTTTTACAAAAATATGACAATTTCACAAACGCACTTTTCACTTATTATCTACTCCCTACATTCCTACATTCCGCATTATTTTCACATTCTCCCTTTCTTCATTTATTCGTCCCCTTCGTCGATCTCTCCTTCGCCATGCTCCTTACTCATCTTTCTACTTAATTCCTCTATTTCTCTAAAATACTCGCATATCCCTATTTGAATTTTTCCTCCCAGCATATTTATGATTTCCCCCTTTACTGCCAAATCATCCATTCCTTCCATCCACTCCTCTGCTTTCTTCCTTGCTTTCTCTGATACTAACTCCCTGCCTTTTTTACATATCATTAGGTGTTCCAATGTCTCATTTTTTTCTTTACATATTCTGCACCTCCAATCCTTTTCTCCTTTCTTTCCCGCTCTTCCTATGTTGCCACATCTTAGCCTCGCCCATATTTCCTTGTCCCTACCCCTTACTCTCTAATCTGACCAATATTTCCATGGCATCTCGTCCTTTTCTATAATATATTTATACTTATCGTTATACGTCGATTTTCTAATGTTTTTTTCGTCCCTCCTTAAGATTCTGTTTTTTAAGTTTTCCAGTCCCTCTTTTATCCTTTCGTCTATTTTTTTTACTTCTTTTCGCTCCCTTATCATTGTTATTATATCTTCTATCTCCATATCTCTTAATACTTTCACCAGGTTTGGGAAAAAAACAAGTATATTTTGGGCATTTTTTTAGCGGGACAATGGAATAAACCAAAATTTTGAAAAAGGTCCTTTATTGTACATATAAACTGTTTAAAGTATTTTTTTCAAAGTAATATAAAACAAAATGGCGGCTGCACAGCATTTCTTCGACGAAGTCTTTTTTTTATAGGCGCGCGGCCGGACCAACGGCACCTGCAATTTGTAATTTACAGTGAATGCAATTTTTTCTTTCGATTGTACATGTGAATAGTTACAGAAGTACGTGGGATTTTTTTGATATATCGATTTTTGCAAAATAAGCGCGTTTTTTAAATAAAAGTTCAAAATTCTCAAAAAAACATCGTTCGAAAATGGTTTATAAAAAAAAACTATGTAATATATCGAGAAAATCCTACATACTTCTATGTAGAATGTAATTGTGAATATACAGTTGAAATTTCAATCGGTCAAGATTTGTTCGAGTTATGAGTCCGGCCGACTTGAAAAATGTAGTTTCGAGAAAAACGCGTTTAAAGTTTTCGGTACGGATTGCATCGGACTGAGAGGGGCTGCGCCAAAATTCAAAATGGGAGTCTTTAGACATTTTTCCCACCTTAATCCTCTGAGTATGTCATTTTTTAGATATTAAGGCATGTTTTAAAAAGAAGAAAAAATCGATTTTTTGAAATTTCTACAGTGACCTTACCCCTTTTTTACACCCATGTCCGGCTGATACTTCCTCCGGTGATGAAACCGACAATTTTGAGACTTCCGAGCCATTCTTGAGGGAGTATTTCGAAAAAAAATCGTCGAAATTCTTAAGACGGGATATACATTTGGACAGGAAAAAAATAAGCAATATTAAGGGATTTTTTAAACTAAGAAATAATTATTCTACAATTATCAAACTTTAGGTATACTTTAATAGTATATTTAAGTACACGAAACCATTTTTTTAAATTAATTCATCAAAATGACGGAGCTGTGGCGGAGTGTTACAGCAAGGTCGCCGCGGGAGTTGCGAATCGGCGTGTAGTCTAGCTTCCCGTAGACTTTGATTTGCAAAAAAGTTCACACATTTTTTCAGTTCGAACACGTATATTTTCTATGTGACGGTAATTAAAACGAAGAAAATGCAAATTTAAGAAAATGACACGCATTTACAAATAAAATATCAACATTTCACGCAACATTTCTGTAAAATGTGGATGAAAAAAGTCGTTGTTTTTCGTCAATTTTTCAAAAACAATTCTCGTCAAGTAGAAGGCACCAATATCATGAATATTTCTACCAAGTTTCAACTCAATCGGCTTAAGGCCTTAGGCCACAGTAACGGGTATAAAATCATGTGCGAATTTGACATTTTTTTTCCTATGAAAAAGTGATTCACTCATAAAATTATTTACACATATATTTAGTATGAATATCAAGCTGTTAGAAAATATATATATATTTTTTCGATGTACAAAATGGCCGACTACTAATATTTTCTTTTGTTACCTTTTTTTAGGCGCTCCGCGGCGTGACATTTAGCATCCACAATTTTTTACCTAGAACAAAAAACAAAAATTCTCGTCAATCTACATTAGAATACCTAGAGAAGTACGTACGGAATTTTGAAAAATATTGTTTTATCCAAAAGTTGAAGGTATTTGAACTTAAGAAATTAATTTTCAGCGAAAAATTTCGTTATAACTGCTCATAAACTGCTCATAAAATGAAAAGTTTTCGATTAATCAGAAATTCCGTACGTACTTCTCTGCGAAGTGCAATTAGGAAGATAACTTTTAAATTTGAAGTAAATCGAGTGAAAATTGTTGAAGTTATTTGTCACGCCAATTGGAAAAAAGCTGTTTCGAGAAGTTTCGAGTAGTCGGCCATTTTGTACATAAACAAAAAAAAATACATATTTTCTAACAGCTTGATATTCATACTAAATAGATGTGTAATTAATTTGACGAGTGAATCACTTTTTCATACGAAAAAAAATTGTTAATTTCGTACACGATTTTATACCCGTTGCTGTGGCCTTGATAGTTTTTGTTAATAGTTTTAATAGTTTTTAGTTAATTGTTAACAGTTTTAATAGTTTTAAGAGACTTTAATAGACATCGTTTTTTTGATCGTTGTAAATGTATATCCCGCCTAAATCAACATTGGGTGTAATTTCACGTAAAATAATTACGATACAACGTCTCGCAGGTATTTGTTCAGGAGTGGCAACGTAGAGCATCCTTCCGACAAATTTTACAACACGACCATCGAGGTACTGCCCGAAACTTCGAGCTCCCTCAACAGAAATAGCAACAACGTTACCGAAGACGGTTACGTCGTGATAGGTAAAGGAACAACACTTTTAAGGAGTATCGAGACTCAAGTCGAAATATTCAGATCCGATTGAAATTTATATCACCGAGATATCGATTTATGGTGCATAAACCGTCTAAAAATCAAACAGTTTCACTCCATAGTTTCGGGTATTTTTTATCTTCAAGTTGAACCATTGTCCAGAATTTTCAATATATTTATATTTAATTGAAAAAATTGTAACAATCGATATAATTTCTCGACCCAGAAATGTTTTTCGACAATATTATGAGTTGGAAATAGGCCCATAATAATTTTTTTTTTCACATGGAATTTGATTCACAAGCGATTGGCTTTTCACCGAAAGCTCATTTTATTTTCATCCTTACTCTCACAGCCACGGAACTGTCCCAAAATTCCGAAAATGCATTCAATTTTATTACAAATGCGAAAAATGGTTTGTAATCAGATAAAAAAAATATCAACGTTCCTTTCTCATGTATACTTGGATGTAATTTTGAAACGGCGAAATGAACTTTTCGTTGTTCCCATCCGCCAGGTAAATTCGACGCTCTCGGAGTGGCAACCGGGTCGGTGGACAAACAATTGGGACGTGTCAAAATCATGCGAATGACGGTGCACAGCGAGAGCGAGAATTGGGCCATTTTGTCCGAGGTAAACAACGCATAATTCGTCGATGAGCTTCACCAATGGAACATTCGCCAAAGATTCATTTCACATTGCCAGGCAAAAGTTCGATCGGAATTTCGGTAATTCGCGATTCGGCGAAAATGCGCCACGAAATTCGGACATCGAATTTTTACAAACATTGATATCGGTCGATAACAATGCCAAAAAATTGTTGCCAAATCGCTTGAACAAGTAATACAAAAAATCATATGCGACGAATTCGTTGAAATTGCTGAGTATTATTGATACAAGTTTTTTCAATTCTCAATAAATGGGCCATCGGCTTTTTTTGACGTTCCATATTATCCTTAAGGGGCTCTAACAGTGTGAACGCTGAAAGTTTGGGTGATTTTCGGGTTTTTTTTTTTAAGAAAAGTACTCAATTAAATGTTTCGGAAAATTAAGAATATATTTGGCTATATGTGACCTATATTACATAATTTTTTCATAGAACAATATTGGGATCCAAGCGACTTATGCGCTGCCTTCGAAGGCGCCAAAAAAAAGTTCCTCCACTGCTGACGTGATTCCGGCCGATTGAGTCGCTGAAACCGAGAAAAGAAAAAATGTCGTTAAACTGGAAGGTATTTCCAGTACAATGACGTAGGATTTTCGAAAAATATCAAAATCTAACAAAATTGCGTAGTTATGAAAAAAAGTCTGTTTTCTTGCCTACAAAATAGTCGTTTTTTTCAATGCCAAATCGTCAATTTTCATCCAATCAAAAATATCCTACGTCATTGCAGAATAAATATATTCAAGAGTACTCAGTTCAAATTTCAAGTCAATCGGATAATTGCTCTTTGGGTTACAATGTCAGCAAATTTGAAAAATCTCATTTCGAGGAAAACGCGTGTAAAGATTTAACTATCGATTTTTGCAAGATAAAATGAAATTGATATAAATTATATAAATGATGATATTCTTAAAAGTATAAACTGTCGGAAAGGTACAAAAAAAATCGATTTTTTTTAAGTGTCACACTGGTATAGCCCCTTAAGAAGTTTTCGAGTCACTGTACGAGCAGTTCCATAAACAAAAACTCTTAAAAATGGAAAAAAACATACATAATTATTCACAAAGATCAATAATTTTATTCTTTACGAAGAACCCCCTTTTTACTGATTATTGAGCAATTATTTGTACCTGCAATTTATTTATAACTTTTTAGCAGCGCTATTATGCAAAAATCTCCGTAAAATCTCGCGCAAGTCTGAACTTTTTTCACCCTTTCGTGAAATCGCGAAATACCGAAATTCCGATCGAATCACTTTGCCCGGCAATTAATAGGCCAATCCACGAAAAAACGCTATTTTCGCGATTTTTTTGAGGATTTTATAAAAGATGTGAATATAAATGTTGTTGGGCTTGATGATTAAAGTCTCGAGATACATTAAAAAAAAATTTAATTCATTTTAATTCATTTTTAAATACAAAAACTATAGTTTAACGTAACGCCTCAAAAATAGGTGGGCTAGGTAGCTCCATCACAACTCGGCACCGGCTTGTCTGAAACAAAAAAATCAAAGTCCATTACATTCAGTATGACACCAGCTATGACCCTCGGATATAAAGTTTTATCAAAAAACAAAAAAATGACATAAAAAACGAAAAAAGTAAGAAAAAGCGGCTTTCCGCAGTTTTTCGCAAAAAAAAAAGAGTAAAAATCGAAATTTTAAAACCATCGAGGGTCACCTTGTTGCGAATCATGTTTACAATATGTGGTTCAAATTTCAAGAGAATCGGTTTATCAGTTTTAGAGATACGCTGGAGCTAGACTTTGAAAACGCTGTTTCGAGAAAAACGCGTTCGAAGTTTATATAAGGAGTACAACTTTGCAGTGACCGTTCTTTTCAAAAGTTTAAGGCTTTATTATAAAAAAGTGGCTACATATTTTTTAATCAAAGTACTGCCTTTCGCTAGCTACGACCTCGGCCCATCTTTCAGGTAGCATTCGAATCCCGCGTCGATAAAAGTCTTGGTCCTTGGAGGCAATCCAGGAATCGACCCAATTTTTGACTTCTTCATAAGTGCCGAAGTGCTGGTCAGCCAAATCGTGTGCCATTGACCGGAACAAGTGATAGTCGGAAGGGGCAATGTCTGGAGAGTACGGCGGGTGGGATAAAACCTCCCATTTCAGCGTTTCCAAGTACTTTTTCACGACATTTGCAATATGGGGTCCGGCATTGTCATGCTGCAGTATCACCTTATCATGTCTTTCGTTGAATTGTGGCCGTTTCTCTTTGAGTGCCTTACTCAAGCGCATCAACTGACGTCGGTAGAGTTCCCCTGTGATGGTTTCGGATGGTTTGAGCAGCTCATAGTACACAACGCCCAGCTGTCAGCCCGTCTTCAAAAACTTTCTGCCTTCCGCCACCATGCTTGTTCTCGACCTCAAAATCTCCACTTTTGAAGCGTTGAAACCACCGCCGACACGTTTTCTCACTAATAGAATCCTCCCCGTAAGCATCTACAAGCAAACGGTGGGCCTCAGCCGCAGATTTCTTGATGTTGAAGAAGTAAATCATAACCTCCCGCAAATGCTGAGAATTCGGTTCGTAGGTTGCCATGTTTGAGTGCCTATAACTTTATAATGCATACACGTATCCGTTAGCTTTTTTAAATTGTTTACATTGGCAGAGTCTCTAGTTTAAAATGCCACTTTTTTTTATTGAGCTAGGGCCACTACTTCGGCCGCAGTGGCTCTCTAAGTAAAACGGTCACTGCAAAGTTGTACTCCTAATACTATGAAAAACTCTTACCTAAACTCAATCGGCAATTCCTGCACCGTACAAAATGCCTTCCGATTGCTCATCATCGTCGATTTCTTCAAATCTTGCTTGTTTTCGATTTTTTGAAATTTTCAAAGTGGACTCGCCCCTTAAATGTGTGAAAAAACCTCTAGGGTCTTATCGATTTTGAATTTTTCTTTCCCGACAGATCCACATAGTGGCGGCCGACCTCAGTTGACGTACAAGGGCCGCAGTTGATCGATACACCTCCCGTCAATGATGTATCGTGTATACACGTTTATACGTAACAGCAAAGTGGAATTGGATTTCCGTTAGAAAGTCGCGTAATTTGGCAATCCACGAGGCCGGTTGGATGTGCTATTCCTCGTTTATTGGCGGCAAAGGGAAAAAGCACTTCTTCGACGTCGTCCTAAAATGTTCATCGGTTACTTTTAAATATTGTAAGTGCCTGCGAAAAAAAAAACAGAATGCTGAAGGGAGAAAATAGAAACCGATAGAGCGAGCAAGAAGAATGTCAATGAAAAGACTCGCTTTATATGAAATTACATACACTGACGGCAAAAAGTATAAGTACACTACGAATTTTTGATAAAAAAGTTTCCGATTTCGGCCAAACAAAAGCGCAGTATGGGAAAGAAAAAAAATAAGGCCCGTGTTCTTTTTACTCACCAGGTGACATTGAGCATTTTTGCGATTTTCCTGCTCTCGTGAACGCGAGTGTCATTGATATTTTTTTTTTGGAAATGGCAATTGGAATTTCTGGAGGGAATTAAGTGGGTCGGGATTTACGACCGATGTACCTCCAACTTTATTTTTTCAATTTTCGATCGCATTGTTCAGCTTTTTTAAAAGTAGTGCAGTTTTCACGGAATCCGCTAACTCGAGAACGATGGGTTTTCACATAAGATCTCTAGAGAGAAAAAATTTTTGGAAATTTTATTTTTATGAGTGCTCCTGGTAGAAAAGTGCGTTCTCACTTCCCACCGGCATACACATGTATGCCTGTATGTATATTAGGGTGATTCGTTTCAGGGTAACCTTTTTTTTGACCCATCGTGCCCGAAAACCTTTAGTTGGTACCCAAAAACGAAGTTTCGTGAAAGGGGGGTGTTGTGAAAAAATATTTAGAGCTCGCGAATCAAAATTGAAGGTTTCCCATTTGATTAACATTGAAAAAAATGTTTTTCTCATTATTAGGGTTACCATTCCGCGAATTTTGATATCGCGATATTTTCCAAGTGGGTTCTCGTAAGAAATATGATACTTTACAATAAAGTTCATTGAGCCATGTCCGTAAATTCAACCGTTTCAGCGCTATCATTATTTCAAGTGAATATTGTATGAAAATATCTATTCAAACGGCTGTAACGCCTAAGCTATTAGATATATCGAAAAAAATTCAAATGAGAACGATGTAGAGAAAGTAATTTGCTACAAAAAAGTCTTATAAGCCGAGCCCGTAAATTCAACTCTTTCTCAGCTATAGGTGGATGAAGTAAAATAAATAGATTGTTTTTGTTTAAAAAAAAACTATTTATTTTACTATATTTCTATTATCTATATTTACTATATTTCTATTTACTATATTTCTATTACTATATTATCTATTTATAAATAGATTTTTTTTAAACAAAAAAAACTATTTATTTTACTTCATCCACCTATAGCTGAGAAAGAGTTGAATTTACGGGCTCGGCTTATAAGACTTTTTCGTAGAAAATTACTTTCTCTACAAAGTTCTCATCTGAATTTTTTTCGATATATCCAATAGCTTAGGCGTTAAAGCCGTTTGAATAGATATTTTCGCACAATATTCACTTGAAATAATGATACCGCTGAAACGGTTGAATTTACGGTCATGGCTCAATGAACTTTATTGTGGAGTATCATATTTCCTATGAGAACCCACTTGGAAAATGTCGCGATATCAAAATTCGCGGAATGGTAACACTAACAATGAGAAAAACATTTTTTTCAATGTTAATCAAATGGGAAACCTTCAATTTTGATTCGCGACCTCTAAATATTTTTTGACAACACCCCCCCTTTCATGAAAGTTCGTTTTTGGGTACCAACTAAAGGCTTTCGGGCACAATGGGTAAAAAAAAAGTTGCCCTGAAACGAATCACCCTAATGTATACACATATATTTTTAATTTATATAAACTTATTATATTTTATATAAATATATAATAAATCAATTTTATTATTATATATTTATATAAAATTCACGAGTGGATTATCCACTCGGCAAATTTATTATAATTTTTCAATTTTAACGCTGTTATTTTTTATTATTTATCACAGACATTTTCGAATCTCTCACTCTGTCTGTCTCGCTCTCTGTTAATCTCCCCCGGCGATCTCTTCTCGATTCTCATCAATTGGGAACATTTCAACTGCGAAAAATGACATTCGACTGTAAAAATGAATTGCGTGAGAGAAAACAGCAAAAAAAACGCATACGCGTGTATTGATAGCGTTGCAATGACCGCGGCGAAAAATTATGTAAAGTACAGTATTTGATTTCTCTATCGGTCATTTTGATGTTTTTTTTTCTTCTCTCTCTCTCGCTTCATTTGCGCGGCGCGTGTTTCGAGACCCGATGATATACTCTTTTATTAACCCCGCGGCGTCCTCGAATATTCTATTCTCAATGTTTTTAGAGTAAGAAATTGCCAAACGGCACACGGCTTAACACTTCGAGCTGCCTACAGCGCTGAGGAATGTGAAGCATAACGAGATATTACGGTTATTATTACACTCTGGTTTCCCCCGGAAATCGATCAGCCTTCAATATCACTAGGGACGAAATAACCCGTGAATTGTACAATTTCAATCAAAGGCTATACAGGGCATAAGCATTTTTAACAACGGAACATACGAAAATTCTATACAAATTCTAGTCTATTCTGATCGATAATATCCGTGGAACGTGTGTATATAATACACACTCGCGCGTACATATATATATATATATATATATATATATATATATATATATATATATATATATATATATATATATACACACGACTTTAAAGCGTCGCAAGGTATTTTTGGTGTTGCAGATTCCAAACAAATTTGGTTGGGGCAGAGAGAAGATTGTTTTTTAGAATAGAATAGTACATATGAGGCATTCCGAGTGTTTTCGAACGGCCTAAAAGCATGGCCTTCTTCAAATTTTTTCAAAGTTGGTGATGTTTTTGTATCATATATTTTGAGTACGTGGCATTTTGTTCAGATTTTTATCGGCTCGCTGACTCGGCTAACTCTGAGATAAGATTTTACCCGTGATAAAATTTCAAATGATCGTATCGTAGTGATCTTCTCGTCGTGCGAAAAAATGTCCGTTACAAAAAAGATGCGCTTTTCTATGACCTATTTTGAAAAAAAAATTCAAAATTTTCCAAGTACTAAAACACTAAAAAAAAACAAAAATCTTCCATTTTTTAATTTTTCAACCCCAACGACAAGGTTAATCCTGCTGAAATTTACACTGAATTTTCTTTTATTAGTGTAAAACAACATGTGTAAGTTTCATTCTGGGCTGGGCTTGCGTTCAGTTAATATCGTCGTCTTGAATTTAATGGGAAATTGTTTTTGTTGGATAACTCGGCGATTTGCAATTTTTAAGTAAAAATGGTGATGACTAAACTTGTAGGAAATCGAGTGCTTTACAACTTTGGTCATTACAGTTTTTTCTCTACCATCAATATTTTTCGAATTAAACCTGAAAAAAGCGACTATAGCATTATCTCGTTCATTTTTAACTTTAGGGCTAAAACGAACATAAACAAACTTGTAGAGAATGAAATTCTCGACAATTTTGGTCTCCATCTTTTTTTCCCTAGAATCAATATTTAAGGTCGTACGCCAACGGTAAAAAAACGAGAAGCGTACGATTGGCGTCCGACCTTAAATATTGATTCTAGGGGAAAAAAGGTGGGAACAAAAAGTGTCCAAAATTTTATTCTCTACAAGTTTGTTCATGTTCGTTTATGCCCTAAAGTTAAAAATATACGAGATAATGCAATAGCCGCTTTTTTCAGGTTTAATTCGATAAATATCGATGGTAGAGAAAAAACTCCAATGACCAAAGTTGTAAAGCACTCGATTTCCTACAAGTTTACTCACTACCATTTTTACTTAAAAATCGTAAATCGCCGAGTTATTCAACAAAAACAATTTCCCATTAAATTTACGACGACGATATTAACTGAACGCAAGCCCAGCCCAGAATGAAACTTACACATGTTGTTTTACACTAATAAAAGAAAATTCAGTGTAAATTTCAGCAGGATCAACTCAGTCATTGGGGTTAAAAAATTAAAAAATGAAAGATTTCCCATTCTTTTTTAGTGTTGTAGTACTTGGAAAATTTTGAATTCTTTTTCCAAAATAGTTCATAAAAAAACGCATCTTTTTTGTAGCGGACATTTTTTCGTACGACGAGAAGATCACTACGATACGATCATTTGAAATTTCATTACGTGTAAAATCTAATCTCCGAGTTAGCCGAGTTAGCGAGCCGATAAAAATCTGAAAAAAATACCTCGTACTCAAAATATATGATACAAAAACATCACCAACTTTGAAAAAGATTGAAACAGGCCAGGCTTCTAGGCCGTCCAAAAACACTTGGAATACCTCCTATATAAAAAAGTCCAAAAAATACATCAACATTTCGTATCTCCCAAAATTAACTATCTTCTGCGTTCCGAAATCTCTTCGAATGTGCTTCATAATGGCAAACGAAAAAATATTCTGCAACTCTTCAAACCTTCCGCACGATACGCTTCGATACAATTCGCCTTGTGATAATCAACCGAGAAATGGAAATTGACCATCAATCAAATCGCCGTAACTGCGTCTCGAAGAATCCCATTGTAAAAAAAAAAACAATCGCGCTGCTCCGCATATACATATGCATCAGCGATAACACGGGGGATATTGACACCCGCAAAGTTTTGTACTTAATTATTGTTGTTTAAGGTTGCGACTAACTTCGTACGTATGCGATGTGTCGCGAAGATGTAAAATTCTCGGCTGTAATTGTGGGCGAAAAAAAGAACAAAAAGAAACGTGTAATCGCTCCGCAATGCCGTTGCTACTGCTGCTGGTAATCAATGAGGTCGGACCATCTCATTTGCTCGGGTTCAAGTATAACAATTAAAAAAAAAGAAAATTAAAATCGACCAATAACGTCCACAGGTGAATGTGCCCAATCGTGCATTAGGAGAAAAAAACGAAGCAAAAAGCAATATAAAACTTTGAACGTTCGTACTTTTTGTTTCGTACTGCGTGCATTGGAATCTCGTCACTCTTTTCGATTGTTCTATCACAGATCATTATACACGGTGTCCCATTTTAATCTTACACCTGAATTTTCTCGAAAAATATTGCTCGGACGAAATATTGTGTGGAACAAAACTTCTAGGGATTGAAGGGGGACGTTTGAAGAAAATTTATTTGAGGAGCCAAAATTCAAAATGGCGGCGTTACAAAGGCTGACATGTTTTTTTCAAACGGAAACATAACTTTTTTTTATTGCCAAAAAATTTGTCAGCTGAAAACTAAAAACTTTTGTTGAAAAATTTTTTTGATAAAGTGCATAGTTTTCAAGTGAAAACATCATTTTCAATTATTTCAGATGTATCCAGGATTTGTGTGTGTGTGTGTGTGTGTTTTTTTCTACCCATCGTGATCAAAGTTCGTCAAGGATTTAAAGAAACACGTTTTTGGGCCTGAAAATGGCACAAACGCTATTAAAATGGAAAAAAAACTGTTTTTCATCGATTTTCCTCCAAAATTTTCTCATGAAATATCGTCCAAATTTGAAAACAAAAAAACAAAAAAACAAAATTTTCAACAGTGTTCCACACGCACGCACATACACACACACACACACACACATCCACACACATACACGCACGCGCGCCCGCACACACACACACACACACACACACACACACACACACACACACACACACAAATCCTGGATACATCTGAAATAATTGAAAATGATGTTCTCACTTGAAAACTATGAACTTTATCAAAAAATTTTTTCAACAAAAGTTTTTAGTTTTCAGCTGACAAATTTTTTGGCAATAAAAAAAAGTTATGTTTCCGTTTGAAAAAAACATGTCAGCCTTTGTAACGCCGCCATTTTGAATTTTGCATCCTCAAATAAATTTTTTTCAAACGTTCCCCTTCAATCCCTAGAAGTTTTGTTCCACACAATAGTTCGTCCGAGCAATATTTTTCGAGAAAATTCAGGTGTAAGATTAAAATGGGACACCCTGTATAACGCCGCATATACGCAGAGCCGAATTTTAAGGTGGGGCAACGAAGATGTGGGAATACGCTAATTATTTTTCAAACCTGATGAACCTTTTTTTATCGTGTTTAAATAATTTTTTGCTGAAAACGAGATTCTTTCAAACAACGTACGTTGTTTGGAGTTAAGAAAATAGATGGTTCTTGATATCAGCGCAATTCGATTACAATTATCATGTTTTTACCATTTTTTTACAATTTCACTTTATAGCGTAATTATTAGGGTGGTAAAAAAAATGATTTTTTTTCTCGGTACTCAACGGAAAATGTTACTACGTTATGAGAAAGTAATTCACACAAAATTTGAGAGGTCTGAACATTTTTTTAGATAGTGCTCAAACGACTTGTAATTTTTTTCTTTCCATTTTTCGTCAATTGTTTTTCCCCGCCAATAGACATCATAATAGTATAATTCAAATAATTTATCCAACCAATGTCGAAAGAGATTTTCGTTGAACGATTGAGTTTGATTTTTCCGTAAATAATTTTTTTTCAATGCTGCTCACGCCAATCGTAATTTTTGTAACTTTTTGAAATTGATGCAAGGTTGAGAAATTCCTATTCCGGTTTAGCTCCAAATATTAGTTATTTTGTCGATAACGTTTTGTGTACTCTCTCGAAGAGAAAATTTAAGAGTATTATGATGGTGAAAGAATAGACTTAATGCTTCTCTATTCGTGGGTAATTTTCGCTCCACAAATTCTTCGATTTCCGACCCAATCAGATAAATTTCGGCACTTTCACTATCGTCCAAACCCGCGATCATTTTTTACATTTTTATTTTTACGTGTACTGTGACGTACCTCAATGCCGCAACTACTGGAAACAGTCAAATGAATCGCGAAAAGAACTCGCGGACAGTCGGAGAAACAAAGGTGCAGTAGCGCCAACAGCGCCGCGGTTTGTAACTCTCGAATCCGTATGACTTTGTTTTCTTACTCCGAAACAACATTTTACTCCAAAAAAAAACACGTACTTGTTAAACGTTCAGTGATGTAAGCACCGTGTTCTTGTTCATCAAGTGGTTGATATAATTTTCACAACCGAATTACATATATTGATTCTTAATCTGCAAATACAAATTGTTTATGGTAAAAAAAATATTTACTAAAAATTGTGTATTGTTACAGAAAAAATTAAATCAAGACTTACATTGGATCACGCACTAACATTTTCTGCATCGAGATAAAAAACTAATACTCCGATAATCATGAAAAAAAAAAACATGCAAAAAGCGTTTGAGCAGTAACTAAAAAAATTGTTTAGAACCGTCAAATTTTGCAAAACTTTCTTTTTCTCAACATACTTCAATTGTCCGTTGAGAAAAATAATCGATTTTTTTAACCACCCTAGTAATTATCCACTACACCACACATGAGCTGGACTTCCCAATTAAAAAGTTTTTTTTTTCTTTTCGTTTATTCATTTTTGAAGTAAACTAGTTTTCAATAAATAGCACACACTGCCCGGTGTAAGCGTCTGGCGCGAAGTATCAAAACTTTCACAGGCCTTTTTCACCAGTTGTAAAAAGCAATACGTGTAAACGAATATTTCTTTTTTTCCGGTTACACTGCCAAACTTTAAGGAATCAATGACTGTCTCAATCCACGTGACATTTAAAAAATGATAATCCATAGAATATGTTTTTTTACATAGAGAATTCAACGTCTTTGGTGTTTTTCATGATTTTTTAGAGAAATACGCTTCGAAATTTTATTTCGAAAAAACGTTATTTTATTTTAAATCGTGACAACTTCTCGTTCTTTGTCAGATCTCTGGAGTGATTTTTTTTCACTCACCGTTGCATACCATCGGTAAAAATTCGAACTTTGGAGGCCCCTTTTTGTGACGGCCCCTGTTGCCCTCCTCCCCTGAATGCGGCTCTGCGTACATACACACACACACTCACTGTGAGGAGCAAATTATTATACTTTGCAACTATACCGTTATGAAAAAAAAATCTTTATTACAACTATATTAATATACTATTTGTTACATTGTACATTTGTCTTTTGAATCGCCATTTACAGTTACGAAAGAGAGAAAAAAACATGTATGAATCGCGTACCGGAAAGGGTTGACACGATTCTTTCGTCACACCCGAAAAATCGCTTTCGCCGCATCGACAGCTCGATCGATGTTAAAAAATATATATATATATTTAATAGATAGACGAACTAACAGAAATTGTAAAAAAAAAAAATCTCGTAGAAAAAGTTTACTTTTCTACGACAACGACCAGGGGATCTATACGCCGTTGGCTGTAAAGTGAATGTTACCGAATAAAAAAAATGCGTTACACGATGCCAAAAGTGCGATTTATGCGACAAGTTGGAAGTTGTTGTTTCGAGTAGCATCGAGCAGAGGATCGAATGCCTTTTTGACATTTTCCGCGTATGAGAAAAAAAAAGTGTTGAAGAAAAAATATTTACAAATTTAGAGCGTCTCATTTGAGGCACGTCGCGTTCATTTGAGGCATGATGCGCGTGTGAAATTTCAGCACGATTGCGGGCCGTGTGAGGTGTACGAGCTACGCAAGTTGAAGGGGGAAATACCCTTGAGACTTTGAAAGAATGTTAACTTTTTTGTTTGGACGATGTTAGGGTAATATCTTAAGAATTTAACGAAAACATTTTTAAACGAAAAATTTTTGACAGGTGATTTTGTAGGTGCCTCGGGTGCTAAATCCAAGTTTGCCTAAAAATCGGGGTGTAGGGTTTTTTTAGGGGATGAAAGGGGATGGGGCTGGATTAATGCCAAACTACAACCCCTACGAGGTCGGCGCCGTGAGACAAAATGTGCAGAAAAATCCGGGCTTTAGTTTTGTCCACCGCGCCGAAGTCGTGGAAGTTCATTTTGGGGTGAAATTTTGAAAAATCAGTTTTAATTCAATAACTCTTTAGAAAAAATTCGTACACTTTTTGTTCGAATGGGAACTTTGTAGCCCTTGAAAAGACGCGTCGATCGAGTATTTGATCATCACTCTCCGATAATATCTTCACTCCCAAAAAAATGTTTAAAAAACCAAAAAAAAATTGTTTATTGAATAACTCAAAAACAATCGATTTTCCGGGTATGGTTCAAATGTACGAAATGTAGAGAATAATTTTCTCTATATTTTCGTTTCTATGGACCACCCTTGAATTTTGATTTTCCAACCCCTCTCGAGGGTTGAAAATTCAAAATGAAATTCTGGGAAAACTATTGACCGCACGAATTCCCCGCCGTGGAAGAATTTGTAGCTTGAATCCTCAGCTACATTTTTGTCCACAGCGCCAAACTCGTATCTCCTTATTTTCGGTCAATAGTTTTCCCAGAATTTCATTTTGAATTTTCAACCCCTGAGAGGGGTTCGAAAAAGCAAAATTCAAGGGTGGTCCATAGGAACGAAAATATAGAGAAAATTATTCTCTACGTTTCGTACATTTGAACCATCCCCGAAAAATCGATGGTTTTTGAGTTATTCAATAAACAATTTTTTTTTATACTTCAACAATTCTTCCGGGGGTGAAGATATTATCGGAGAGGGATGATCAAATACTCGATCGACGCGTCTTTTCAAGGGCTACAACGTTCCCATTTGAACAAAAATTGTATGAATTTTTCCTAAAGAGTTATCGAATGAAAACTGATTTTTCATAATTTCACCCCACTTTTTCACCCCCAAAATGAACTTCCACGACTTCGGCGCTGTGGACAAAAATAAAGCCCGGATTTTTCTGAACATTTTGTCTCCCGACGCCGACCTCGTGGGGGTTGTAGTTTGGCATTAATCCACCCCCATCCCATTTCATCCCCTAAAAAAAAACCCTACAGCCCGATTTTTAGGCAAACTTGGATTTAGCACCCACGGCACCTACAAAATCTCCTGTCAAAAAACTAGCCTTCCAATGTTTTCCGATTCCAATATACAGCACGACTGTACTAACAGCCTGGAAACGGAATTCGTCTACGCTCGACGTGCATCGTAGGTGTAACTTGGCGCCACGACGCTTATAGGCCACTACTTCGATGAAATGATCAATTTAGTAATCAAAAGTAGTTACTGCCAATCATGCACAGTCGGCAAAAATAAACGGACTATTGTATCGCGACTAGCCGGTAAGTGAAATAATTTAATTTTCATTTATCAAAAACTTTAAACGCGTTTTTCTCAAAACTTTATTTTCGAAATTGGCGCAAGCAATAAGTCGAAAAATAGTCGATGGAGCGGCTCAAATTTTATGGACGTTTGAATATCAATATGACTTGGTTTTTGCACCTATAGGTTTAAAAAATATATTTTTATTGCCGGCGAACTAAAAAATTTAACGTAAAATTCAAATTAACAAAAAAATTAATTAAAATTCAAATAAAATATTTCAAAAATTTCAATTTTATTTAGCCGTTTGGTTTTTTAAATTTCAAAATCTTTTGAGGGATTGCATTGAAAAAAAAATTTAACTCAATTTTTTTAGCCGTTTTTAGATTTTTTAATTAATAATTTTTTTTTTTTCAAATTTTTTGGAGGCGGGCCATTTTTGTTATTTTCTTTTTTTCCACTTTTTTGGTTCAAGCACACCGTATCAGTGTTAATAACAAAAAAAGTTACCGTTTTATTTTATAGCAATCCGACGGGATTGCCATAAAACAGCACAGCCTCCTCGGAAGCTAGTGCGACAATTGTTTTGTAAAAGAAAAACAAAATTCATCGCATTGGTTAAAAGTAATAATAAATAACGCCTCAAACTTGAAAATGATAAAACAAATCGATTTTTCGAATTGAAAATTGACTTATTTTCAGCTGCCTCAAGGTATTTTCCCCCTTAAGGCGAAATGACACGCAGCGAGAAATTTCAGTACCGCGGTGATCGAAAGTCTCTTGGAAAAAAAAAACATCGAGACTCTCGTACTCTTGACTAGCGAGACCGAAGACGAATCCCCCACGGTCTTGTCTCCATTGCGCGGTGAGTGTTCACGTCACGTAAGTATATCGACTTCTCTCGCTTGGGGTCGGCGTGATCAGAGCCTTCTCGAGACGAGTACCCGGAAGGGCAAGGGACCGGCGGTCACGCCGTCCGTGAACGCAGTCGTCGGCTTTTCCTCCCCCGGTACGACGGAAAATGTGAACGACTGCAAAAGCCCCGCCGTGAAGACGAACATGTTGCTCTTCGCCAGCACTTCGCCCATGCAATGATGTTTGCCTGCAGGGAGGCGCCATTAATTTATCTTTCATTCTGATAAATAGGCAATCTCAATTTTTAAAAAATTGTTGGCCGCAAATCATTCTTAAGGGGTTATACCAGTGTGACACTAAAAAAATCGATTTTTTTGCCTTTTTCGACAGTTTATACTTTCAAGAATATCAGTATCATTTTATCTTGCAAAAATCGATAGTTAAATCTTTCAATAAACATCCATAACAGTGATAATTTTTTTGAGCTTAATCATAAATTATCGGTAAGGTATACAAAGTTAACCTTGCCATGCAAAGTAACGTTCGTCGTCCAACATGAAAATTGTGATACAAAGTAACGTCGTCGTGCAATATGAACATATTATTCGTTGATGCCATCATCAAAATAATTACTCATGAATTAGTTTGTAACAAGACACTCGAGAAACCACCAAGAAATTTCAAAGGAAGCATATGACTTCTCTGCTTGGCTCACACCGTGCAACCTAGTGTAAAAAAATCAAAACACACTGAGAACTCCGATAGTATTTTGGCATGGAGGGGGAATGTTGACAAACTGAAGGATGTACAAGGCATTTGACGGCGCACGTTACTTTGTATGACAATGTTTATATTGGGCGGTCAACGATACTTCGTATCGCATTTTCCACATTGCACGACGACGTTACTTTCTATCACAATTTTCATGTTGGACGACGAACGTTACTTTGTATGGCAAGGTTAACTTTGTATACCTTACCGATAATTTATGATTAAGCTCAAAAAAATTATTACTGTTATGGATGTTTATTAGCTGAAAAATGTGAGAAAAATTTGGGAGAGAATAATTTATAATAATTGATTTGTCTGAAAAAAAAATCTCATAATAATAAACCAAAGCACAGCTTTGGAACAACGAATCGACCCACTCTGAAAAAAATAGGTATTACTGTACACACTTCAGAGTATTTTCTGGAATTTTTTGAGAAAAATCAAAAGTGACATACCGACCGAAAAAAAATATTTTTGTATAATTTTGGTGAAGAGGGAGATTTTTTAAACTCGAAAAATTCAAAACAAATTTTTTCACAAAGTTCATGTAAAATTGAAACTTTTTTGTCTTAAACATTTTTCTGTTAAATCAAATGCTCACGAGATATAACGGTATTTTGAAAATTTGAAAAACTCGAGAAAATGCGAACCAAAAATTTTGAAAAAATGTACACTGTTTTTTTTTCATATAATTAAATAATTTGACAAAATTTCAATTTTTTTGAGAGTGGACAACTTTTTGATCGTTCGAAATGGTATGGAACGCCCCATATACTTTTAGATAATTAAAACCCCAATCCGAAATTTCAAATAGTTTTCCTTGAAAAATTCACAAAAATGACCTTTTTCCGGCTCCTAGGTGTATATCTCCCCTTAAGGTAGTACGAGCGTGCAATCTTGATTTCTATAGATTTTGTTCAAATTTTAACCAGACATTGTTCATGTCATTATGCATGTTTGAGTGAAATTTCAGAACAGTCGACTACTTAGATTAGGAGACAATGGGTTTTAAAATTGCAACTTTTAACACTGCAAGGTCAGCATTGAAATTTAGACAGAATAATTTTTCCCCTATAATAATTTTTTTTGAAATTTTATTATATAAGAATTTTTTTTTAAATTATAAGAATTTTTTTTGAAATTTAGACAGAAATATTTGTCCCCTATAATAAGAAGACATATGGCAACACCACATCGTTCCACGTATCCAATTACGTGAGTGCGCGGCATTTTTAAAACAATACTGCAACACAAATTTTCACTTGGAACGAATTTTTAATCGAACAAATTTTTTAATTAGTTACAAATGAACCAACACTTTTATTTGTTAGTGAAGATAACACAAACAATATAAAATATTAATATTTATAATGCAAATATTTTTTTATGACATGATGTTTAACTTTAGAAACACGACATTTATTTTTTTCTCGAAATATTGAACAATACTGTTCTGCGGTGTTGCCATATGTCTTCTTATTATAGGGGACAAATTTTTTTTACGAATCTTCATTCTGTCTTTACTGAACGTTTTTAGCAAAACTGAATAGTAAAGGCAATCCAAACTTTTTTCACTCTTTCCCTAACTAGTTTGCTGTCTAAACATAATTTTTATTCAAAATTGATAAACACAATAGAATGGTACGACGAATTATGCGACCTGACTTTCGGTCAATGCAGACCCTGCAGTGTTAAAAGTTGCAATTTTGAAACCCATTATCTCCCAATCTAAATAGTCGACTGTTCTGAAATTTCACTCAAACATGCATAATGATATGAACAATATCTAGTTAAAATTTGAACAGAATCTATAGAAATCAAGATTGCGCGCTCGTTCTACCTTAAGGATAAATATCTCGAGCTTTTTGAAAAAACTCAATTTTTGATTGTTCATTTAGTCTATTTCGACACGTTTATTGAAAAAAAAAGAATTCGGAAATAAATTCCATGCGGTGGTCATTTTTTGTATGCTTCATTGTGAAAAAAATTGTAAACTTTTGAAGCGCGAAATTTAAGAGGACAAAAATGTTTTCTCTTCACAAAGTGATGATTTGTTTTCTTATTAGACTAATTTTCTTCGTTTAATCCATTTACTGACTGAAAATGATTTTTCTCGATTTGATCAATTTAATTCATCAAAGTTAAGAATTCATTTTTCTATTTATCTTCTATAGAAATTTTATTTTAAGATTTATTTGTCATAAATGTTTAAATTGTCATTGATTAATAATAATTTAATCAATTTTCACATTTCGAGGTCGAAACATTTTTTTTGTCAAAGTTTATGCTTTGCATGTTCACAATTTTTTTTCAAAATAAAGCCCACCTAAAACTGCCTGACTAGGGAGAATTTATTTTTTAATTCTTTTTTTTCAATGAAGATCAATCTTCATTAATGATTAATTAACAAACTTTCAATACAGAAAATTATTCCGAAGTACAGAACAATCTTCTTGAATTTTTTCGGATCCATCAATTTTCACGAATTATTTATCCCACAATGATTCGCTAGAACTGTTCGTCAAAAACTTCTTGGCATTGTTATTATTGGAGATAATTGTGAATATTGCGAATGCGTCAAATTTGTTTTCAGATTTTTGTCGAGCCGCGAAGTATGGAAGCAAATCCAAACAAACAGACCCACCTGTGCTGAACGGCATATACCGATCAGGCACGAATATGTTTCCTTTCGCGTCGATGAACCTCTCTGGCCGAAAGACTTCCGGATCGCCCCAAGACTCGTCCATCAGGACTCTGTTGAAGTTCGCCACGATCATCGAGTCCTTGAGAATACGAATTATTTTTTCAACAAAAAGTATAATTTTTTTGGATATTAATTTGATATTTATTTCAATCATTGTAATGCTCCGAATTTTATTATTAAGTATTATATATTTTGTTTTTTTTTTAATATGAGAAAGAATATCTTCTCGAAGACTAAATCTTTTCGAATTTTATTCAAATGATTTTTCAAATGAATAAAATTAATTTGGGAGGGTTTATTACTCAATTCACTTTTTTTTAATACGCTTTCGTAACAAAGTCAATAATACCTTCGGTACTCTGTATCCCATGATGTAGGTGTCCTTGAGGGCTCTGTGTGGTATGTTCATCGTTCTGCCCATGAACATTCTGACGGATTCGAGACCTATGGCGTTGACGTAGGTCATTCGGGGACGATCGGCAAGTGTGGGAAAACGATCGCGACCTATCACCCGGTCTATCTCGTCCTGCGCTCTTCTCTGTACTTCCGGATAAAGGACCAGATACAGGAAGCAGAAGTTGAGCGCTTTGGTCGTCGTCTCGGAACCGGCCATGAACAGGTCCACGCATATGGCCAACAATTGTTTTTCTGCAATTGTGTATCTTCAAGTTACGTGAGAATAACAGAATTTGGCTGTCATTCGTTTGTGCAATTATTTGAAGCATCAATCTTTTCTATTCCAGAAAAAGAAAAATAAAATTTGCCCCCATTTTACATATAGGGGAAACACCCCAACGTATTTATTACGATTTTTCTATACATCAAAAGAGATCTCCCTTTGCAGGGGAATGCATTTAGATTTAAAACGGTGGAAACTGAGGAAAACACGGAATGCATTCTTAAAAAGTGTACACCACTCACCCGAGAACGTCTCGTTTATCGTTTCAGACTGGATGATCTTCAGATAAGCGTCCATGAGATCTCGCGGGGCGTTTGGATCGAATCTCTGCTTGTGGAGTTCCAATTCTTCCTGCAACGCGAGAAGTAAAAGCAACGTTTGAATCTCATTGATCGCTATGAATAATGTTCCACGAGCAAACAATACTTGCGTTCAGAAACGCCCACAATTGCCGATGCGTCTCCATGAACTTCGTGTAGCCGCATACTTCCGGCATGATGTAGCGTAGTATCGGGAAGTGGCCGAACATGCAGCCGATCATGTCGCAGTCTCGGAACAACGTGGTGAATATTTTTTGCAGGTTCATCAGTTCCTCGTCGTCCTGGCTGAACCTGCGACGGGACGAATACAATTTAACAACGAACTGGTAAATCCTGGATTTATAAATTACTGATTGATAAATCCCTGAGTAATCAATCCCTGAATAATCGATCCCTGATTGATAATTCCCTGCTTCATAAATCACAGAGTGATAAATCTCTGATTGATAAATCTCGGGTTGATAAATCCTGGATTAATAAATCCTGGGTTGGAAAATCCCTGGTTGATAAATTTGGGATTGATAAATGCCGGATTAATAAATCCTGGATTGATAAACCCCGAATTGATAAATCTCGGATTGATAAATCTCGGATTGATAAATCCCGGATTGATAAATCCCAGATTTATAAATCCCGGATTAATAAATCCCGGTTTGATAAATCCCGGATTGATAAATCCCGGATTGATAAATCCCGGTTTGATAAATCCCGGTTTGATAAATCCCGGTTTGATAAATCCTGAATTGATAAATCCCGGACTAATAAATTCCGGATTGATAAATCCCTGATTGATCAATGGTGGATCAATAAATCCCTGATTGATAAATCCCCAATTCATATTATTGTTATATTGAAATTTCCAATCATTAAATGCTTGACTGATCAATTCCGGATTGTTGAATTCCTGATTGATAAATCTCTGAGTGATAAATTCCCAATCGATAAATTCTCTATTGATAAATGCCCAATTGATAAATCTCCTATTGATATTATTGTTATCTTGAAATTGCCAATCAATAACTGCTTGATTAGTAAATTTCGGATTGATGAATTCCGGATTGATAAATCGGTGATTGATCAATCCCTGACTGATAAATCCACAATTGATGAATACCTGATTGATTAATCTTTCATTGAAAAATCTCTGATCGATAACTATCCGATTAATAAATGCCCAATCGATAATTTCCCGATTAATAAATCCTCAACTGAAAAATCGTCGTAACCTTTTGCCAGCCATCATTCTCCAGAGTGTATTGAGAATGGGCACGCCAAAAGCATTGTCCATCTGTATCACCATGTCCGAGTATTTCGATGCCCTGCGAACTTCGTCATATTCCTCCGCCTTTACGTACATGTCCTCAACTTTCAATGATTTCGCACCAATGTTGGCGCTCTCATGTCGCGCCTCTGTCGCCAACGAGTGCGTCAACTTTGTTCTCCTCTTGCAGTGATTCTCCTGACCGGCCAGTTGATAAATTATACCGTCGTTTTTCAAATTGTTGTTGTTGTTGTTGCTGGAAGCCTCGCGAACGAGGGCGCTCGTCTCGAGGCGGCTGAGCAAATTGTTCACAAGATGGGACGCCTCCTCCTCGATCATCGTCGCCATGCCGTTCTTTCCGAATCCCAAATCCCGCAGATGGCGCAACACGAACCGGCGCTGCTCCGTCCACAGATCGCCGTCGGTCACGAGGACACCTGGTCAATGTACCAAATTTATTTATACTTGTAATTTATAATTATATATGATTTAGAATATTATTTATTTCGCTGATCTATCCGTGGCCAATACGACCGATTTTTTCATCCATAGTTCTTCACTTACAAGGTATTTATTCAAGGTAGTTCTCTAGTTTTGGTAAAATCTTAGGAATTGGCTGAAATCTCCCCAGGCAGCAATTTCCAAACAGTCGTCCAGAAGTTGTCTAAACGGGTACCAAATGTCCGCTTGGAAGCTACCTATAAGTTACCATGTGTCCAACAGTTATCTTTTTGCATGGTTGTTAACTTTAAGATAACTTCCGGGCGGACATTTGGTATCCACTTAGCCGACTTTTGGACAACTTTTTGAAAATTGCTACTTGGGTATGTATGGTGTAGATATGATCTTCATGGACTGATGCCCGAAAATTCAATCCGATTCACCGTTTAGTTCATAAGATAATTGCAATTGAATTGGAGTATTTTTGTACGCGATCCCTATACCTAACACGTAAACCGATAGGAGTTTGCTCGCATTTCTCGATATAAGTTCTAAACGGATCTTAGGATTTCAAAATACAAACACATGTGTACGCAGTACCATTGTGGGATTGATTTAAAAAAAAAGCGACAAACTTGGACCGTTTAGTTTCGGAGATATCGGACTTATGAAAAGTGGTAATTTCATTCCACACCGAACTCGGGCCCACGGTCTTACATACAGGTCTTGAAACTCGCTCTAAATTTCAGTGGTGGGGGATGGCCTCTTATTGAAGCACCGACTGTTTCAACTCGTGACCACGTGGATCGCTGCTATAGAGTGATGCAGGCTGTATCAGAGAGACGGAAATAGATTTCAAAAGTAAACAAAACCCAACATAACCGCTGATTCACGCGACCACACGCGACGTGCTCTACTTGTAAACTTGTAAAAACGGTGATGTTGAAAAATTACTAAGTGGTGTATTGTGCCAACGTGTAAAACAGGCTCTTGGAGTGAAAAATCGAAACGCTCAGTGTTTCGGGTGCCGAGAGACTTGGCGCAATTAAAAAAATGGGAGGCCGCGATACGGGGAGTTGGGAAATTAGAGCCGAGACACGTTGTGTGCGAAAATAATTTCGAACCGAAATATATTAATCGAGAATGGGCGAAACAGGCGTTGGAGCCGGAAACCTGAAAAAAAAATGAAAAATTATTGGGATCATTACAATAAATACTTTCCAGGCTGGAAAACATAAAACAAAGTTAGTGAATTATTTTCATTTATCCTACTCGAGAGTCCTTCGCTTAAAGGTCGGAAAGAGGTGTTTTTTTAAATTTACCAACGCAAACCGTTTCGGCAAATGCAAAGTAGAGATTATTGAAAATGTTTCTTGGAACATGCATTAAAATTTTTCGAAGAGGAAATAAAGAATTGCAAAAGAAGCACTGTTTCTTAAGTATTTGTTTCATTTTCAAGAAATACATCCTGCAAGTGTTTCGGTCTGGATTCCACTTCGGTCTGGAATAGTTGCCACTTATTTTCCGGTCAATTAAAACAACGCGTAAAGCCTATTTTTTTTATAAAAGCTAAAACATGTTTTCAAAGAACCGAGCGCACAAGGATCGAACCCCTGAAAGCAGCATTACGAAGCTTGCACCGAACCCCTCGACCAACACCAGCTCACATTGACACCTATATAAAAAACATTCCTATTCATTGTACCCACTTGAATAACTATAGTCTTGGTTTTTTCAGGTTTACGATAAAGTTACTTTTAATTGTATTTAGGTCCATCATGCATTTTTTACATTGAATATCATAATTTGCCTACACCAGCCAATTGTACAGCTAGGTTAGGTTCCTATGAGTCAACAATCGATTTCCATCTCTCTCGCACAGCCTGCATCACTCTATCGCAGCGACACTCGTGGACACTAGGCGAAACGGCCGGTGCTTCAATCCGAGGACATACCCCCACCACCGGAGTTTCAAGACCTGTATGTAAGACCGTGCTCGGGCCCACCCATCTGTAACGGAATGGCAACAGTGTACGCTGCAGCCACCGGATCGGCGCGTGGTCTGGGAACTCGAAGCGTGTTTTTTTTTCCCCGAGTTCTAGTAATTCTGAGACGGATGTGAAATAAATGTATTCTGCAAACAAATTTAATTTGTTCAATTTATGCATGTATTTATGCATGTATTTGTCTTTGTTGCAGCGAATACAATTTAAACTGTCGGCAAGATGTTGTAAATTCACGATCCGACGTCCTTCGACAGCGAATTTTTGTCGCTGATCGTTGAGGTTATGGTTACTCTCATCGCGTTTAGCCGCATTTGCTTGACACATGGCTGCCACAGCTTTCAGTCTTTTAGCAAGCGCCTTTTTTTCTGGTAAACTTTCCTATGTATCGCATTTGGGTTGACATTTTCACGCTTTTTTTATTTATATAAAATATTTCGCGTAAGACGGATCGTAGGAAGCTCAACGCTATGACTGCAGGAAAATCGCGCTGTTGCGACGATTACAGCGCCGCTCTCTATGCGAGTATGAGACCTATCTATGCATGAGGTGCGAATGTGTGCGACATATAGAGGGTACAAGCTCTGTCAAAAATTTACAACCAACAGCATCGTATAGGCATTGGATGTAACTATACGCTTCGACCGAAACTTTTGGCTCATACGCGTACCTACAGAACTACCTGAAAAAAAAATCTGCGTGTTATGTCACACTGGTAGAAAATTTTCGTCACCTCTTCTTTTGCCCCAGGTGCGAGCCTCGTAAACCGGTCCCGTGGGTCGGCCGTCGCACTCCTCGCTCGTCAACATCGATCGCATACTTTCGTAGTCGTTGAGCACGACGATCCGATCCTTGCCGATTTTCAGTCCGAACACCGAACCATATATCTTGGACAGTTGGGTGCACGTCGCGTGCAGATAACCGGTTTGCTTTCGGATCCGCGCGACTTCCAACGCCGAACCCAAAATCGGCAACCATCTCGGACCTTTTTTTTTTTGCAATGGGATCAACTTAGACTATCCGTATATGAGGTGTATTACGCGGAAGCTATCCTTTCCTTAGCAAACCCAAACAGCCCTAAACTTCCGGTGTGTTGACCGGAGGATGTTCCATCCCAAGCAAGCCCAAATGAAACCAAACATTCGGTGTGTTACCTGGAGGATATCCTTTCGGTTTCATCGAGCTCTTGTACAGGAGCAACAGCACAAGTATCAGCAGCAACAACGGAGGCAGAAACATCCTGAAAGAAAACACGATATTTCTTTTATCTATCTACATTAAAATATTGAAGAAAAAAGACAAAACCCTGAACTTAAAAAAACTAAACTTGAAATTAAAACAAACCCAAACAAACCAACGGTTTCGTAGTACTGTTTTTATTTATTATTGTATATAATAATGAACGTATAATAATAAGTAAATTGCAAATAAATATATATGTGTATATTAGGGTGGCCGTTATTTTGGCTTCGGTATAAAAATTTTGACGTCTAGCAAAAAAACTAATCAAGATGTGAAAAACAAAGTCTGTGTAAAATTTGGACGCGCTGGGATAAGGAGAACACGTGTCACCGAGCAGTTTAATTTTCAAAAATACATGCATTTTTTTACTGACCGCACTGAAACATTCATTAGTCTCATAATATTAATTAAAAAATCTTGAATTGGGTACATTGATTATACATATTAAGAGTTACAAAATATATTATTTACTGATTTTTTTTTCATCTATCACGTACCGCAAATTTGTACCTTTGCATAAAATATTACATAAGTAATAGCAGTTCATCTATGAAATGATTGAAGTACAGTACATTTGTTTACGTTCGGAATTTTTTTTTGATATTCGGCGACAACTTGAAGAACAAATTGTTTTTAATCTTCATCATTAGTCAATCGATTGTTATAATCGATGATAAGTTTGATACCACGCTCAGCTATATCATTACAGACTCTTATTTTTTTATCAATTGCGCGCCCACTTGACAACTCTCGTTCGAGTCCAAACAGATACATCGGTGTCGAGAAAAGTACAAACAATTTTAAATCGTTCAAAAAACGCCATAGATTCGGCACTAATAAAGAAATCAATGTCTTTATCGAGCAGAAAAGTAAAGTCTGACTGGAAAACCTGAAACCGTTTGGAACCGCATCGTAAAATCGAAATAAATTTGCAGAAACGTAAAGATTTCACGTGTTATATTTTTTTTCTACGTCCAACAATGGCAAACCAACTCGGTCGGTAATGCTCGGGAGGTAAAAATGAGCGGACGAAGCGCCACGACCAAATTTCGAACTATTTGTCTGCACTATATTTTGTATTATCGCCACTACAGTTGGAAAATCTTCTCGCAGGCTCAAGAAAAAAAATCATTTTGAAGCATTCAATACACGATTGTTATTTATTATTTGCATAAAAAGTCCGCTCCGATAATTAATTCACTGCTTCGATTTCCCGCCACAATGTGGCCAAACCGCCACGTCCGTTTTCAAATTTTCTATTAATTTTTCAATCTACTCACGACTGTACATAATTGATGGAAAAAAATCAGTAAATAATATATTTTAGTGCGCCCATTAAAAAAATGCACGTATTTCTGAAAATTAAACTGCTCGGTGGCACGTGTTCTCCTTATCCCAGCGCGTCCAAATTTTACACAGATTTTTTTTTTCATTTCTTGATTAGTTTTTTGCTAGACGTTGAATTTTTTACCGAAGCCAAAATAACGGCGACCCTGGCGTATATAACCCCGAACTATATTTGGAGAAGGGAGCTGGGTGTGCCAACAATTACCTATTCGATAAGAGAAAGAGTGTTAGGTACATAAGAGAGGTTCTGAGGATGGAAGATTCAAGATGGCCAAAAATCTGTTTGATGGAGGAGGGCAAAGAACTTGGAGAAAATGTTAAAGGATATGGGGACAGAGGACGTAGTAACAACAAGAGAAAGAAGGGAAGAGGATAGAATAGATGAAAAGATGAAAAAAGGTTTAGAATGCCTAAAAATGAACATTTTGGACGAGGAGGAGGAAAGAATAAGAAAATCGTCATACAATGGCAACTACAAATATATCGTGGAAAACGAGGCTAGGCCATGGAACTATTGGGCGGAAGAGGGTGTGAAGGGTAGGGATAAAGAAATGTGGGCAAGACTAAGATGCGGAAATATATGGAGGGCGGGAAAGAAGGAGGAAAAGGACTGGAGATGCAGAATTTGCAAGAAAGAAAATGAAACAATGGAGCACCTGCTAATATGTGAAAAAGGATGGAAAATTGTAACGACGAAAGCGAGAAAGGAAGCTGATGAGTGAATAAGGTGGCGATAAAGGCGGAGATTATAAACATGTTGAGTGGAAAGATAAATATAGGAATATGCCAGTATTTCAGAGAAATAGAGGAAGTATGTAAAAAAAAGCGCAAGGAGAAAAAGAGAGCAACGATATGCGGGTTAGAACATAGAATTAAAACGGAATGACACCTCATCGCGGTCGGTATGGTAGAACAATTATAGATTCCCAAAAATCTCTGAAACGGCTCTTCAGATCCCGTCGAAACTTTGCCAAACGACGTCAAATAGATAGACGAATAGCTTCCAGCCCCTCAAATTTTCTGAATTTGAGAAAAAAAATGTAGATTGACTTATCATAAGCCAATCTAGTTTTTTTTTCTCAAATTCAGAAAATTTGAGGGGCTGGAAGCTATTCGTCTATATATTTGACGTCGTTTGGCAAAGTTTCGACGGGATCTGAAGAGCCGTTTCAGAGATTTTTGGGAATCTATAATTGTTCTACCATACCGACCGCGATGAGGTGTCATTCCGTCTTAAGGTAGATGTAAGAAAAATGAGTATAAACAGATCGGAAACGTTTTGTAAAAAACTTGTAAATCAAGTTGTACAAATAAAACTCGATTATTATTATTATTATTATTATATATGTATATATATCCATGTGCAATGTATATTTATAGATATGAAGTAAACATTTAAAAATGCACTAGATTATTCGCGTTGCGTTCGTCACAATGAAATAAAATTTAATACACTCGCTGAAAATATATATGTTTGAGTGAGAATGTGTGTGTGGGCGCTGATTTTTGTTTTTTATTTCCAAGAGCACAATACGAATAACTCGAAGTTTTAAGGGGGGGAGATATCTTTATGATTTTCATGTTATTTTTTTAAAGGAAAGATTTCTTCGCCATTTTTTAAACTTAGGCTATGTTTTATTACTACATACTTTTGGCTGTTACATGGTTTTTTTTTTATTAATCTTTGAAAATGGCGGAGGTATGGCACGGTCTTCGAAACTGCATTTTCAAAACTGGCGTGCCGTGTAGCTCAAAAACGAATTGACCGATTCTAATGAAATTTGGTATAAATATTTTTACCCTTACTGTTTGAAACATAACTTAAATGTTTTTAAGAAATTAAAAAAAAATCTTTTCATTGCAAAATGGAGATTTTTTTCGGAAAATTCGATATTTTTGTTTCAAAGCGTACGATTATATCGATTTTCAATATTTCTCACTTTTTCTTACTTCATATTCTGCGTATGCGTTCTAAGGGGTTATATACAGTTAAAATTTTCGAAAAGAGGTAGTTTCGAAAAGAACATTTTTTTAGAGGTGCTCCCGGAGATCAGCTATAGCAGCTGTCGAAATAATTATTTTTACAAATAAAAAATGTTAATATACAGTTAAAAGTCACCATAATATGTGTACCAATTTTTACGTTGATAGATTTAAGGGGCCAGACCAGTGTGACACTTCCGAAAAATCGATTTTTTTGCCTTTTCCGATAGTTTATACTTTCAAGAATATCATTATCAATGATATCATTTATATCAACATCATTTTATCTTGCAAAAATCGATAGTTAAATCTTTAAACGGGTTTTTCTCGAAATGAGATTTTTCAAATTTGCTGACATTGTAATTCAAAGAGAAATTATCCGATTGATTTGAAATTCGAACTGAGTACTCTTGAATATATTTACTCTACAATGACGTAAGATATTTTCGATTGGATGAAAATTGATGATTTGGCATTGAAAAAAACCACCATTTTGTACGCAAGAAAACAGACTTTTTTTCACAACTACGCCATTTTGTTAGATTTTGATATTTTTCGATAATCCTACGTCATTGTACAGGAAATACCTTCCAGTTTAACGACATTTTTTCCTATTTTGGCTTCAGCTACTCAATCGGCCGGAATCATGTCAGCAGTGGAGCAACTTTTTTTTGGCGCCTTCGAAGACAGCGCATAAGTCGCTTCCATCTCAATATTTTTCTACGAAAAAATTATGTAATATAGGGCAAATATAGCCAAATATATTCGTAATTTTCCGAAACATTTAATTGAGGACTTTTGTTCCGAAAAATTCCCGAAAATCACCGAAATTTTCAGCGTTCACACTGGTATAGCACCTTAAAGGTCTTCTCAAGAATAATTCGTGAAAAATCTATCTTTTTGGACCTTCTGACTGTATATAACCTCTTAAGGGGAGGGTAGGAGTTTCAGCGTGAAAAAAAAAACACTTTTTTGCGATTTTTTTCATCTATCTGGATAGAGTAAATATATTGAAACCTTTTGTACATTGTTGAGTGTCATTTCAAGAACATTCCGTGAAATTTGTACGCGAAAATATCCACAAACAAGCCGGTGCCGCGTTTTTCTCGAAACCACTTTTTCAAAGTCCGTCTTCACTGCCATTTGAAAACTACATGACCGATTTATTTCAAACTTGGTACACACTTTCTACATATAAAATACCTCCCCCCAACGGTTAGTTTGAGATTTTTTTTACATTGAGGGGGTTTTCCACCCCCAAAATGGCGGAATTTTTCGTGAAAAATAGCACTTTTCACTTCACATGACCACCAAAAATTTAGAAATGAAAAAAAAATTATCAAAGACCGTTGGGGGGAGGATTTGATGATACTTTGACTAAATTTTAATGGTACTTGATTTCAGATAATTTCTAGCTGAGATACAGTGAACACCGCAAATCGTGTTTTTCCAAAGGCGTTCTTGGAAAAGCTTTGTCACCGGCTTGTTTGTGGATATTTTCGCGTACAAATTTCACGGAATGTTCTTGAAATGACACTTAACAATGTACAAAAGGTTTCAATAAATTTACTCTATCCATGTAGATGACAAAAAAATCGCAAAAAAGTGTTTTTTTTTTCACGCTGAAAACCCTACCCTTCCCTTAATGGAAGAAAAATCTTCGTTGCCTTCCAAGCGCAATCCGCTTAGAAGACCGTGCCATAGTTGCGCCAATGTTGAAGATGAGTTGAAAAAAATACCATGTAGAAGTCAAAAGTAGTAAAACATGCCTACGTCTCAAGAATGGTGAAGAAATCTTTCCTTGTGAAGAAAAAATCATGAAAATCAGCGATTTTTTCTTCGCCTAGAGATATCTCCCACCTTAACAATACCCACAAACCCACACACATTAATCTGTATCTTCGGGTCTTCGCACCGGTGGCTAACACACGTTCGGCTCTCCTCACCCGCGGTCATAAAGAAAGTGAAACGTGTGCCGTGCGAGATCTCGTGGGAGAGAAAGTTGTCCCCGTCCAAGACGACGAACAAAAACGCATTACTTGCGAAAACTTCTCAAACCCGCATTATTTCACAATTACTTATGTAACGCGCGAATTTTTTTTTTTTCAACGTTTACCCGCGCGTTTTCCTTACGGGAACATCGATACGCCCTTAAGGTACGACGACAGGCACTATTTTGACGCAATGTTTTTTTTCCTTCGCGCGATTTTTTTTTTCCTCAAACGTCTTCTTCGCGCTGTTTTTACGCGACGTCGAACGGGGGCAACAATCTCCCCGGAAGTAACGACCAGATGGTAGTTTCGAGCGAGCGAAAGCCATTGTGAAGGATTGCGCAATATTTTTCTTTGCCGTAACTTTCGCGGGTCGAGACTGCTTACGCAATTATAGCGAAAGCTTTTCGGATTCTTTTCTTTCTCGAAACGGCTGGACCGAAGAACCCGAAATTGTCAGTAACGGAAGTGACCAACCGGATATACGTGGCTTTGGAGAAGTTAAAAAATTAGACGTGTGTCGCTCTTCGGATGTACAGAGTGGCCCGGAAAATAAAAAAGTCCAAATCATCTCCACGTATGTTCTACATTTTTTTTGTTTTGCAAGAAAAAAAAAGCATTTTTATTCCTGCGCGTGTACTTTCCTTACATTTTTCTTTCCCTCGTGTTATGGTTATGAAGTGTTCAGATGTTCACTGTTCCGCAATAAATAAACGTCGTTACGTTAAACTATAGTTTTCGTACTTAAAAATGAATAAAAATCAATTAGAATTTTTTACAATGTATTCCAAGACTTAATTTATCAAGCCCAACATCTTTATATTCATATCTTTTATAAAATCCTCAAAAAAATCGCGAAAATAGCCTTTTTTCGTGGCACTTTTTCACACAAAAAAAAATTGTTAAATTCGCACATGATTTCATACCCGTTACTGTGGCCTAAGGCCTCACGAGTTTGAAAAAAAGTTTGAAAAGTCACTAGAGTTCAAATGATAAAAAAAAAATACTCATACCAGTCCGAACGACAGTAAATCGCTTTCAAAAACTGCCACGAGGAAAGTACACACACTAAAGAGAAAAACAACGATCTTTGCTACAGCAAACTTCGAAAAAAATGCCTCTTTTGTCTCGAAAGGTAAAAAAGATCGTAGCGTATACACGAGAATCATCTGGATTTCCCTTTTTCGGCGTCACGTTCCCGGCCACTCTGTGTACGTGAAATTGCAGCCAGTGGCCGGTCTCATCCAGTCGGCAGTAAAAATCAACCGAGCACTTTCGCGAGACGGCCACTGCGGCGAAATTTATAGTCTTTTCGCATTAACGACCGAACGAATGTTGCTCAACGCGAACCGGGCCGCGAAAAACGCAGGTATCGAAAGAAAAAACAAAACGATCCAATCATACCTGAATTCGAGAGAATTAGCTTCGAGCATCGTTAACGCGAAACTGTTCAACGGAGAACGGGACTTGCCGCTTTTAAATCTTTCGCGGATGCACGCGCGGCGAGAAAAATGTGCAACGCGCGAGGCTCAAGTAGGGGAACACGAGTCGTGCCATTATATGGTAACGTTCTCTTTTTTTTTCGCGGCGCGTACGCTCCACGAATATCACGCGAACTTTGGCGATTTTTCGATCGAACGTTATTGTGATTCGCGGTGTTTGTTTTTTCTTTTACTGAATCGCCCAATACAGAATACGTATTTACAGATGTAATTGATTTTTTTTGTGGAGCCGCGAGCAAAGAGCACGAGGATGCAGCAATTATTTTGTTTTGGCTGGATCTTCTGTGTACGTAGCGTTTTCTTCTTTTTCTTCCTCGTCTGCCGCGTCTTCTTCTTCGTATTCTTCGTATTCTTCTTTTTCTTCCTCGTCTTCTCTCGCCTCTTCGTGTCCTCGTCTCGCTTCCTCCTCGCGTTCTTTGTCTGGAGAATTATCGACGCTCGTTTCAGCGGGGAGTCGGTCGCCCCATTTGCTGGACCTTGCGCATCGATACATCCACCTGAAATTGCGGAAACCATCAGTTTTCGTCTCATTCGTTTAAGGGGTTAGGCCACAGTAACGGATATAAAATCATGTGCGAATTTGACAATTTTTCTTCGTATGAAAAAGTGATTCACTCATGAAATTAATCACACTTCTATTTAGCGTGAATATCAAGCTGTTAGAAAATATTTTTTTTTTTCGATGTACAAAATGGCCGACTACTAATATTTTCTTTTATCTTTTTTTTAGGCGCTCCGCGGCGTGACATTTAGCATCCACAATTTTTTACCTAGAACAAAAACCAAAAATTCTCGTCAATCTACATTAGAATACCTAGAGAAGTACGTACGGAATTTAAAAAATGTTGTTTTATTCAAAAGTTGTAGGTATTTGAATTGAGTTGTAGATATTTGAATGAATTTTCAGTGAAAAATTTCGTATAAAACTGCTCATAAAATGAAAAGTTTTCGATTAATCGGAAATTCCGTACGTACTTCTCTGGGAAATGCAATTAGGAACATAACTTTTTAATTTAAAGTAAATCGAGTGAAAATTGTTGAAGTTATTTGTCACGCCAATTGGAAAAAAGCTGTTTCGAGAAAAACGCGTTTAAAGTTTTAGGTACTCTATGGCCGTGCCAGAAGTGGGCTTACGTTATACGCTCAAAGTCGGTGAAATTTTTTTTTTTTTGCTATAAACCGTAACTTATTCTTATGATGATAAAGCACCGTTTTAGCGAGAACAAAAATCGATTTTTTGAAAATTCTACTGTGGCCTTACCCCTTAATACGTTTTTACTAAATTCCTCAAATGAGTAATCGCACGCGTTAATATTTTATCGATCGCAAATCGACTCGATTCTACTTTTTTGAAATTCTCGGCGCGGTTTGTGGAAAATCTTTAACGAGATATTGAGAACTGGCTGCACGGGATTTTTACTCACAGAAGTCTCTCTCTCTCTCTCTCTCTCTCTCTCTCTCTCTCTCTCTCTCTCTCTCTCTCTCTCTCTTCCCCTCCGTCCCTCAATGGCCCCGGCCGTTATAAGCACGCCTCGTTATCGAGTTTTTGTTTATTTCTTCATTTGGTTTGGAAGTTTTTTTAATTTTGGTTGTTTCTTTTTCTTTGATATTTTGTCTGTTGAAAATAATAATCTGTAAAGACAATTTATCGACGCTGCTTACGAAAAGTAGCATGTTTCAGAATTCTTGCGAAAACAAGCACGTTTGATATCACCGCGAAAACTAGCATGTTTCGGCTTCCAAAACTAGCAAGTTTCGGTTTTCGCCACGAAAACGGGCACCTTTCGATATTTAACGCGAAAACTAGCACGATTCGGTTTTCGCCACGAAAAGAAGGAGATTTCGATATTCACCGCGAAAATTAACATGTTTCAGTAACACTGGAATTGTTTCCAACTTTTCTTCCATGCTTTTTAACGCCTTGCCTCTATTTTTTTACTTCAATTTGACCGCAATCGGAAATTTGCGATCTTTTGGACCTCTCAAAAAAAAATTATTGGACTTCAATTAAAATTGAAAATATTCGGGAAATATCCATTCAACCTTACGTCGATACAATCCCCGTTAAATATGATTTTGAGCAAGAAGGACGAGATGAAAATCTCAAAAAAAAAAACATGGATGATGTTCGAATGTTCTAGTTAAAACAGACGTCAGATAAAAAATTGCCTCCTGCACCAAGAAAAAATAATATTTTCAGGCCATGCTTGACAGAGGTTTAATTCCAATGGAACATCAGCAAGATTTTTCAAACATACTCGACGATAACCATCTGTAAGATTACAGTAAATTTGTTGAATATTTTCGATAACGTTATTTTTTAAATAGAAAATCACAATAAATATTTCATTATATTTACAATTTCGATATTATTTTTTTACAAAAATTACTACTATCGATTTTAATTGATAATTATTATCTCAATGTTAATAAAAGCAACGAGTATAAAATGAAAGTGTTTATTTCTCCACATTTTTACCTGAGCATGAAAGACTTAAAATTCTCACCAAAACTCTTTTTGGCTAGATTGTACGAGCGATGAGATTCTTAAGGTATTAAACTTACTCCTTTACAGTAGTTTTTACAGTGAAAATCAAACAAGTTAGTTTTCGCGGTGAATATATAATCGTGCTAGTTTCCGTTGCGAAAGCATAATCATGCTAGTTTTCGTAAGAGCTTTGAGCCGTGCTACTTTTCGTAAGCAGCGTCGTTACGATAATGCGAAAACTACACACAAGCCCTGATTATTGGCAAAAATTTTTTTGTTTATTCGTTCATGTCTTTATTTGCTTTAGGCCATTTAAGTACTTTATTTAAAAATTAGGCCATTGGTCATTACGCCACGTAGTTCGTTGCAATTGCAATAAACAAGCGTACGGACAAAAAAGCGGCAACAACAAACGAGCACAACCAAACAAACCAATAAACTACTAGTTTGTTTATGACCTAAAGTTAAAAATAAACGAGATAATGCAATAGCCGCTTTTTTCAGGTTTAATTCGGAAAATATCGATGGTAGAGAAAAATCTGTAACGACCAAAGTTGTAAAGCACTCGATTTCCTACATGTTCAGTCATTACCATTTTTACTTAAAAATTGTAAATCGCCGAGTTATTCAACAAAAACAATTTCCCATTAAATTTAAGACGACGATATTAACTGAACGCAAGCTCAGCCCAGCATGAAACTTACACATGTTGTTTTACACTAATAAAAGAAAATTCAGTGTAAATTTCAGCAGGATCAACCTAGTCGTTGGGGCAAAAAAATTAAAAAATCAAAGATTTTTCTTTTTTTCTAGTGTTGTAGTACCTGGAAAATTTTGATTTTTTTTTTTCAAACAGTTCATAGAAAAACGCATCTTTTTTATAGAGGACATTTTTTCGTACGACGAGAAGATCACTACGATACGATCATTTGAAATTTTATCACGTGTAAAATCTTATCTCCGAGTTAGCCGAGTTAGCGAGCCGACAAAAATCTGAAACAAAGCCACGTACTCAAAATATATGATACAAAACCATCACCAACTTTGAAAAAGATTGAAGGCCAGGCTTTTAGGCCGTTCGAAAACACTTGGAATACCTCATATGTAGATATATAGACGTGTAATCGCAGCGAATGAAGAATTTCGCGAAACTCACTTTCCGTGTTTCGTCGCAGTAAATATAATCTCGTTGAGCTTCCCGTCCGCTGTGCACATTCGGCATATCGTGTGTCCGGACCGCACGATTGTCGGTCGCACTATGCGAGGCCAATTTTTCGTCACATCGACCGAGTCATCTGACGAATGAATCATCATTAATCGATAACATATAATAATGGATGCATCGATCGTGGACTATCGCGTCGATGATTTATGCAGGCACTCGATCGAGACGTACCTTTCTTGAAAACTACGTACGAATATCGTTCAATTTTTTTGCTCGACGTGTTTTTGAATGTGAAAGGAGTGTATGGAACTTCAAAGTTGCACGGTGTGTCGTCCGTCTTGTAACGAGGACAGGCGAACTGGTGGGGACACTGAAACCCAAAGGTGTTACATATCGTATATGGATCATTCTTAATTGAATCGATTAATCTCCCTTGTTCGGATATCAAGTACTCGAAGGCTCTCTTTACCGGGGAAAAAACGTAACTACGAGAATCCGTTTCCGTCCGGGCTCGCTGCATGTGAAGAATGAAATCCCGAGCTTCGTTGATCAACTGCCAAAAAAAGGAGAGCCAAAGATCAAAAACTCTTTATTGGCAAAAAAAAAACATTAAAATATTCGTGATTAGAAATAATTCGATTTTTTTCCATTTCTTACTTTCTAATTCCTATTCATAATTAAGCATATCCCAATTGACCAGTTTTTTCACGATTCGAAGCGGACGTCTTCAAAAATCGACGTCGACAAATGAATATAAAATGTTTACATAGTGTTATTCGGAATGTTGCGTGGAATTTTTATTCTCATTGACGTTTAAAAATTCTGCGATAAAGAACTTTAAACGTTTTTAAAGACGGAAATTTGAAGAAGAAAAAAATGTTTCCGCGAAATGATTAAAAAAATCGTTTCCGTAAAATGAGCTACAAAAAATAATCCCGAAAAATGAGCAATAAAAAGTGACGTGGATTAGGCAAAAATGGAGATGCCTGTGATGAAAGCAGAATCAAAGACTATCGGACCTTGAATCCCGCGTTGGTTCCCTGCTCGACGATGACCAAATACCGTTCGGTCCTTTCCCAAAGTTTGGCGATTGTGTCGAGGCGTGTCTGCATGTTCGGCAATTCCAAGAGAGTGTAAGCGCTCACAACGATATCGTAATTTCGCTGATGACAAAATAGAGCATTTTTTCACAATCATAGCGATCGAGTAGTTTGTGCGTACATTGAGCGACGTTGGTGGACGCGGATTTCTCGGGAACCGGAAATAGCGAAGAGGCGGGGCCGGGTTGAAATTTGGAATTTTAATGTTCCGAAATTCAAGATGAAAGTGGAAAGATGCAAAGAATATGAAGGAGCATTGAAGAAGAAAAAGTACAGCTTGTACGTACATTGGATAACGGTATGTACTGTCGATAGAAAATTCTGTCGATTTTGGGACGCGCGTGCTCGATGAGGGACTCGGCCAATTCGTGCATATCCGTCGATGCGTCAATGCAGATGTGCTCCTTGACGGCTTTGGGCCAAATGGAAGACGTCACCCTGAGCGAAAAAATTGAGCAATTATTTTCGTATTCGGACATGGCGGGCTAAAGGGGCAGATTTTTTTAGACCTTCAGCCGAGGAAAAAATTCGCCGATTTTCATTGTGTTTTTTTTTTAAGGAAAAATTTCTTCATCATTTTTGAGACTTAGAGTATGTTTTGTTTCTACCTTTGGCTTTTTTTGGCTGATACATGGCATTCTTTTAGCATTTTTTGCCGAAAAAAAATTAACGGGGCGATATCTTTAGGCGAGGAAAAAATTAGTGATTTTCATAATTTTTTTAAGGGGTTATATACTGTTAAAATTTTCGAAAAATCGATTAAAAAAATCGTAATGTACATATATCTAAGTTTACACACAGAAAATTTCTTGTCAATCCGGCGAATATTCTCGAAGTTACACGCACATTTGTAGTAACGTGTCAGAACGTTCGAAAGTGCTTTTGAAACTTTAAACGCGTTTTTCTCAAAACCTTGTTTTTAAAGTCGGTGAGCAAGATTTCTCGGAAACGGCTGAACCGATCAGTCTCAAATTTTGACACAATCTTTTCAACTATATTTTTTAGAAATTAATCGAAGGTTTTTTCTCACCGATAAATAGTTTCCATTTTATAAACATCTTAAGGCCTAAATTTATGTCAAAAATCGATTTTTTTTTGAGAAGCCGCCATTTTGTAAAAAATATTATTTTGCTTATTCCTTCGATCAATTACAAGATAATCCATTATATTAACGAAATATTTTTGGTTTTTTCTTTTTAGATGATCCAGTCCAGAGATATCGTGCTCACCCCAAGACGCCTTTTTTTAGAGGTGCTCCCGGAGATCAGCTTTAGCAGCTTTTAAAATAATTGTTTTTACAAATGAAAAATGTTAAAATACCGTTAAAAGTTACCATAATATGTGTACAAATTTTTACGTCAAGGCCTTAGGCCACAGTAACGGGTATAAAATCATGTGCGAATTTAACAATTTTTTTTCTCGTATGAGAAAGTGATTCACTCATAAAATTGATTACACATCTATTTAGTATGAATATCAAGCTGTTACAATTTTTTTCCATGTACAAAATTGCCAACTACTAATATTTTCTTTTGTTATCTTTTTTTTAGGCGCTTCGTGGCGTGACATTTAGCATCCACAAGTTTTAACCGAGAAAAAAAAAACAAAAATTCTCGACAATCTACATTAGAATAATTAGAGAAGCAGTAGCAGCAGAAGTTGTAGGTATTTGAGCTGTTAGAAAAAATGTTTTTTTTTTCGATGTACAAAATGGCCGACTACTCGAAACTTCTCGAAACAGCTTTTTTCCAATTGGCGTGACAAATAACTTCAACAATTTTCACTCGATTTATTTTAAATTTAAAAGTTATGTTCCTAATTGCATTTCGCAGAGAAATTCGTACGGAATTTCTGATTAATCGAAAACTTTTCATTTTATGAGCAGTTTATGAGCAGTTATAACGAAATTTTTCACTCAAAATTCATTTCTTAAGGGGAGATATACACCTAGATGGTCGAGGTCGAGGATTTAGAAGCTATGAACATTCCGTCGACCGTAGAAGACCTACAATATGGGCCTGGTGTCGATGATTCCATGTCAGTTGACAAATTTCATGATTTATTCATTCCCAAATTTTCAAACGCGTTTTTCTCAAAACCACGTTTTCCAAATCGGTACCCAAAATTTCTCGAAAACCAATGAACCGCTTGCCTTGAGGTTTTTTGTGGTTATTCTATACACCATTATGTTGTACTTGTCATAGGATTTTTTTCCGTTACTTATTTTTTGTTTTATAGGCAAAATAATAACTAATTTTTGGCCCAAAAATCACTATTTATGTTCAAACGTTCGCCATTTTGTCATAAATCGATATTTTCAAAATCGGCTATGACAAGTACTAGATTATAGTATCTTATTTAATAATCTTTTTGGTTTTTTTTTTCAGATGATTTTTGAAGAAACGCCAATGGGTACCGTATACGCAGATTTTTTTACGTCGCTCCAAGGATCATACAATATCCTTGTATATTTTTCATATTTTTAAATAAAGAAAATTAAACATATTTTTGAATGTATATACTATTAGATAATTAAAACTCCAATTCGAAATTTCAAATAGATTTCCTTGAAAAAATTCACAAAAATGACCTTTTTCCGGCTCCTAGGTGTATATCTCCCCTTAAGTTCAAATACCTACAACTTTTGAATAAAACAATATTTTTTCAATTCCGTACGTACTTCTCTAGGTATTCTAATGTAGATTACCGAGAATTTTTGTTTTTTGTTCTAGGTAAAAAATTGTGGATGTGAAATGTCACGCCGCGGAGCGCCTAAAAAAAAGATAACAAAAGAAAATATTAGTAGTCGGCAATTTTGTACATCGAAAAAAAAAATTCTAACAGCTTGATATTCGTACTAAATAGATGTGTGATTAATTTTATGAGTGAATCACTTTTTCATACGAAAAAAATTTGTTAAATTCGCACATGATTTTATACCCGTTTCTGTGGCCTGACCGCTCAATAGATTTAAAGGTCTTCTCAAGAAAGATTCTTGAAAAATGGATCTTTTTGGGCCTCCTGACTGTATATAAGCCCTTAAAAGGAAAGCTTTCTTCACCATTTTTTAGACTTAGGGTGTGTTTTGTCACTACTTTTGGCTGTTACATGGTATTTTTTAAAATTAATTATAAAAAATGGCGGACGTATGGCACGGTCTTTTAAACTGCAATTTCTAAACTGGAACGTAGTGAATGTCCCAATTATTGAACACTATCTTGTACTTTTATTATTTCTCATTCACCTGCATGCATTTACTTATTTATAAAAATTTCATTACATATATGGAACTTTTAGCTATCGAAATGTTACCTTATTTGTGCAAAAAAAGCTTTAATTAATAGAGAAAAAAATTATTTAATCAGCAACGGTGACCCGATTTGACGTCTCGTGGTAACTGCTTATCGTTTTTGCTAAGACGCTCCGCTTGCGTAAGGGCATAAAAAATTCAAAAACTGTCGCACCTCAAAAAGTAAAGGCGTTTCAGGTTCCTCAGGAAATATCTTACAAATAACAATTTAAAAAAAAAACAATTGAATTAATTATTTGTTAAAAAATACGGTGTTCGATCATTGGGACATAGAAAATGCAGTGTGTCCCAATTATTGTACACTCGAATTCTCCAAGATGGCGTCATTAAACCCATCAAAACATCGAGACAGTTAACGTGTGACAGATCGTGTGAATCGGATTTATTCAAACAAAAACTGTAAGTTCCTGAATAAACTTACCTTTATTCTTTTAATAATTACTCTAAGATCGTCAAATATATTTTTTATTTGTATTTTCGTGCAATAAACATAAAAAGAAAAGTAAAAAGAGAATATAACCCAAATGTACCCTAAAAATACGAATGTAATGTTCAATATTTTTTGCTCTCCGATATTTCAGGGAGCCAAGCTGCGACAAAATCGAACAAAAACAGAACATAAAAACGAGGAAGCTGAAAAGAAAAATCAAATAAAGTTCGAGTTGAAAAGCAAAAATAAACCAAATGCGAATGAACCAAAAACCTGTCAAAAGAGACTAAATATATATTTTTGTATTTTTACATGATTAACAAAAGATTATTTAAGTGTTTGATTTTGCTTTTATTTCTTAATATTGTACCCAAAATAATATTTTCAGAACGGAAAAAGAATTCTCGAGAGTGTTCAATAACTGGGACATGCCTGTTCAATATTAGGGACATAGGCAATTCCAGTGTTCAATAATTGGGACATTTGCATGCTTCACATTGTTATTATTTTTTTTTCATTTGAAATCGTTTAAAAATAATTTAAGGGTCGATTTTTCGAAAGTAAAAATATAAAAGTATCATTTGAACATGAAAGCGATGGTTTTTTCTTGATTTTATATTTTTTTCTCACCGAATTCAATCCCCCAGATCCTTAGCTGTTCAATAATTGGGACATTCACTTATATTTCAACAACTAATCTACCGATTCTGATGAAATTTGGTATGAATCTTTCTAACCTTATTGCCTAAAGCGTCACGCTAAATGTTTCGTCAAAAGAAAAGTATTTCTCAGTATTTCGCTAGATATCGATTGACGTCTCCATCCGAAGCATCTACTTGCAAAATTCGTTGTACACAGGCCGAATCCAAGTAAAGAAAAAAAAGACGCACCAGGTGGCGGTGCCGAGGCCCGACCCAAAATCCAGCAGCGTCTTTGGCCGGAAGTCTCGGTTCCGTTCGCCGATTTCCCGAAGAATTCTGTGCAGGACCGCGTACTCGGCTGCGCTTCGCGAAACCAAATGCAGCAGACCGGCGTATCTATTGTATTTGACGGGCGACCACGCGTGGACGCTTTGTTTCAGGAGCGTCAGGCACTTTTTTTTCTCCTTCGTCTGCTCGCCGATAATCTCCTCCGGTTGTCCGATCTCGGCGATCCGCGGGTTCCTGTCCGCGGCGATTTTGTTCCTTATCTCGGTGTATTTCGCACGGACGGTGGATACCTCGGCCGGCGCGTGCCTGCCGTGCAAAAAGTTGGCCAGTTTCTTGCTGTCCTCGAGAATCGCCGGTATCGGCATGTCTGCGCAATTCGGACAATGTTTTTTTTTTTTCAATCATGTGTATATGAGGCATTCCACGCCAGTTCGCTCGGCCGTGACCCTGACCATTTTTTATTTTTTTTCGATTTTTTTTTAAATAAAATAGTATGCTATGCAAGGACTATTTTCACAAACTTTTGAATTTTTATCGCATGTATTTCAGAAGTTACAATTTTTCGAAAAATCTGGATTTCAGAAAGTTCGGAAACGTTCTAACGCCGATATCTCTTAAATCAATCGATATATCGAAAAACGTCCAAAGATCGATATTTTTCATATTAGTTCACACTTTCATAAAAAAAAAAGGAAAACATTTTCAAATCATCGTTCAAATCAATCATTTTTTCAGCGTGTAAAGTGAAAACTATTTTTTTTAAGATGATTACCATTTTTTTTTTCAAAAAATTCTCTAAAATATGATGAATTATATGAATTTTGACGCTAGTCCCATTGTGGGCCCATCTTTCCTTGTTTTTTTTTATAAATTCAATTTTTTTCACGAAATTTTCGAGTGTTTGGTATGAATTACGAATATTTTTTATTACCAATAATACTCGTAAGTAATAATAATTATACTTATTTACAATTAGTAATTGTAGTGATAAGTTTACAATCAGTAGCCCGATCTAATATGTTGAAGAATTATTTGTCCATTACTTTCCTAGAAGAAATAATCAGAATTTTGCATTATAGGAGAATATATGAATGAAACACTAAGTACATATTTTTTTATCTTGAGAGAGTTAGATATTCATCTATGGAAAAATAATTCGTCATCGTAAAAAATTTATTTATTTATCGTAAAAAAATAAAAATGGTTGAACGTTTTAAATGACCCCTTTTTTATCTCCTATGACCAACGAAAATAAGTATTCGGTGAAATTTTGTATCATTGTTAAAATTATGTTCAATGCTTTAAATGTATACATTAGACTGGCCAAAAAATTATAATTTTTTTTTCAATTGAAATTTTTGTTGAAAATGTTGTTGAGAATGATGAAAAATGAGCGCTGACCAAATCTTAGCCCTTTATATCAATATTTAGACGCCCTTCATCGCAATTTACTATTTCCCATTCATTCAACATGGTAAAAGTTTTGTTTGTCGCTTCTGAGCTTTATAACTCGCCTACGGGTAAACACACGGAAATGCCCAAAACATTGTTTTATAGGAAATTTAACGCTCTACAAAAAAGGTCTTTAGCCTTCATACGATAAATTCACTCGTTTGAATTTGATTCAACGTCAAAGTTGAATCTATGATAAATTTCATGATTTTGTGAGATTTTTGGACTTTTGCAACGAAATTATTGTTTTTTTTTCTGATTCATCTTAAAAAGTATTGTATCCTTTTCAAATTATTCCCTAGATAGTTTCTCAAATTCCTAATGGATTTAAATTTATTGTTATTTAAAAGTACATTAATACAAAAATCTATTCTTAAACCGAATTCAATTCTCATAGCATGATAAATAAATATCTAGGCAATAATTTAAAAAGGATACAATACTTTTTAAGATGAATCACAAAAAACAACAAAAAATCAATAAATTTGTCACAAAAGTTGAAAAATCTCACAAAATCATGAAATTTATCATCAATTCAACTTTAATGTTGAATAAAATTTGAACGAGTGAATTTATCGTGAAAGCTTTTTATGAAGGCTCAGGACCTTTTCTGTAGAGCGTTGAATTTTCTATAAACATATTTTTAGGCGTTTCCGTGTGTTTGCCCGTAGGCGAGTTATAAAGTTCAGAAGCGGCAAACAAAACTTTTACCATGTTAAATGAATGGGAAATAGAAAATGGCGATAAGGGTTAAATCGCTCTAAATATTAATATAAAGGGCTAAAATTTGGTCAGCACTCATTTTGTATCATTCTCAACATTTTCAAAAAATTAAAAATAAAATTACAATTTATTTTTGGCCAGTCTAGTAAATATGTTATTTAAGAAAAATTAAGTTTTACTTAATTTTTAGTTTAATTATAATCACTATTCTATCCTAATTGGATATATATATATATATATATATATATATATATATATATATATATAACCAATTAATATAAAAAAATTATCAAATTTTGGTTAATTATTGAAATTATTTTTATCAATTGAAAAAAAACAGATATATTTAAATATATTTTATCAATTTTTGAGTTTCGTCTATTTATCGATGTGATAATGATCACTATTTTATTCCAATTAGATAAAACGTAACTAAAACATTACCGATTAATATATATATTTGATCAAATTTGGGATCATATGTGGGATCAATATGTAAAAGTTTTAATTTTTAATTTTGATAGTGATTTTCATTTATTTATCGATGTTATTATTATCGAAAGTCGATTTTTATTAGAGATAGACATAACCGATTAATATAAATCTTCTATGAAATTTCGGATCATTTTTAAGATTATTTTTAATCATTCAAACTTATCTATATGTAACTTTGTTAAATCGTTTGGTTTTTTGTTAATTTCTCAGTGTGATTATAATTACCATTATATTCTAATGAGATATAAATAAAGCGGTAAAAAATGGATTTTTTATTACCCTGTAACACGTTTTGCACGCCGACGGCGAGCCAATCCGGGATCGTGGCAAGTTGCGTACCCAATCTCCCAGGATGTTTCCGCGGCTTCAGTTCCTCATTATCGATCAGCCTGTGTATCTCCTCGTTCATGTTCACGCTGAGCTTCACTTTTTTCTTCGTCGTTATCTGGTATAAACAATAAACTCAAATATTTTTTTTGTCCTCGCGATAAAAAAAAAAGTTGTAAGAAAATTTTTCTCGCAGTGATAGAATGATCGTCTTACCTGGCGAGCTTGCCGCGAGACCGGCAAATAAAATCTCGTCAACATCGCGCGCTGCAAAACGCAAATTCCAAAATTGTCGATTCAATAAATATTTCGGAAAGGAAAAAGATCGTGGATATTTGTTCAAATGTTCGCGCGCTATTGTCGCGGGGATATTAGTTCCGGCGAACGCCGCCAGACGGCGCGCGCGACCACTGCAGATTCCGTAGAGGAGGTGGAGCACAGGAGTCCAAACCACGGTCTTATAAACAGGTCTGGGCACTCCCATATACTTTGCATAGGCCGTCGTGTGACAAAAAGTGAGGCCATTTAAGTTCCGAAACGGGCCACACTGCTTGGAGCGCTAGTATCGGAGCGGCCGATTGTGGGACAGAGAGCGATATACTAGCGCATGCGTACTGTCTTCATGGTTGTAATAAGAATACATCCTTTACATAATTACATATAGCGTTTATCATAGAAACTTACTTGTGCGATAATTTGTCCATCTCCGTCTTTATGGATGAAGTGGCGCACAATGTCGGATTGTTTAAAATGCTTCTCGCATATTTTGTGCGTTGTTTTTAATTCATTTATGAGTGGCGATACTGCCTTCACCCATTTTTCACGCAATATATGATCTTTCAGGCATTGCAAAATTTTCACTTCAATTATCAATTCACTTGAATTATCGGTTCACTTCGATAAAAGACACTTCAGATAAAATAAACATTTCCACTTCTATTGGCCGTCGGTGTACGCTGTGGTAAGGCGGCGACGAGGTTATACACAAAATACTAGCAAACACAACAGCACTAGTATATTTAAGCAAATCGGCCGCGCCGACGCTAGCGACGTGGTGGAATTTGGAACTCAATTGGCCTCACTTAATGTCACAAGATTTTAGCCTCTGTGCCCAGACCTGTTTATAAGACCGTGGTCCAAACTCCGTAGTTTTCAGCGTCCGAGAATTTATGGACAATTATGGTTCAACAAAAGCGGCGCTGGTGCAGATTATGTCCGATATGTTATGATGGTGCGTGTTTTTTGATAGGACCATAACCTTCATTTTTTCGATATTGAGGTAATCCTATCGCCAGGCTTCAATCCATAGGATTTTCATAATCTTTTTTTGACCTTCACTAAATATATTAACAATCGTCTCTGTGAAATTTCAGGGTCGGTTATCGACCTAAATACAGAGAAAAAAAATATTAAAATTGCGTGTTTTTGTGACAGAATTCCGAGACGACATACAAAAACCCAATTTCCGGTCGCTACAAAAGTGCATATAATAGTGGGAATCAGTCAGATTTTTTAAAATAATCAGATTTAAATACTTAAGACTTGTAGTAATCAAATGCTGTCAGAAAAAATTACGCTTATTGACCTAATTTTTATGTAATCTCAAGTTTAATTTGAACTTCCGGTATTGGATTTATTACAACTTGTTACGATATAGAGACGTGACAGCAAGGCGACAGCTGACTGTAGTCCTAACCTCATCTCACTCATTCGAATTTCCACACATATTTCATTTTTAACCGACATATCGGAAATTTTTTGTTATTACAAATCATTTTTTTTGCACATGTTAAAAATATAAATTGTACAAGTCTCAAGTATGATCAGAGCTATGACTAGTGTGATGCGATAGGATTGCCTTAATCGAAAGTATGTAATATAAATGCGGGTATAATGTCAAGTACAATGAGCGTATAAACATTTTAACTTATTCATATGCTTTTAGCAAAACTTTAAAGCATGTAGATACAATGGAAATTTGTAATACTTTGCTGGTATCTTTCATTGTTCGCACATGTGTAAGACAAAATATTTGTTTTTACAAAGTACCAATCTTGTGAATGTCAATTGTCTGCATTTGTGAATTATTTTCTGTTTTTCAAATACTTTCGATTTTCGTGCCCGAGTTTCTAGCATTACAGCAATTACGTTACGAACAACGTTTTGAGGATTGTTTACAGATAAATTAGTCATGTTTTCGCTTATTTTCAATTTTTTACTTTAGGCTTAAGGCATTAGGCTAATGTGAACATTTCAAAAGTAGTTTAGTCTTGACCGACGTTTTTCTTCTTAACATTTTTTTGGCTAGTCATTAGCAATAATGATGTAATTGTTCAACGAAAAATCGAAAAAAGATTCTTTTTCTAATTTAATAATTGAAACACGATACCGATAAAAGCTCCGTCAAGTCTTAACCAATATTATCTATCTTAAGAAAATAAAAAAGTCGTTCCTTCGGTTTCAGATCAACTGAGTGGCCAAAATCAAGTACACCGTTGAGCCCCTTACGTGCAAAGGTCCTTCACGGCATTGTTAGTAACGGCTTCAATTATTGATATTTAGCAATTAAATTTTGCACCCAGCTTCGGGAATGTACACGCAAATAAATGTCGAAACGATTTTTCAATCATCCTGCTTCTTAACAATGAATTTGTTTAAGGCCTTAGGCCACAGTAACGGGTATAAAACCATGTGCGAATTTAACCATTTTTTTCGTATGAAAAAGTGATTCACTCATAAAATTAATTACACATCTTTTTAGTATGAATATCAAGCTGTTAGAAAAAATATTTTTTTTTTCGTTGTACAAAATGGCCGATTACTCGAAATTTCTCGAAACAGCTTTTTTTCGAATTGGCGTGACACATAACTTCACCAATTTTCACTCGATTTACTTCAAATTTCAAAGTTATGTTCCTAATTGCATTTCGCAGAGAAGTACGTACGGAATTTCTGATTAATCGAAAACTTTTCATTTTATGAACAGTTTATGAGCAGTTATAACGAAATTTTTCACTGAAAATTAATTCCTTAAGTTCAAATACCTACAACTTTTGAATAAAACCATATTTTTTAAATTCCGTACGTCCTTCTCTAGGTATTCTAATGTAGATTGACGGGAATTTTTGTTTTTTGTTCAAGGTCAAAAATTGTGGATGCTAAATGTCACGCCGCGGAGAGGCTAAAAAAGATAACAAAAGAAAATATTAGTAATCGGCCATTTTGTAGATCGAAAAAAAATATATATTTTTTCTAACAGCTTGATATTCGAACTAAATAGATGTGTAATTAATTTTATGAGTGAATCACTTTTTCATACGAAAAAAATTGTTAAATTCGCACATGATTTTATACCCGTTACGGTGGCCTAAGGCCTTAAATAAGCCTGATTTTCGCGTCGTCACAGTAACCCCTTGGAGTCTCTTGCACTTCGTACTCCGGCTATCGCTATATTGCTCGGTCCCACGGTCTTACATACAGGTCTTGCAACGAAGCTAAATTTTCGTGGTGGGGGTCACCACGCTTATCGGCTTCACTTTTCGATTTACTAGGCGCCGCTACGCGTCGCTACTAGCAAGGGGAACTAGTTTCCCCCTTACCTCTTACCGGCGAATGGGCCAAAGGTGTTTACGTATGTTTTTGTGGCGCGATTGTCGAAATAACCTTTATTTGCGACCATATACCAGAAGGTTCTACGCGATTTACCGTGATCCATTTTTTATCGTGTTTTTACGCGTAAGTGTGATTTTTTGGTAGTGTTTGCGAAAAAAATGCGAAATGGCTAAGGGTTGCGCGGTTCGCAATTGTAAAACGGGGTACAAAAATTGTAAGCAGAAATGATCCGTGTTTCGCGTGCCCAGAAACGTCGAACGATACAAAAAATGGCTCGATGCTATTCCGGGACTCAAAGAGTCTCAGTACGTGTGCGAAAAACATTTCGAAGAACGATGTATTGTGAGACGTTGGAGAAAAAAGGATGTAAATGGTCGTAATATGTGCTGGTATGAATTAATGTATTAAAAAAAGTTTTCAGTTTTTTTTTCGATGAAGGTAGTCATCTTTTTTTTAATCAACACATTTTTTAAATTGGTTTCGTATATTATGCAGTTTACACGACAGTACGGTAAATTAAGTTAGGGCAAACGGCGCATGCGTTGCGTTCAGGAGGGAAAAGGACAGAAGAGCTATTTCTCTCTTCGTCGCACCGCTACTTCCGCTTGTCGTCACGCGCCAAGCGGCAGAAATCGGAATAAAAAACAAAACCGCTAAGGGTACCTACCCCCACTACCGCCGTTGTCAGACCTGTTATACGACCGTGCTCGGTCCCCAATTATCGCAGCGACCTAGCGGTGAAATTTTGTACTTGAACTTTTGACAACTTCACGGACACATTTCATCGCTTGTCTGGTGCAGTCTAGTCTCCTGTACTCTAACCCGTGACTTTAACCTCGATGATATATCCCTTTCACTCTCTCGCCATTCCCATCTTTCTCCCTCGCACCCCAGCCGCGGCATTACTTTATTTACAGGCCATTTACGATCAATGAAACTCTCGTAACCGCACAAATCATAGCCACGCACAAACAAAAGGAACTTCCGGTCACCAATGACATTCCCGGGACCAATGGCAATACGTTTATTGTTAGCAAGTCCTCGAAACGCCGCGGTCGTGCTTTCATCGTCGTCGCGCGAGCGGAATCATAAATAAAGCTTTGTGTACTTCGAGTACGTCAATGACAAAAAACGATTCGATACTTTGGTCTGATCCGATTGGGACGAAAACGTATCATAAAATGTTATCAAGTTGATCTGTATTCGCTATTTGTTTATCTTTTTCATCCGTACATAACACATGCGGAAATTGGGGTTGTCATTAGAGATGCGAATTCCGGAAGTACAAAAGAATGATACGTTCAGCGAGAGACGTGGGTGGAATTTTTTTACATCACTTACCCGCATCGAGTTTCTTCGTAATCGTAAATCCTTGGAGAATTATTGTCACGCTGAGTTGTATTCGCACATGTTGGGATAGGGAACACGTTTAACCTGAAAACCGGCTCAGCAGAGGCACGTCTGTGGAGCCGTCGATAATGCCGGCAGCTGCAGTACCAGCAAAGTCAGTTAGGCTCGCACACGTACGGGGTGTCTCACAAGAAACATCACTCAAGTGTCCGCCTTCGATTTTGTTGAAACTCATGTACGTGATAAAGCTTGGAAAACTATTGGACACGCATTTTTTTTCGGCGGGATAACGGTTTTAAGGGGGGGCACCAACCCTTAAAGAAAATCGCGTCTCAAAAGCGAAAAATAAAATAAAATACAAAAAAGCTAAAAATAAACATGAACTTCGAAAACTAAACTTAAGGAAGTCGGATCGCCAGGCTTCGATCCATAGGATTTTCATAATTTTTTTGAGCTTCACTAAATATATTTATAATCGTCTGTGTAAAATTTCAGGGTCGTTTATCGATCTAATTACAGAGAAAAGAAATATTAAAAATTTCGTATTTTTGTGAAGGAATTTTTGCATATGTTAAAAATATAAATTGTACAAGTCTCAAGTATGATCAGTGGTATGACCAGTGTGAAGCGATAGGACTACCTTAAGGCAGTGGTCTGGTCCAGAAATTTGACAAAATCGATTTTTTTTTCTTTTTATTATTCCTTAGACCTTTCTTATTACGCTCGTGAAAACCGTTTATTGATATTTCAAAAAATAGCAGAGCAATAGAAATTATAAGCAAGCCGCGCGCAAACCTCATCGAACGGTATCAAAACTTTGAACGCGTTTATCTCAGAACTATGCTTTTCATCAAGACAACTTCAACGGTTTAAAAGTTATTCCAACCCAAATATGACGTCAAAAATCTCGCTCTAGACCAGAGTACCGCCTTAACCTTCTGTGGTAAAGTGCGTAAGTAGACAATATCGAAATTAATGGAGATTACCAAAATGTAATTATTGGAGCATTATCCCATTTTTCTCGAAACAGAATGGTTTTAAACAAAAACTGCGTAGACCATAAAAGATCAATCTTTTTATAGGCTACAACTTTTGTAGGAAATATTTTTCTATAAGATAAACATTTATTTTAAAAAATAGAAAAAAAAATCAAAAATCCGTTTTTGTGCGTTTTGACCTCGAAACCCAAATTTGCGGGTATTTTCACTATCATATTCGAGATCAGCGAGTTAAAATACGTGGGTACACGAAATTCCGAATTAATCGCCGATATGGGTATTTCGGAACCTTAAAGGTAATAGTTAAAATACAAACAAAATCAAGTAAATAAAATATGAACAATATTAGATAAATTTCACATTTCCTTTGCTATCATAAAAATACAGTTTCCTGCTTTCCCGAGTGCCGTCGGTAATGCAGCGACCATCGTTACCGACGGAAGTGACAGCACGGCCTTGTAGAGATTCGGTCGGTGACTCTCTCTACTCCTGTAGTTATATCCCCGCTGCCTGTCCAGGTTCTGTAAGGTCGGTAAGATAGGAGGAGGCAGGAAAAGAAGGTTTTTGCGTTTCGTCTCGGGTACAGTGACAGACTCATCAGTAGGGCTGTGTCACTGTACCCTGCCCTAGACGCGCTGGGTGTTAGGATCTAGGGGAGAGACGGTGTATATATTCTAACGCATGCCCCTGCGACCGCTTGTGAGAAACGCTGGAGCGATGTAGCCGCGTAGCGGTGAGATGGTGGAACTAGCAGGACCGCCACAGTAGTCCCCCCAGTGACAGCGTTGTGAAGTATGCTGGAGGAGTGTGCGGATGAGGCGTTCTTGAAGCTTGAGCGGTTATGCCGTATTAGTGAGGCCATTTGAGTACGTCTGTACCGACATGCCCTCACGTGTTGGCGGCTCGTCAGCTGAGTTGTGCCTGGGACCCCATTGGTTGTTGTTGCCGTGTGTGCGAGCGGAGGAGCGTCGTGGCCGTGTCCTCTGCGAGGCGCGTGGTGAGCGTCGTTGCCGTGTCCTCCGTGAGGCGCGTGGTGAGCGTCGTTGCCGTGTCCTCCGTGAGGCGCGTGAGTGTCGTGGAGTGTGATGTACTCTACACGTGTAGCGGCTTGCTCGTGTGGTGACCCTTGGGCTGGCTCATTGATTGGCTGGTACTCGTTTTTCGTAGGCTGGCTCGTTGATTGGCTCGTACGGCTAAGTTGATGTGCTGACTCCATTTTTGACGTTTGCGTGTTCATGATCACGTCGGGGTCACCAATGTAGAGATTCGGTCGGTGACTCTCTCTACTCCTGTAGTTATATCCCCGCTGCCTGTCCAGGTTCTGTAAGGTCGGTAAGATAGGAGGAGGCAGGAAAAGAAGGTTTTTGCGTTTCGTCTCGGGTACAGTGACAGACTCATCAGTAGGGCTGTGTCACTGTACCCTGCCCTAGACGCGCTGGGTGTTAGGATCTAGGGGAGAGACGGTGTATATATTCTAACGCATGCCCCTGCGACCGCTTGTGAGAAACGCTGGAGCGATGTAGCCGCGTAGCGGTGAGATGGTGGAACTAGCAGGACCGCCACAGCCTCTGGTCGCATGCCGCCACCTATCCTCCGTTCCTGGAAACGCGAAATCGAACCTAGCAAACGATCAAGCTGCGAATGACAATTTCCGGTCCTCTAGCCTGACATTTTTCCGTGATAAATATAAATATGTGAATAAAAGGATCTACAAAAAAATCCTAGCCTTTTCTTTGCAGCCTCGTGAAGGCTAAAAATCTTTATGACGATTTTTTTTGTTCCTTTCCCGGAATGACGCGCGTCCGGAAACGCGTGGCTTTTTCTTTCAACGAGATAGCGACGCAGGCTCGCGAGGATCTTACAATGGAACTCGACCGCCCACTCCTGCGTTGGCTTTCACATAGCGATCGTCATAATCTGTGGAAATTAAAAACTGCGCTCCATTGTCGCATTTCTTCTCGATATAGACGGAATTTTTAATTCGAGGGCATATTGGCCTCGTGTTCCATCAGAGCAAGGACGAATATTATCTTACGCGTTGCTATGTACACACTGCGTGGGCGCTTCCTCTTCACGTTGCTTCGCTGATAGGAAAATCGCCAAGGAATACATAATAATGCTTGATAATTTACGCAGCATTTCTATTACCTTATTTCGGTTGAACCATCATTTTGTTGGGTAATTTCATAATTTCGGATCTTAAGGCGGCCTCTAGTTTCTCGGATCGAAAAAATCAATTTTTTTTCATACATCACATCTACAACATGTGTAGAAAATGTGTGCCAAAGGATTTTTCGATATTCGAAGTGGTTCACAAGTTACGGCCCTGGAACGGAGCAGGTATACGGAGCAGGTATACTTTCAAACGCGTTTTTCTCGAAACACCATTTTTCGAAACGGTGACCACGACATTTCAGAAACTACTGCACCGATCTTGTTCAAATTTATACAGCATCTTTAATATGTTATAAGCCAGCGATTGAACTAGGATTATCATGATTGCTTCGATAGTTTTTTTTGTACGAGCGAAAAACTTAAGAAAAAATGAGTAAAAAATAGAATGTAATTTTCAAAAGTGTATAAAAAAGTCAACTTTTGTAATTTAGAATTCACTCTAGTTCAATCGCTAGTCTTAAATATGAAGATTAAAATGCCGTTTGGTTTTTTGATTTCAGATAAGCAGAACAGCCGCAATCTTGGTCACCGTCAAGCACCTCTTACTTGATGTCTTCCTGTCGGCCACTATAACTTTTATTCTATTGTATATTTTGACTTCAAAAAATTTGTAAAGCTTATTTAAATGTTAATAAAGATTATGCAACAACAATGAGATTGATTATTTCGATGCTTTGCCCGTAAAAAATTATTGAAAAAGCCGTAAAAAACAGCCGAGAAACTAGAGGACCGTGTTAAGGGGGGACACCGCTGTGACGGCTCAAAAAATTGATTATTTCGCATTTTCTCACAGCACACATATTCAAAAATATGCAAAAAAAAATTGGAAATTAAAAATTCATCAAAATTCATCAAAATATTGATTTTCAATTTACAAAAAAACCAAAATCTCCGTAATTGCAGCAGCTATCGTTGTAGCTCGCCGTTTTTTTTGGTTTTTGAAATTTAGTATTTCTAAACCTCCGAATATAAGTAAAAATTACGCCAAAATTACACTTTTTTCATCCTCCGCCATTTTGTGAAAAAAAAAATCTCGAAAAACGGTTCCGTACAACCAAAACTACATTTTTGTAGGTTATAAAACTTTGAATTTTTTATGTTCCAGGCCGACTATTCCCAAATTATCGATCCGGCCGTTGCACCATGTTTTGTATACAGATGCTTTTTTATTTTTTCAAAATAAAAATTAACACGAAGTAAGTTCAATGTATGCTTAATAACATAAGTCTTTTCCAAATCCCAAATGGATAATCTAGTAGGCAAAAAAAACGACCTTTTTTCGGTCGGTCACAATGGAGTTCCATAAGGTTATTATGGGACCAGATAAAGAAGTTAGCAACGCGTTGAAACTTCAGCGATAAAACTGCGACGGAGACACAAAGAAAAAAGAAACAACGTATAAGTGCATATTCGTAAAAGTAGGAAAAAGAGGGCAAAAAGGAGAGCGCGATTAAGCTATAGCGTATATACAGGGTGATTCACAACTATCAGGGCTTGTTTGGTGAGCATATAGACCCTGCCCAGGTAGCAAAATGTTATCTATATGGCATCCGAAAGATGTCGCGAAACGGATACGGTTAACTTTTTGGTTGTCCAGAAAGACGCCGTTTTGTATTACAAACGGCAACTTTTAATGGTTAACAAAGTGTCGACAAAAGGTTAACTCTTTTCGGTTGTCGGTACGTTAGCGCAAAGTCGTCAAATCGATATATCTGAAAGATATCTTCTAGGCACAAAAATGCCAAGATATCACTGCCATCTAAAAGTCGTGCAATAGGCATCGGAATGAGGTTAACAAAACCACATCTAAACGGTATCGAAGAGTACCATCGAAAAGATATCTATTTATTGGCGATATATATGTATAACAATATCCTATTCATTTCTTTATAAAAACTAACCTATTAATAGTCTAGAATATTAAAGACGGCTCAATAATCTAGACTTTTAATAAGTTAATTATTATCATGAAGAAATTGATACGATATTGTTACGTCGCTTTCGAAGTGGGCTAGGTCATTATAAATAAAACATCGATTAATTCATTATAAGTGAAATGTAATTTAATATTATAAAAACGGTACAGTCGTTATTAGACGTCTCTCCCGTTGCAGTCACGTCTTTTGGTGGTTGCCATGCTCCAAGCGATCCCGTGGATAACCTCAAAAGCAGACATACGCTTTTAGAATAAAAAGATAGTACATTAAACACATATATGTACTCACAGAGGCGAAAAGAATAGTAGGATAAAAGGCACTCACGTATATGTCTTTCAACACCTTTATTTTTTCAACCACTTGTTGTTGCACACAATTTTTTGCCGGTGAAATGAAATATGACACGCTACATTCGCACTATGACAAAAGTGATCCGTTGGATGTGATCTTTAGGACATTTGGATGACTTTTTACTATTTCCCGCCAATACCAAATATCTTAAAAGACAGCATATTACAGATATCTGAAAGATGTCATGGAAAAGACGTCTTATGTAATTCGTCTTTATGATATCCTTTGGATAACGTTGAACTAGATACAATAGATAACAGTAAATAGATAACTTTTTGATAACTTAAAAAAGTCATCAATTGGATAATATTTTGGGATACCTTTTAGACATCCGTTGTCATCGCCGAAAGATATAAAAAAGATAACTACGGCAGCATTATACGAGATGTCATTTGAAAGATGTCGAATAGTTATCTTGCGGTCATGTCTTAAAGGTAACCTGACAACGGTAACTTATCGACGTCAATTGGACATTTATGCTGCCTGGGCGATTGCGCCATTCTTTCTTACTGAGGCTTTTAAGCGCGAATTATCGTCGCACGACGTTTGTAAAAAAGCGATTTTCTCGTAACGACGCGTATGCTCGCAAAGTGAAAGTAGACTGCAGTGTGAATCACCCTGTAGTCTACTATAGTAGCTCGACTAACGACAATCACAGCGGAAGTGGATTTCTCGCGGTCGTGCGATATCGCGATACACAAACGCGCGCGCCGAAGACCTTAGCTTTCCACGCGCGGTTCCCTCAAATTTTCTTTTCTCCCCATCCACACGTTCGGCGCTCGTTCCCGTCGTGCGCCCGCAGACCGCGGCTTTGCGCGTTTTTATTTTTCGTCGTTGAGCGCCAACTCGTTAGCCGAAAGCTCATCCCCATTTATTTTCGGCCTCTCGATTCATTCAACCCGCTTCTATTTACGTTAACGTAGAAGTTTCGTTCGTCGCACGTGCCTCCGCAACAACGCACTCTACATGCAAAAAAGCCAAGCCGATTTCAATTTCTTCTAGCACAATCGCGGTTATTTGGAAGAGTTCATTGTTCGCGAATTTTGCAAGACGGTAAATTTCGCGAGTAAATGTACCGCGCCGGTCGTTGCCTGAGCGCCCCCCCCCTCCACCTCGCTGCCACCTCCCGCCACGACTCGCCCACGGACCAATCGCCGCGCGCACACGCGACACTTCGAATCTCCCCCCCCCGCTCCGTGCGACTCTCGGCCGTTGGCGCGCGGGATAGAAAGCTCGCGGCCGAGTATGCAGCTTAGGTGCGACACACAGCGGTCATCGGGAGCCACCCGCGTATAGGTGTGTAGTATTGATTGCGCGGGACCGTGACCGCGCAAGCTCTGCTATCGCGCCCTCGTCGTCGTCCTTTTTCGATGAATGACGCGAGCGCGCGCCCCTCGACGATACACCGGCGCGATCCCTCGAGTAGCTCGGAAGGGGGGGGGGGGGGGTTACAGAGGGATTGCCGAAGAAAAAATTAACGTCGTTAGTCGTTGCTTCTCAGTGATCCCCGCTCGCGCGCTACATTCGTCCACTGAACGTGTCGTTGCGCTCCCGAGAGGGCACATTTGCGACCCTAAATCCGCGAGTTCGAATCGCCCACATGTTTCTATGTACGTGCATGTTTTTGTAGCGGTTCGCGGACATTGTCAGCTGGCTATTATCTTTTCGCCTATCGGCCACCTGGCAGAGCTCGCGCGAGAATGAGATCCGGGAATCTCTCGCGAAGGTTCCTGGCTCGTTCCCTCGTCGTCGTTCTCTTCGCTCTGCACTCTTCCGCTCTCGGTAAAGCTACGAATCTCGAGTTTTATCAGGGTAAGTCGAACGAGCGAACGAAAATTCTTCATTCTTTTATTCCTCTATCTTCCTTAATAGCGAAAAAAAAACTCTTTTCCCACATTTGGTCGTAAATCAACGTGAAAAATCTTTCCGCGCATTTCGTAGTTTAGATGTGGGAAAAACATATGGTAGAGCGAATATTTTTTTACGATGCCGATTGAATTTTCGCCATTTTTACAAAATCATTGCGAACCGAAGCCAAGGCTCTGAACTATAAAGTTATGCGATAAAAGAATCGTATTTCGGAACTGGCAACAATAATAAAGTATATTGCAGTGAACGACATGAGGTACCTTCAACATCCCCCTCGTATCGTTTGCTTCCACACAGTCACAATACTCAACGTCTACTTCGACCTTTTTTCACATCGATGATAAAATAACTTGCACGAAACGTTGAATCCCCGCCGGCGTATCCCATCCAATTGAATATTTTTTCACCTACAAAAGCGCGTGAAAAAAAGGACGAGGTTCAATGTTTGCTTCGTTCTTGTTCTCTTTTTCCATAGAGTCGCATATTCCGTCGAATTTGCGTGACGATCGATCGAGCTCGTTACACTGACAGAAAAATCTATTGCTATGAACCAATCGCGTCTATTTGATTTTTGTTTGTTCGAATTAAGGGGAGATATGCATCTAGGAGCCGAAAAAAGGTCATTTTTGTGAATTTTTTCAAGGAAAACTATTTGAAATTTCGGATTGGGGTTTTAATTACCTAAAAGTATATACATTCAAAAATATGTTTAAATTTCTTTATTTAAAAATATCAATAATATTCAAGGATATTGTATGATCCTTGGGCGTCGTAAAAAAATCTGCGTATACGTCTGGCGTTTCTGCAAAAATAATCTGAAAAAAAAAAATCGAAAAGATTATTAAATTAGATACTATAATCTAGTACTTGTCATAGCCGATTTTGAAAATATCGATTTATGACAAAATGGCGGACGTTTGAACAAAAATAGTGATTTTTGGGCCAAAATTAGTTATTATTTTGCCTATAAAACAAAAACTAAGTAACGGAACAAAAAAATCCTATGACAAGTACTAGATAATGGTGTATAGAATAACCACAAAAAACCTCAAGGCAATCGGTTCATTGGTTTTCGAGATGTTTTGGGTACCGATTTGAAAAACGTGGTTTTGAGAAAAACGCGTTTGAAAATTTTGGAATGAATAAATCATGAAATTTGTCAACTTACATGGAATCATCGATACCAGGCCCATAGTGTAGGTCTTCTACGGTCGACGGAATGTTCATAGCTTCTAAATCCTCGACCTCGACCATCTAGGTGTACATGTCCCGTTAACTGGATTTTTCGTGAAATCAAATTTTTCCTCTTGCATTCCATTATTGAAATTATTTACTTTAAATGTATTTATGGAAAAGAAAATATATCCAATAGCCTCCAATAGCTAAATATTTAGTTTGATCCTAATAAATGTGTGAATCGGTTTCGTCTGCTCGAAAAATAATTTTGTTGAATCCACTAAATGGATCTATTTGATTTTTTTTTAATTAAATTAAATAGAATTTTCGTAGAGTCAACCATTTTTCTATTTGATTGAATGGTCTGTCTTTATTGCAACACACATATCAACGAGGTATGGGGTAGAGAGGGTGGAATTATATATATATATATATATATATATATATATATATATATATATATATATATATATATATATATATATATATATATATATATATAATTGCACCCTCTCTACCCCCACACCTCGTTGATATGTGATGATATGAAAAAAAATAAAAAAATATCTTTGAAACAAATAAGATCGTAGTAGGCCGTGAGCCACGGAAAACCTATTCGATTTAAATAGATCCTATTTAAATTAAATATCTTTTTTTTGGCAGTATACCGTTCCGTGGACAAAAGTATCGTCGCATCCGATAATCATTGGTGCATGCAAAAAATATGTGTATATATATGCGATTCCATTTTAATAAGAGAGTAGTCAAAAGCACAAGTTGGAGCTCCGTAGAATATTCAACATCTTCGCGAAGATATTCGAGTGGATCGATTTTAACGAGACACCCCTTACACCACCACCCCCCCCCCCATACATGTGTGTGTACACGTGTGTGTATGCCAATTCGTCGTTTCGTGCCGCGTGTCGTACAGAGACGAAGCTTATTTTGCGAGAAAGAAAATACCAGGACCACAATAATAGAAATAATAACAAATAAAAATGATACTAAGAATAACAACAACAAATAATAACAATAAGAATAGATAATAATAACAACACATTCGATAACAATGATATATTTATAACAATATATTGTTATGAACATATTGTTATTGTTATTGTTGTCATTGTTGATATTGTTATTAGTATACTAATAACTACGTACACTAATGACAATATCAACAATAACAATAATGACAAATAGTAATAACAACAACAGCAAATAACAATGACAATAATAACAACAATAACAAACTACAGAGGCGAAGCTTATTTTGCGTGAAAAAAATACCAGGACAATACTAATAGTAATAATAACAAATAAAAATGATACTAAGAATAACAACAACAAACAATAACAATAAGGACAAATAATAATAATAACAACCATATTATGACTAATAACTAAGTATATTAATAACAATATCAACAATAACAATAATAACAAATAATGATAATAATAATATTTGAATAACTAATACTACGAATAATAATAATATAATAACAATATAATAACAATATAATAACAATAATATGATAATAATAAAAGTAATAATAATAAAAATAAAGAAGTATTTGGGTGCCGTGACAATGCAGGATGGGCGACGCTTGAAAATTTAAATATCTGCAAGGAATAATTGTGAGTTTATTTACGTATACAGGGTGTTAGGAAGGTCGAGGCGCAGCCTTAAGGGGGCGATTGGTTACCTCGTCAGGAATATATCTAGCCTAGGTTATCTTAGTCCAAAGTCTCAGGGTTTTGAGTTATCATGGTAAGTATGATTTTTGGAAAAATTCCCAAAATTAGGTACTAACTCGTTTGTAACGTTCAAACAGACAATAATTGGGAACTGAAAACTTATTTGCGTTTTGGCTTAATGTATATTCAATCGACAAACACTAATCGATCATCTGTATCCACACAACTAACTAAATGGGACGTGTTGAATAATTAAAAGCTTGTCGAAAAATAAAAATACCTCTTACGTTAATGCTATTTTGAAAAAATAACATTAAGGGGTTATATACAGTCAGGAGGCCCAAAAAAATCGATTTTTCAAGAATTTTTCTTGAGAAGACCTTTAAATCTTAACGGAGACTTTGTCCTTGGAGTGCCATATTTCAGGTGTTTACATTTTATTTTTTTTAAAGGAAACGAGTAAAGCTTTTTGAGTGCGGTTTTTTTCTTGCTTTTATTCATGATATACAGAACGTTAAAAAAAATTTTTTTGAAAAAAAAAACCAAAATGGCGGCCGTTGCAGCTCCGCGAAAACAGGTCCTCAAATCGCGGGAGGTAAACGGCTGACATCACTGCCCCCTCTTTGTTGATCTGAAACACAAATTCGAAGCATATTATCAATCTGTGACCCTTTGGTCATGGAATGACGGATGGGATTTTCGTTTAGTACAAATTTCGGAAAATGGCGGCAATTTAAAAAAAAATCGAATTTTCACGTTTTTTTTTCGCATAAAAATATAAATAATAAATGCAAAAATGTATCTATCGAAAAAACGATCCGTCATTCCGTGAAGACATATTTTCTGAGTATGCTCTCCAAATTTCAGGTCGATATGTTAATTACAGCGGTCAGGAGAATGTCAGCCATTTTTAAAAACGTGTTTTCGAGAAAAACGCGTTTAAAGTTTTGTAATGTGTTTACACAAATGTGTTTATAATTACCGCTAATCGGCAATGCCTGGTCCATAGAGGCATCCCTCCTCTTCTTCTAGCTGCTCATGGTGAGCTCAAATTGATTTTTTGAAAATTTCAAGGACAAAGTCTCCTTTAACGCAAAAATTTGTACACATATTATGGTAACTGTTAACTGTATTTTAACATTTTTCATTTGTGAAATGTGTTGTTGGGCTTGATAAATAAAGTCTGGAAATACAATTTAAAAAAATTTAATTCATTTTTATTCATTTTTAAGTACAAAAACTATAGTCTAACGTAGCTCCATCACAACTCGGCAACGGCTTGTCTGAAACAAAAAAATCAAAGTTCATTAGATTCAGTATAACACCAGCTACAAAATGACTCTCGGATATCAAGTTTTGTCAAAAAATAAAAAAATGGCAGATGAAAAACGAAAAAAGTAAGAAAAAACGCGTTTGAAGTTTATACTATGAAAAACTCTTACCTAAACGTGACACAATACTCTTACCTAAATTTTGACACAATATCTCTGAATGTATGTACTTTCGAAAACAGCGAAAAAAAAACGATTTTTTGAAATTTTCAAAGTGGACTGGCCCCTTAAATATATGTACATTACGAAAATAAAATAAAAAAATCGATTTTTCGAAACTTTCAACTGTACATAACCCCTTAAGGCCTCAGGCCACAGTAACGGGTATAAAATCGTGTGCGAATTTAACAATTTTTTTTTCGTATGAAAAAGTGATTCACTCCTAAAATTAACTACACATCTATATCGTATGAATATCAAGCTGTTTGATGAAGGCCTTAATATAAGAGGTGAACAAGTACCTAATTTTGGGAAATTTTCAAAAAATCATACTTTCCATAACTCGAAATCGTTAGACTTTGGACTAAGGTAACCTAGATTAGATTTGTTCCTAACGAGGTGACCCATCATCCCCTTAAGGTTTTGCATCGACCTCCTTAACACCCTGTATATACACAAACGCACTCACGTGAGTAATTTCTCACTATCAGAATATCCTGATTTTATGCAAGGCGTATTTATATAATTTGTTTTCTGAATCGATAGAACGCGCTGCAACAACGATAACGCGAAAAATTGTTTGCACCGCATTTCGGGACGTCCACATTGAACTTCTTTCGTATCCGTGCGCCTGCGTGTATGTGTGTGCAACTAATTCAACGAATATTTCACACGCATGTAGACACAGGCGCACACGGTAAATAATCATAACTAATTTCCCTTGGGGCATCGTCCCCATATGGAATTTCGACCTCATTATTTTTCCGGCATTCGTAGACTCTCCCTGCCAGGGCACGTGTGTGTTTGTCAATTACACATTTACATCGAGTAGCCGAAAAATAATGGATCGCTCGACATTCCATATGTCGACCGACAATTCGAGGAAAATTATAATTGTTCCGTCAAATTATTTGTTATCATTGGCCGGCTTCTACACACGTTGAAAAAAATTGTACTTTTTTTTCCTCGTCTGTACTTCGCTACGCAGGCTACTCGTGTGTGTTGTACGAATTGTCGAGCATACACCCTTGCACTGTGATTCTTTAATATTCTTCTTTTGATTGCAATAAGCCAAAAAAGCAATATGCGTTCTAGAGGAATTAGCCATGGTTGTTTGCGTTTGTTTGGGTTAGTAATAAAAAAACCCGTATTTTCAGTCGCAAAAAACAAAAAAAGCTTTACCGCTCGAGAAAGGGCAATACGCCTCTTGGATATCTCTAGTGGCGCGGCTCGGTGGCAGATTCGGGCAACTCGTGGACGTTCGACTACGGTCAGCTGTGCGGTTACGTATTAATTTCGTTAAAAAGGGCTCCGTGAAATAAAGAATAAATGCGCGATGCGAGGTATTGTTGTGTTGGGTGGTGCAAAAATTCCTCATCTCAAAATCGGGAATTGACTTTTTATTCGTTTCCGAGACGAAATTGGAAAATCAATAAGAGAAATGAGTGGATAAAAGCTGTCAGAAGAATGCAAGTAAATATGATTTGACAATTTGATGCAAGGAACGTATCAAAAATATACAAACGTTAGATTTTCTGTCACGTTTTATTCTTCTAGTACATCAGATAACAAGCCGTGGCAGCCAAATAAAAATACTCGAATCTGCAGTGCTCATTTTGTTGGTGACAAGCAGTCTAACCGTGAAAACAGCCCAGCATTTTTAGAGAATCACGTGCAAATTATTTTTCACTTAATTGTTTTTCATCTATGATATGAATATTGTTAATTCAACATGTCATGCTCATTCTGAGCGATGAAATAGTATTCACCAATAATATATTATTCATTCAACATTCCATACTGATCCATAATAATGAAAAAAATCTGTCATTTGTTAATGCTGTTATATACTGAAATAAAAAATGCGGTTTACTAAATCTCATTTCAATGACCAATATACTTATTCCTTCGTTATTCATGTTTCTTTGATAAGGAGATACATCTTCGTTTTCCATTTCTGCTTTGCATGTATTTTTGAAAAGTTGCTGAAAATATATTTTTGTTCATTATTATTCAACTGTTAATTGATCTCATAATGAATGCATACCTCTACTTTTACGTCGTACGGTTTCCCATAGACAATTCGTTCTCCACGAGCTGCATCATGGATTTCGACGATCTTCTGAACGTGGTGGCTTTGAAATTGTTTATGCCCTATACATTTTTAATTAATTGACAATCGTGTTATTAGTGATACGATAATCCTCAAAATTAAGACGTAGTACAAATTATAACGAACTCGACAGAATATTTCAAGTTTCGTGTGTTTACTTATCTTTAGATTCAGATTATCCGCGAAAGAAATCTCCATGAATATTCTGGAAGCCACACTTGATAGCAGTGTGGCTCATGATTGCACTTAAACAATTTCGTATTGCACTAAGTAAATAAATAATCCAAAACGTGCAGTGATTTGTATGCGAATCCTATGTTTACTGTTATGAGAAGAACGACCTCGAGTTGCCGCCGTTAACTGACAGATGGCGTTGCCGTCGCTTCGCCATGATACCCAAGAGGCGTGTAGACCATATATGTAATACTCCGTTCGTTCCGCGTTGTCTTGCGACACGCACCGCGGACATACGTTTACCAAAAAACAAACGAAAAACTTGCGCCTATGCATTGTTGATATGCACACTCATCGTCCGGTTCTTGCTATGATGAAACCGCCAGTTCACTGCGAGGGGTGAACGACATTGAAGTTCCCCGCTACGAAAATATGTTTTCTTTTATTTTTTATTTCTTTCTCGTTCGTGCCAATCGCGCATACTTGGCAACTTTGGTCGAACGTGTTGATTTTCGTAATTGAGAAATAAAAAAAAACAAGCTTCACTATGCCGGAATATTTTTCATGTTGATCAATAAAAGAAATTGATAAAATAACAAATGCATCAAATAAACGAAATAAAGCAAATGAATCGTAAAACTTTTGTTTTGTCTTTTTTTACTTAAGGCCTTAGGGCACAGTAACGGGTATAAAATCATGTGCGGTTTTAACAATTTGTTTTCGTATGAAAGAGTGATTTACTCATAAAATTAATTACACATCTATTCAGTATGAATATCGAGCTGGTAGAATTTTTTTTTTTCGATGAACAAAATGGCCGTCTACCCGAAACTTTTCTAAAGTTGCTAATTGCATTTCGCAGAGAAGTACGTACGGAATTAGTACGGAGCAGTTATAACGAAATTTTTCACTGAAAATTCATTTCTTAAGGGGTGAGATGCAGTCAGAGGCGTGAAAAAACGAGCATTTTCAATAATTTTTTTTTCGTAGTAATTAAGTTTGTTTTACAAAAGTGGTTACACAGATTTTTTATGTTATATTTCAACTTGACTTGTACAAATTTTCAAAGAAAAATATTGATTATTTATAAAAATATCGCCATCTTTGGCGGACCCCCCTCGGCATGTGCTTTGCGGTGACCATCATAAAATTTTGCTGGATCATCTGAAATAAAAAAAAAACCACAAAAAAATCATTAGTTTAATAATAAATCTGGTCCTTAATCCAAGCTTTTTTTTTCAAAAATTAACAAAATGGCGGCTTCCGACAGATAACTTTCGATTTTCGACCAAAAAATCGCTCGTTTGGTGTTAAAAAAATAGACATTTTCAACAAAAATGAAAATCCTTCGATTAAGGACTAGTTTTTAATGCTATCAATAAGCACACCAAATTTCATCAAAATCCATCGAGTGGTTTTTGAATTATAGTGGTCGCCGACTTGAAAAACATCGTTTCGAGAAAAACGCGTTTAAAGTTTTTCGATGTGGATACGGTATTATACGTTCGTAAAATTTTGAGCTCGATGGATGAAGCTAAACTTTTTTTATGTATTTTGATCCGCTGAATCCGAATATCACATTTTTTTTGCCGAAAAGTCGAGCATTCAATTGTTTATAACCAATTGTTAAAACAATTTTTCAAAAAATTAAAGTTTTTCGGGATGAATTATTTTTTAAAAAATATTTTGGGCAATTTAAAACGAAAGTATTCTTTATAAAATTTTGCTAAAGTTCATAGTTTTTGAGTAATACATTTTTGAAAATTTCTGAAAGAGTTTTCCCATTTTACACTTGATTTATGTATAGAAATACTAATTAAAAAATTACTTACATCGAATCATCAATTCCTGGCCCATACAATAGGGCTTCTGCCGATGTGGAAGCTTCCAAAATATCAATTTGTTGTTGTCTTCGAAGCATTCTGCCTTCCCGGGTATTATCGTTTGCGCGTTTGTCAGCCACGTCTGTACGTTGAGAACCGATTCTTTCTGTCTTCACTAATTGTGGGATATCCCGGAAACTATTCATCGGATTGACTTGAAATTTTCAGGGAATATTTTCGAAACATCATACTTCAAGAAATTGTAAAAAAGAAATCGATTTTTTGAAAATTCTGACTGCGTCTCACCCCTTAAGTTCAAATACCCACGACTTTTGAATAAAACAATATTTTTTAAATTCCGTACGTACTTCTCTAGGTATTCTGATGTAGAATGACGAGAATTTTTGTTTTTTGTTCTAGGTAAAAAATTGTGGATGCTAAATGTCACGCCGCGAAACGCCTAAAAAAAGATAAAAGAAAATATTAGTATTCGGCCATTTTGTACATCAAATAAAAAAATATATTTTTTCTAGCAGCTTGATATTCATACTAAATAGATAATTTCGCACATGATTTTATACCCGTTACTGTGGCCTAATTTCTTAATCAAGTCTGATAAATTCTTAATTCTTCTTTAGTAAAGTTATTTTATATAGACGAAAAAAAAGTAAATGGGAAATGATTAAAAAATAAATAAAAGAGAGATAGAGGGAGAGCCTATTTTTATTTGCGTTTTTAAATGTCATGATTGTTGGTGTTCTTGTATCGAGTTTATTTTTATTTCTTCATTCGGGAAACAAGGATTGCGTGCCAGAAGAAATTTTGGTCCGAGAGCGCTAATAAACCTAATCCGATAAAATCTCACTATCTCCCTCTTTCCCACATCGCTCTCTCGCTCTCTTACTTTCGAATAATGTACTCCCCCGCATATACAGCCCTTTGTATACTGCTGATCGATTTATTGCACCTGCCCGCATCGTTTCGCATTGGGCGTCTCCATCGACGTCATCATTCTCTCTCTCACGCTCTCTCCGTCTCGCTCTTTTGTAACAAACCGTCGATTAGACGCACATTTTCGGAGACTTGCTGGCTGTACAATCTATAAACTTCAAACACGTGTATACTCATTTATATACACTAGGCAAAAGAATTAAAGGATATTGAAAAAGTTCGCCAATTTTAGGGTCATTTTCAAATAGCTGTAACTCCTCGAAAAATGGTCGTACAACAAAATAAAAAAAGGAAATTGAAGGTGTGAATCTCTAGTTTTGAGATCTTGAGCTCAACAATTTTTTGCATCAGCCAATTTTTAGAAGCCATCAAAGAACCAAAGTAAAATAAATTTTCAAAATTTTTGCTCATCTTTCTCAGTCTACACGGACTTTAATAAATTTTTTTGAATGATCGGATTGAAAGGATCGTCTAGCTGGAATCTTCCCCTTTAATTTGAGCGGTAGGAGAGCTCTGTACGATTTTTTCTCGCTGAGTTATCGATGTTCAAAGCAAAAATGACACTTTTGACTTTGATGACTGATTACTCGGAGACTAATGGTCGCACAGAAAAAAAACCAGAGGGTTTTGGAAACTTTGAAGTATTCTCTATAAGATGCTTTTATCATTTTTTTATCAAGATTTTTTTTATGCGGGAAAATGGATTTTAAAAAACGTGAAAAATGGCATATTCACGAATATTCTTTTAACTAAGGATTATTTTGCCAATATCGAATAGATAAAAAAAAAATTCGGGTTTTTATGACCTCAAAGTATCCTAAAAAAGCCCTCAAAAGTTTAAAACCCTGCGGTTTTTTTCATTGTGTTCATTGTGTTTTTCAAAATTATTTGTGGATTTTTTTTACCGGCTGAAGTGACATGGGTCGCCTCATATATATATATATATATATATATAGGTTATGTTAGAAAAATCTATAGCATGTTATTCGATAAAACTCTCTAATTATCACAATGATATTAACTAATTGATATAGTTTATGTGATACAGTAAATATTTATAGGAATTTATTTGGTCTCTTAGCCATATCTGCGACTAAGATGAAACAAGCACTCGATAGCATAGGGGCAGCGTGCGTAGCTATGAGTAGGTAGTTTCTAGGTTCGATTCCCATATAGGTGAAATATTTTCTTCGATAGAAATCATCTCAAAAGGTCAGGGAATGACAAATTACGTCACAAAATCGTTGTCGTAAAACCCTCAATTGAGTATTTCTTTTTATTTTGGATCCATGAAATATTTTATGCAAATAGTACACTTAAATTTACAGTGTACATTGTAAGCAAATAGAGATTTAGTTGAATCGAATCTTTATTTATTCAATTTGAATATATTCAATATTTAAAGAGAATATCTGAAACAAATAAAAACTATTTTTCAAACAAATAAGATCGTGGTAGGCCGTGAGCCAAGGAAAAAACCTATTTGATTTAAATAGATTCTATTTAAATTAAATATCTTCTTATTGGCAGTCTAGTGTATATCATCGTGTGCCTCCGCATCCGAATAAAATTGCTCCCACTGCTGTGCACGCGTCGTTTTGCGTGATTGAATTATTTCGAAAGTAATAACTGCGTACGCCTCCGCGGCAACCTCCCTCGTGTCCTGCGGCAGCGCCGTGTAGCACAACGCACATAGCGATGATGTCGATAACGTCTTCGCGCTCGCGTTTCGTTGTCGAGTGTTGGGCGAGGTTGTGGCCGGTCGGCGGAGCGCGAGGAAGGGAGTAGGCGGGCGGCGGCGACGAGCACGCGTCGAGGGAGAATCGATCGTATAGAAACAACAAAAAACCTGGGCAAACAAAATCCACATTCGACGACCTGCACGCGACGACGATGGAGATCTCTCAATGTTTTCACCCCTGTGTGTGTTCATTGGAAGTTTATTTTCCTCGCGGCGTTGCGTCGCGACGCAACAGATGGTTCGCTCGCTGGATGACGGATGGGCATGCACTGCGCGCACACACACACACAAACATACATATATAATTATGTTATCAATTGCAATTATTAAAATATTCGAACAATTGTAAATAAATAGAGGTGTAAATGAAAGCACAAAACGCACATATACACGAAAATATTGGAGAATAGCTGGATCGACAAATTAACCATCCCTGAAAACACATTTTCTAGTTACTTTATGAGAACTGGAGGAAAATCAGACTAGTTATTTTTTGCGGTTGGGAGAAAAATTCCCTAGTTACTTTTTAAGGTCTGGAGAGAAAAACTCAGTCTAGTTACTTTTGGGAGTCTGCGGAAAAGTCCCCTAGTTACTTTTTGAGGTATATGGTACACGGCCCCTAGTTACTTTTGGGGGTCCAGGGGGACTTCCTAGTTACTTTTTGCGTCGAGGGCAGCTCCTAGCTACTTTTGGGCGCAACGGTGTCCTAGTTACTTTTGGGGTTTGTGGGAAATACCCGTCACGTTACCTCTGCGAGTATGGTAAAACTGCTCCCTAGTTACTTTTTGAGATATGGCTAAACAACTCTCTAGTTATTGTTTGGTGTCTAGGGGAAACAGCTTCCTAGTTACTTTTTTATGCCCGAGGACAACAACTCCCTAGTTACCTTTTTCCGGCAACCAAGGAGTTGCTTCCCCCAGACATGGAAAAGTAACTAGGGGTGTGTTTCACCAGGCCCTCAGCAGCGTTTTAGGGAGCCCCCCCGGGGGGCCTCCCTAAAATATCGCCCTAGTTACTTTTTAGGCGTAACGGCTGGTCTAGTTACTTTCAAGGGCTGCGGACAAATAACTCCTGATTACTCTTATATACAGGATGGACCATTTAACGTGACCACCCCACATATCTCCGTTGCCTTTGGAGGGACGAAAATAAACCTAAAAAAACCCAACAAACCCAAACAAACGCAAAATATTTTGGTGAAAAAATCATTTCAAGGTAATGATATCATAGGTCGTTGAATTCGTGTGAATATCAGCTACAACGTCATGATAAAAGAAAACATGTACCCATTTGAAAAACCATTGATGACCTTGAGAACGCAAAAACTGTGACCTTGACAAAAATGAATTTTTCACCAATATATCAGCCCTTCGAAACCAATCAAATTACCTCCAGATACTTTTTCGTCACGCTAAAGGGAACGGAGATATTTGAGGTGGTCACGTTAAGGGGTTAGGCCACAGTTACGGGTATAAAATCATGTGCGAATTTAACAATTTTTTTTTCGTATGAAAAAGTGATTCACTCATAAAATTAATTACACATCTATTTAGTATGAATATCAAGCTGTTAGAAAAATATATATTTTTTCGATGTAAAAAAAGCCCGACTATTAATATTTTCTTTTATCTTTTTTTTAGGCGCTCCGCGGCGTGAAATTTAGCATCCACAATTTTTACCTAGAAAAAAAAACAAATTCTCGTCAATCTACATTGGAATACCCAGAGAAGTGCGTACGGGATTTAAAAAATATTGTTTTATTCAGAAGTTGTAGGTATTTGAATGAATTTTCAGTGAAAAATTTCGTATAAAACTGCTCATAAAATGAAAAGTTTTCGATTAATCAGAAATTCCGTACGTACTTCTCTGCGAAATGCAATTAGGAACATAACTTTTAAATTTGAAGTAAATCGAGTGAAAATTGTTGAAGTTATTTGTCACGCCAATTGGAAAAAAGATGTTTCGAGAAAAACGCGTTTAAAGTTTTAGGTACTCTATGACCGTACCAGAGGTGGGCTTACGTTATACACTCAACATCTGTGAAAAAAATTTCTTCCTACAATGAAAAAAAAAATCATTGATCTAATATCATTGCTGTTATTGGATGAAATTTCGTTGATTCAATTGTAATATTCTTGGTGTAAATAATCGGATTTATTAGTCCGAACAAAATGCTATTGACTTTAATAACATGATGAACTTGAAAGTTTTTTTTTCATTCAAAAGATATATTGTTAGCCGAGAACAATATATTATTGTAACTATCTAAAAAATTATCGCAAACAAATTATATAGTTTTGAATGCATTTTCTGCAACGAACAAAAAAGCTTTTCAATTCATAACATGAACATTGTTGATTCGAGTACACAAGAAAAATTGAACTTCGCTCGTTTGATTCAGATAAAATTTTCTATTGAGTAAATATGTTATTGTATTTTTTTCACCATATCCGATATTGATTTTCAAGTACATTATTCGTTAAAATATTAATATTTTATTTTGATTGAAAAATATTCAGCAAATGTCTGAATTGGTTAAAAAATTATGCGAAAATAAAATTTGTTTCTTGCGCACTTGGTTGAAAAAATGCAACCAAATCATGGCCGAGCGCCACCGAAATTATAGGTGTGAGGAAACCCGTAATTCTCGGAGTAACCGCTAGAAGCCGCACGCGCGCTCGTTTCTCGTAAGCGTAGCGCGAACCGAAAATCCACTTAAATGCCGGAGAAACTCTAAAGAGTATCGCTTCTTGGCCTGTGGCTAAGATCAAAGTGTAGTATCTGTTCTTATCAGTTGAACATCTGATATTCTCTCCATGGATATTCCATTGGATATCTGACATTCTCTCCACTATTATCGTGGACGATCATTCTAATGCTCACTTTTTATTTGAGATTTAAAACAAATTGAAAAACTTACGTCTCATGGTGTATTCGTTTCGATGTGGTAAAGAAACAATTCATTCTATTGATTATACAGTCCGACCTCCGAATAAGAAACCCGGCAATAATAAACTTTCCCCAGTTCCTCACTCGAACGCTTCCCCCACTCCGACTCGAACTTCGCGCTCGAGAATTTTATGCGCGGAACCTCTGGTTAAGAAACCAGCCTGGGAGAGTTTATGCGGGCAAAATTGAGTGAACGTGTAGTGTAAATTGATGTGTGCATGCGTGCGTGAGTTTGTGTGTGTGCGTGTGTGAATGTAACAAAAAATCTACAAGTTTATTAGACATTTTTTGTATTCATTAAAAAGATACATATATGTGTTGACAAGATTTCATATAAAATAAAAACAAAGATAAGGGCGTTTAAAGATTTTCATATAAAACAGCAAAAGTTTCCGAGACGTAAAGAAAAGCGTTTTCGTCTTGTTGCGTATTATTTTGATCTGCAACGCACTCAACTGACGGTGGAATATTTTCGAGAGAGTCGAACTCTGCCATTGAAGATGAATCCTCAGAGATATTGACTTCTTCTTTTACATAAATGGGATAAAACAATATGGACATAGAGCTCTTTGTCTAAATTATCACCTTGTGGCGCAGATTCTGTAATATTTTCTTCGACTTGTATACTACAGTCTGATCTCTCACGCTTCTTCACAGTTTCGGTCATTTTATGACAGTTAATAGTAATTCAGATACAGTAGTACACAATAATATTCAATAGTACGTATATTAACGTGAAACAAAAATTCGCTAAATAAATGTCCACGCGCAGTCGAAAACGTTTTTGCATGGGCGATGTGAATACTAAGTTGCAACTCGTTCGAGCGAGTTTCTTGTTGAGAGGATCGCATGCGGAAAAGAGAGAGAGACAGACAGAGGTAGCGCGCGCCTGGTGGGGGTATGCGATATATAAGAAAAACTCTTCCCCTTGGGGCCTTCCCGTGCGGAAAACTGATAGGGCATCCCTAATAAAAATAAGGGCCTTTCAGGGCTTTCCCTAGTAGGGATTTCCACAATGGGCCCAGACTTGGCCATTATCGGGATAAACTTGTAGGGATTTCCACAATAGGCCCCGACTTGGCCATTATGGGGATAAACCTGTAGGGATTTCCACAAAAGGACCCGACTTGGCCATTACAGGGATAAACCTGTAGGGATTTCCGCAATAGGCCCAGACTTGGCCAGTATAGGGATAAACAAGTAGGGATCTCCACAATAGGCCCAGATCTGACTATTATAGCGATAAACCAGTATAAATAGCTTAGGCTACATGGTTGATGGTATTTCAATTATTCAAATCGATTATATACATCGATCGAATAATATTATCGAACGCAAATTGGGAAAAAGCGTAAGGGCATTAGCAAATAAAAAATCAACGATGAACACAAATATGCAGACAAACATCAGACAGTATTTATTTATCAAATTAAAGAAACCTTTTACATAGATACAAACAATTACTCATGGTTTCACTCATACATGGAGTAATGCTAGCGCATAAGTGTGAACAGTCCCAACCGGTTTTCTCGACATTTTTTTAGCAACTAATTTCCGCTCAATACTCATCATAGGGAAAATTATTTCTTCCGAAGACTTCGCTGATATTTCCCATTTATAAACTTTATCTGACTGTGTAGGATAAGTAAATAAATTGGTCTTTGTTTTCCAGATCTTTCCATCAATGGAAATAGATTCTAGTGATTCGGTAGACCCATATATTTTTTTTATTTCTACTACACATCCATTCCTTAGAATGGATTATTTTTTGTATTAATTTTGTCATAGCAGTTTGTCATAAAGGCTCACATGCAAATACGCAATCACATTTCTACGCGCGCACACATACATACACATGTACTCACGCCCACACCTATGCACATGAACAATTACATAAAAACAAATACAGATATACCCTGACGCATTTAACATACACGTATATCCACTGATACGGATATTTTATGGCGCTGAAATGGTTATGATGAGGCGCCGTTGAGGCATTTTCAGGGCGCTAAAATGGTTTTGATGAGGCGCCAATGAGGCAACTTATAAGGCCCCGGTCGTTGCGCCTTTAATAGCCCTTGTTGACAAAGGGTGACCGGCCGCTAACGGCCCTCATGTGGCTTCCAGATTAGGGCCCGAATAAAGTTAGGGGAATATTATTGGGGCCCGATCACAGCCCCAACTCAATTTCCGCACGGGTTTGGCTTTCTTATTCGGAGGTCGGACTGTATTGTAACAATCTCATATATCGGTGGCGCTCCGCGATCAGACATTTATTTCAATCAACCAATATATTTTTTTCATTCCATTGGTGTTTCTTCCCGGTGTATAAATCGAACAGTAACTTATTTTTATGACGATAAGCACCATTTTAGCGATTTTTTTTAAATTCTACTGTGGCCTCACCCCCATGTAGGGTGATCGGTAGTGGCCAACGATTGGCCGATGGTCGACGCCGAGCTTGCCAACATTGGCACTCGAGCTTGGCCCGATCATCGACCGAGCCTCGGATGATAAGAGCGGCCCGATATTCGCAATCAATATTGGCCCTAGAATGGCGTATGAGAATCGGCCGAGCATCGCGTAGGAGTTCATTCGAGAAGCGGCCAACAATAAGTCCCCGTCAAGATTGCCATCATTGGCACTCGAGCTTGGCCCGATTATCAACCGAGTCTTGGCGGATAATTGTGACCCGATATAGAGCACCAAAAATGGTCCTGCACTGCCAAAAAAAATATATTTTTTTGTATTGTAATTCGTCATTACCTGGTCTTTTGAAACGATTAGTTCGAAGAAAATATTTTACCTACATGGGACTCGAACCTTGAACCTACCTACTCATAGCTACGCACGGTGCCCCTATGCTACCGAGTGCTTGTAACATCTGAATCGCAGATATGGCATAAGAGACCAAATGGATTCTCATAATTATTTGTATCACATAAACTATATCAATTAGTTAATATCATTGTGATAATTAGAGAGTTGTATCCAATGACATGTTATAGAATTTTTAAACATAACCTATATATATATATATATAACTCGTCTCTCTCTCTCTCTCTCTCTCTCTCTCTCTCTCTCTCTCTCTCTCTCTCTCTCTCTCTCTCTCCACCCTCTCTACCACCACAACCCTTTGATATGTGTGTTGCAATAAAGACAGACCATTAGTTCATTAGTTCAAGTTTAATTTGAATAAATAAATATATTTAAAATGAATAATTCCAATAATGGAATGCAATAGGAAAAATCTGATTTCACGAAAAATCTAGTTGATTCAAATAAAAAATAAATAAATAGACGCGGTTAGTTAATATCAATAGAATTTTTCTGTCAGTGTAGGATGGTTCATAAAAATCGGCAGAGTATCGCGTATGAGCTTGCCCGAGAATCGGCCAACAATGAGTGCATTGATTTGGTAGTATATTTGTTAAGAGCAATGTCCAATGGACTCGTAAAAACTATTTATCTCGTCACTCAATGACTTCGACGCGAAACAATCAATCGTCAACATACGAATTGCGGTTTGATCATGCGTTACTCGGCCGAACATTGGCTTCGTATCGGCAAACCAACATTGGCGAGTCTATACTTCACCAAACATCGGCCTCGTATCGACAAGCCAATCATTAGCGAGTCTATATTTTGCCGAACATTGGGCTCGTATCGGCAAAAACATGATTGGCCAATCTATACTTCGTCAAACATCGGCCTCATATCGAGAAACCAATAATGAACGAGTCTTTACTTGGCCGAACATTGGCCTCGTATTGGCAAACCAATGATTGGCCAGTCCATACTTCGCCAAACATCGGCCTCGTATCGACCAGCCAATGATGAGCGAGTCTATGTTTGGCCGAACATTGGCCGCGTATCGGCAAACCATTGTTGGCTAGTCCATACTCAGCCGTGCATTGGCGTACAATTGGGTAATCGATTATCGCCCCGCCAACATTCGTCCAAGTATTGGCCGTTACGGTTCGATTGGCGAAACCTACATGGGCCCCTCAAATGATTCACTCTGTATGCACATACTTACGCCGCCCGTTGATCCCTTGACGCAGATGTCGAGCCGGAGCGAACGTTGGACATCGCCAACAGCTACGAGGAAATCAGCAGGCGATTGCTCCTCGAGGCGGAGAAGGATGCCGAGCAGGCGAGCGCAAGGAGAGCCACCGTCGACCGGGAGACGGCATACGCGCCGAAATTGCCATGGGCGTACGCGAGTTATCTGAAAATGTTGCGACGACAAAAGGAGAAGGAGCTGCTCGAGGCGTTGCTGGAAAATCCGAGTCTACTGAACGACGCGCTGGAGTCGTCGCGAGCGAGCAGACCGAAGGAACGAGAATCGGCCAACTTTCCGTATTCGACGTTGGAACGTTACGAGACGCCGGTCGAGCGATACGAGGCGGACGGGATGACCGACGAGGACGAACAGTCGCGTCGTCGGTACGCCGCGTCCGATCGCTTTCAGGATTACGTCGAGCCGGGGATCTCGGGTTACGCGAGGAACATATTCAGGAACGAAAACAAGCCGCGCTATCCTCAGCGTCCTCTGACGAGAATGATGCCACGACCTAGCAACGAGGAGGACGAGGGTGCCGAGAATTATCCGGTCATCGGCTACCCGGAGAGAATCCCCGATCAGGCCTTGACTGTGGGCCTGGAGGAAAAACTGGCGCGAATGAACGGCGCTGAGCGTCGCGAACTCGTCGAAGATCAGACGCGCCCGCGAGTCCCGGAACAGCGTCAACCCGTTCCAGATTTCACTTATCGATTCGACGAGCCAAAAAACTACGACGACGCGTTCGCCGTCAAGCCGAACGATCCTCGGTATTACGAGACTCGGCACGTACCCCTGGAGAGCCTCGCTACGACGAGGGCCGAAAAAACGACCACGACCACGACCCTCGATGGAAGAGAATCGTCGGAGGAGGCGAGAAAATTCGAAACCACGGACCTGGAGATCCCATCCAGCACCGAACATTCCAAGTCGGATTATATCCAAGCCGACAAGTTTTCCGTTGTGAAAGTTTCGGTGCCCGAGATGCACAGGACCGAGCACGACTCGGGCCTCGTCTCCGCTAGTCCCATCATGAACACTGATATCTACTTCATCGGTGAGTCGCCGCTTTTTGAGGTAGCCCCATCGACGGGCTTCCATCCGGAGGATTTTCGTAATTTTGTTTTGAGCTTCGCTAAATACAGGGGTCCAATAGGACGTTGCTGAAACTAATCGACTGTCATTTTAAAACACGTGCACGGAATCGGAAAAGCCAAATTGCTTTAAATTGAGGAAACTCTGCAGTTTTAAACGCACATAAATAAAACCCAGTCAAATATTTTTTATGTCAATTTATTACATCTTGTAAAAATAACGAGAAAAGTACGGTGATTAATGATAGATATTTTCGAAGTGCGAACCGTTAGATTGTGCAGAAAAATCAATTCTCTTTTGAAAACTGCGAAAAACTGTGTCCAACATGTCGTTCGTAATGCCGCGAACCACTTCCTGGATGGCCGCGATCGGTTTTTCTACTGTGCTGGGGTTTTTGGCGTAACAATGATCTTTAATGTAACCCCACAAGAAAAAATCACAAGGGTTCAGGTCCGGTGAGTACGGAGGCCATTCTAGTCCGCCTTGAGCAAATTTAGGGTACCCCAGACCGATTACTCGAGTCCCGTATACGCGATGCCCACACGGAAATAAAATATATGTAAAAATATATTTTTCGATATATTAAAGATGGATGTAAAATATATTTCAGATATATATTATGCATTTTAGATGTAGATTAGATATATGCAATATATACGGGAGATGCATTAAAAATATATTCGCGATATCGAAGTTTTCGTCCAAAAATTCAGAATGTATATAAAAAAAATATATGTTGGATATGCGGTTACGTATATTCGAACTATATTGAAAATATACTTACAACGTACTCAAATTACCCTCAAAATATACTACAAATGTATTTTAACTGTATTCGACTTATAATTGAAATATACGTTAAATGCATTTAAACTACACCTAAAATATACACGATATTTGTTCATACTACATTTTAAATATTATTAAAATATATTCAACGTGTATTTAAGATATATTTAATCTCTACTTGAACTATTCTTAAAAATTTTGTTATGACGTTATTTACACATCATTGCACCCTTTTACGATATTTTTCCTTGTCATTAATTACGATTATGGTGTTTGCGGTTCAAATATTTTAATGGTTCAAATTTAAAATCTTGCACGCCGTAAGGTGGTTTCGAACCCGGGACTTCTGAGTGATGAGCTGGGACCTTCCCCACTGAGCTAGTTCTACTTGATAAATTAATTTTCGTATCGTCTGCATATGGTACAATACACAATGTTAGTTTATTGAGAAATGTGCGGATTTGCAAGAGTAACTAACATTATCGGGTCAATTACTTAATTGCGTTCGCATAGAGAGCGATAATCGAATAGAATTACGAGATTACATAACCTTCAATTTTTTTGTCCGATCATTTATTCCGGATAGTGCGGCTAGGTCTTCGCGAGATACCGACTTGAAGATGTTTTTCATTTGCAACGTCATCTGTTGCTCAAGTTGCTTAACCAACCATATTCATGGTATATTAGTAAATATATACATATAAATATATAGTAATATATTCAGATATACATATAGCATACCTTAAATATATTCGGATATCCTATTAAAAATGTATAAAGCGTACGTTAGTCATGCAATTTCAATATATTTTATATGCATCTTGAATGTATCTTTTTCTAGATGTCAGCATACATTCTCCGTTATGCTCCCGAGTATATTAAACATATATTCAGTATACACATCTAATATATTTAATGTACATCTTAGAAGCTATTTATGTTTATATATCGCATAGGTTTTTAATCATATCCAAAATTATACTTGACATATCCAACTCTTCGTACAAAATGTATTTAATATATGTTTTATGTATCTTTCGATATATTTTTTATATATTTTATTTCCATGTGGGTGAATAGCTTCAAACACCTCATGAGTCCGGTGCGGCGTCGCTCCATCTTGCATGAAGTAAACATTTTTAACCAGTCCCCCCTTTTTTGCATAAGGGAAGAATTTCGTTTCCAAAAGCTGTTTGTAACTCTCTCCTGTTACCGTAGATTCCAAGAATTGCAAATAAATTCCTTTTACTGAAATCGCTGCCCATGCCGTTACTTTCTGTGGATGAAGGGACTTCGCTAGCGATATGTTGGGATTTTCCGTTCCCCAAAACCGGTAATTTTGCTTGCTTACGTACCCATTCATCACAAAATGTGCTTCATCGGAATAAATAATCAATTTCTCATTAAGTACTTCGGCTTCAAACATTCCCGTAATAGTGTTACAAAATTCGATGCGTTTCGTCATGGCATGTTCAGTTAACAATTGATGAGTGCTTATTTTATACGGATGAAACTTTAAAAAATATTTCAAAATGTTGTGTAATGATGATTTGGTTATTTTTAATGCTTGAGCAGCTTTCCGAATCGAATCATTTGGATTTTGTTTGAAATAATTCTCAACTTCGTTGATCTTCTCTGGTGTAGTCACCGTAACAGATGGACCTGGCGAGTCGTGTCTACGGTCCTGGAGTCTACCATACTTCACGAAGTTATCGATTATCCTACAAAAATTAACGTAAAATTACTTCAATGCAGTTTAATTGAATTGAAACACAAGTTGTGCGATAGATGAATATGAATAAATATTAAATTCTTACCTTTTCAGAGTGTTTTCGCTGGCAACTCTATGAGTTCCAAACTTAGTACGGAACCCTCTATACGCATTACTATATATTTTTCCCCTCGAGAAGAAGCACTCAATAAGATATACTTTTTCTTCCGTGGTGAGCTCACTCATTTTGACGCGCGCGTACTTGCTTCAACCACGGCTGGAATAAAACTGCGCGCCTCAGGTATGCGCCTTAGAAAAAGGGACCCCTATTGAATTCATGGAGGGAATAGATACTTATTTAGTTTTAGCAACTTTCTATTGGACACCCTGTATATTAATAATCGTCTCTGTAAATTTCGGGGTCGTTTATCGACCTAATTACAGAGAAAAGAAATATTAAAATTGCACATTTTTGTGAAGGAATTCTGAGACGACGCGCGAAAACCCAATTTCCGGTCGCCACAAAAGTGTACATAGTAGTGGGAATCCGTCAGATTCTTAAAAATAATTAGATTTACATACTTAACACTTGTAGCAATCCAGTGCTCTCCGAAAAAATAACGCTTATTGACCTTATTTTTATGTAATATCAAGTTTAATTTGAACTTCCGGTATTGGATTTATGACCACACAGCTGACTGTAGTCCTAACCTCATCTCACTCATTCGAATTTCCACACGTAAGGTAAACGTCCCAATTATTGAACAGCTAAGGATCTGGGGTATTGAATTCGGTGAGAAAAAAAATATAAAATCAAGAAAAAACCATCACTTTCATGTTCAAATGATACTTTGATATTTTTACTTTCGAAAAATCACCCTTTAAATTACATTTAAATGATTCCAAATGATAAAAAAGAATAACAATGTGAAGCATGCAAATGTCCCAATTATTGAACACTGGAAGTGCCTATGTCCCTAATATTGAACAGGCATGTCCCAGTTATTGAACAATCTCGAGAATTCTTTTTCCGTTCTGAAAATATTATTTTGGGTACAATATTAAGAAATAAAAGCAAAACCAAACACTTAAATAATCTTTTGTTTATCATGTAAAAATACAAAAATATATATTTAGTCTCTTTTGACAGGTTTTTGGTTCATTCGCATTTGGTTTATTTTTGCTTTTCAACTCGAACTTTATTTTATTTTTCTTTTCAGCTTCCTCGCTTTTATGTTCTGTTTTTGTTTGATTTTGTCGCAGCTTGGCTCCCTGAAATATCGGAGAGCAAAAAATTTTAAACATTACATTCGTATTTTTAGGTTACATTTGGGTTATATTCTCTTTTTACTTTTCTTTTTATGTTTATTGCACGAAAATACAAATAAAAAATATATTTGACGATCTTAGTTATTATTAAAAGAATAAAGGTAAGTTTATTCAGGAACTTACTGTTTTTGTTTGAATAAATCCGATTCACACGATCTGTCACACGTTAACTGTCTCGATGTTTTGATGGGTTTAATGACGCCATCTTGGAGAATTCGAGTGTTCAATAATTGGGACACACTGCATTTTCTATGTCCCAATGATCGAACACCGTATTTTTTAACAAATAATTAATTAAATTGTTTTTTTTTAAATTGTTATTTGTAAGAAATTTTCTGAGGAACCTGAAACGCCTTTACTTATTGAGATGCGACAGTTTATGAATTTTTAATGCCCTTACGCATGAAGCGGCGCGTCTTAGCAAAAACGATAAGCAGTTACCACGAAACGTCAAATCGGGTCACCGTTGCTGATTAAATAATTGTTTTCTCTATTAATGAAAGCTTTTTTTGCACAAGTAAAGTAACATTTCGATAGCTATAAGTTCCATATATGTAATGAAATTTTTATAAATAAGTAACTGCATGCAGGTGAATGAGAAATAATAAAAATACAAGATAGTGTTCAATAATTGGAACATTTACCTTATATCTGTTTACAATTATCTGTCTGTATACATTTACGATTATCTGCCGAAATTTTTCACATTCCAAAAATTTGCCTAAAAAATCGTCAGATAATTGTTAACAAATGAACTATGCAATAAAAAAAATAATCCCACGTACTTCCATAGACAATGTATTTTTCAAGATATATTCAACATTTCAAGTGAATCGGTTGAAAATTGTCTGAGTTATGTTTCCGGCCAACTTGAAAAATGCAGTGTTGAGATGAACGCTGCACAGCCGCCATTTTGAAATTAATCGCTTCAAAAAAATTATTGTATTACAGTCACTGATATGTATGATAAACACCCTTTTTTGTAATCTCGATTTATTTTGTAGTTTTTCTGAAAACATATCCCCAAAAAGCCTAGTTTTTCGGCCTCTAGAGTGGCCTTACCCCTTAAAGACAGGCGCAAAGGTAACGTTGAGATCGTAAAGTTTCGAACGGAGAGCTCTTCGAGATTGGAGCTCAAAAAACAAGTCAATTTTCAATTTTTTTTTTACGAGAGCATTGGGATAATCATTACATTAAATGTGATGTAATGAGAAATGTAATTTTTTACATTATAAATTCCAATGTAATGAGTAATGAAAATTTGTTACATTACTGAATGTAATGTAATGAGTAATGAAATTTTTTTTCATTACAAAATGTAAAATAATGAATAACGAAAACGCCAATGCATTACAAAAAGTAATGCATTATTTGCAACCCTACTTGGCCCTCGCTTCACACAGAGTTGTATACGTAAATTCGCAACTTCAACTTCATAAATTTCCTTGTCGTTGCTTCCACCTGTATTTGTTTCCAAGCGACGAACGCAAACTACGGCACTCTATTGTATTTTTTCCGTTTCAGCGATCGTCGCCGGCTGCAGCGCAGCTGCAATGTTTGCTCTGGTATTAATCAGCTTAACGTGGTGCAGGTAACGTACATGGCACACGTACATTCCTAATGTTATTCGTGACGTCCGGCATAAGTAAGCGTTTAGGCTGAGGCATCAACGGGAAGCTCGTAGAAGGAATTCAGCAGGGAATGAAAATTGGACCGACGTCGTGTTTGATTATTAAATCGCTGCTCAATCTATAGTTCACGCTACGAATAATGGACACAGGCGGGTGTCAAACATTCAAGTTTCCACATTGATATCCGTCCGACAAGCGACAAGCATATGTCACAACTCATAGGTAACTTTCGGGTAAAATCATGTGGGAAATGCTGCTTGAGCAGTCTATGGAGATTAGAGTACACTGAGAAAAAAAATCATTGATGCAATATCATTGGTGTTATTGAATGAAATTTCGTTGATTCAATTGTAAAATTGTTGGTGTAGATAATCGGATTTAATAGTCCAAACAAAACGCTATTGACTTTAATAACATGACAAAATGGAAAGTTTTTTTCATTCAAAAAATATACTGTTAGCCGAGAACAATATATTATTGAAACTATCTAAAAAACTATCGCGAACAAATTATATAGCTTTGAATCCATTTTCTGCAACGAACAAAAAAAGCGTTTCAATTCATAGCATGTATATTGTTGATTCGAGTACACAAGAAAAAATGAATTTCGCTCGTTTGATTCAGATAAAATTTCTATTGAGTAAATATGTTATTTTATTTTGTCACCACATCCGATATTGATTTTCAAGTACATTATTCGTTAAAATATTAATATTTTATTTTGATTGAAAAATATTAAGCAAATGTCGGAATTGGTTAAAAAATTATGCGAAAATAAAATTTGTTTCTTGCGCATTTGGTTGAAAAAATTCAACCAAATCATGGCCGAGCGCCACCGAAATTATAGGTGTGAGGAAACCCGTAGTTCTCGGAGTAACCGCTAGACGGCGCACGCGCGCTCGTTTCTCGTAAGCGTAGCGCGAGCCGAAAATCTACTTAAACGCCGGAGAAACTCTGAAGAGTATCGCTTCTTGGCCTGTGGCTAAGATCAAAGTGTAGTATCTGTTCTCATCAGTTGAATATCTGATATTCTCTCCATGGATATTCCATTGGATATCTGATATTCTCTCCACTATTATCGTGGATGCTCATTCCAATGCTCACTGAATGGGATTCGACCAGCGCCTACGTGGCAGCTACCCGCACGACGCGGCAGTGAGCGCCCGAGTCAGGCGACCCGGCCGACGTGCCCAAGTTTCTTACACGCGGCGCGATACACGAGGATCTATTTATAGCGGCGCCGCGACTCACTCGACAGCTGAACTCTCCGGACCAGATTCGCTCTAGATCACTGCCTTACAAGCAGGTCCTTGCACGAGAGCAGACGCTCACCTTTGCCTAGCGGCGGTAAAGCTATCTCGGGGAGCACTCGTTGCCTACCCACTCCGGACAACCTACGCTGCCGTGAAAGACGCCGGACATCTCCACGCTGGACCGTCGTGCCCACGCCGCACTCACCGCCGCCGACGCCCTCCGAGTCAGTCGTTAGCCGCTTGCTAACGGCCACAGCCTGCCAGACCAGCGGCCAGTCGAGCAGCGAGTGGGAGCCCTCCGAGTCAGTAGTTAGCCGCTTGCTAACGGCCACAGCCTGCCAGACCAGCGACCAGTCGTGCAGCGAGTGGGAGTCCTCCGAGTCAGTCGTTAGCCGCTTGCTAACGAGCACAGCCTGCCAGACCAGCGACCAGTCGAGCAGCGAGTGGGAGCCCTCCGAGTCAGTCGTTAGCCGCTCGCTAACGGCCACAGCCAGCCAGGCTGTCCTGCAGCCAACAGGTCCACCCGAGGTGACAACGCCGCCGACAACGCCGGAGAGAGCCTCTACCACTACCAACACGGGGGACTCCTATACCCCGCCTCTGCCTAGCCCAGGGCAACGGACGTCAACGAAACCCAGCCTAGTCTGGCGTCCGAAAATAAACTCACACTGCGTATTAACATAGTGTATTAACATGTAAGGAAGAGAGAAAATTAAACGAAAATAACGAAACTCGTCTCCACCATCATTTAAGCGGAATCGGCCTAGCGAACGACGGCCCAACCCTCAGCCACGAAACTCTCCACGAGCGCAATTCGAAACACTCACTTTTTATTTAAGATTTAAAACAAATTGAAAAACTTACGTTTCATGGCATATTCGTTTCGATGTAGTAAAGAAATAATTCATTCTATTGATTATATCTTTGTGCGAAATAAAAAATGTTGTAGCAACCGCTTAGTTATTTCATCCATACATCTACGGATTGTATATAGAATGATTTCAGTAGAATATAATTTTATTTGAAGGATAATGTAGATATTCAGAGAAGAGATTTTCAATCATTTTCATCTCTCGTCCTTCTTGGTCAAAATCATATTTAACGTGGATTGTATCGACGTAAGGCTGAATGGATATTTTCCGAATACTTGCAATTTTAATTGAAGCACAATGAACATTTTTGAGAGGTCTAAAAAATCGTAAATTTCCTATTGCGGTCAAAGGAATTGGAGTAAAAAAAATAGAGGCAAGGCGTAAAAAAGCATGGAAGAAAAGTCGGAAACAATTCCAGTGTTCCTGAAGCATGTTCATTTTCGCGGTGAATATCGAAATCTGCTTCTTTTCGTAGTGAAAGCCAAAACATGCTAGTTTTCGCGGTGATATCAAACGTGCCCGTTTTCGTAAGAATTCTGAAACATGCTACTTTTTGTAAGCAGCGTCGATATGGTTTACGATGACTAAGATGGGAGATTTTTTTCGAAGTGTTTACAAATGTTTAGTTTGCGTTGATCCGTTGTCAGAAATGGTTTATCTTGGTGCTAAATAGCCAAAAAAATGGCATCACCTGTAGCGTGAATGTCTTGTCCATCCAACCGCACGTAGAATCACATACATTAAACTGGTGTTTAGTGGTGAAACAAAATTTGAAAATTCGTAAAGACCGCACAGTCTAGACAATAACATATAAATATTCTTTTAAATCTTGGATTGTGTCTAACGCTCCAACCTCCTCAACCTTCAAGTAAAAATTCAAAAGAAGCGATAAAACGACCAATGCATCTGTAAAAATAATCCTGAAAACGTAATTCGTAACGTAATTGCTGTAATACCGGAAACGTGAGCACGATTTCTTCGATATTGGAAATAGGGCTGTCCGAACATTTGCACAATTCAGTTTATCCTCCAACCATGAATTCCATAT